>OZ026617.1:49268102-49420602 GCA_964020975.1 Hermodice carunculata
TATGCAACACAATGTTGCAGATGTACCAAAGGTAAGTTGATACTAGGTAAGTTGGTGCTTGGACATCGTACCTAAATTTCTTACAAAAATATATTGATATCGGTACAAAAGTACCAATATAGTGGAGTAATCTTGCAGTTTTTAACATCATATATATGCTCCAAAAGAAGAATAATTGCAAAGACGATCAATACGACTTTAACGGTTCTCGACCGGTATTTCTCTTGCCCTCCATCTCTGAAGTATTTGAACGATTTGTGTAAACACGACTCTTCCAGTATTTCACTGACAATGCCTTACGACACGACCATCAATATTGGTTCAGGAAGAGTTGGGCCTTTCAAATTGTTAGGTGTCTTATTGGACCGCAATCTCACCTGGAATAAACATGTTCATTTTGTTGCCAACAAATTGTCACGAGTATGTGGTATTCTTTCCCAATTAAAAAACCTACTGCCTAAAAGTATTCTACGACTGATTTATAATGCTTTATTCCCATCTCATATGAATTATGGAATAACTGCGTGGGGGGGGGGGGGGAGGGTTCACTACTGTGGCAGACTCGGTAAGCTGCACAAGAAAGATAAGATTGGTTAGCAATAGCAGGTGCAACGCATATACAATACATCTCTTCTTTTAAAAAGATGTTCTGCTCAAATATTCCGATACACATTAAGTGATTCTACGTCAAAGTATACTATGAATACGAAAATACTACGTAACCCAGTTACTCTCATAATTTCCATACCTTTGATCACCAAATCCGGACTGAGAGACCTAGAAGAACGTTACCCTCACAATTAAAATATGATGCAACTATTCAGAACATACGAGTATTCCATTTATGGCGGTACTGCTTAGAAACACAAAAATAAATGATTTGTGTGTATCAAGAATGAAATGCCTGTCTTAATGCAAATTACTTAAGCGATAGAGTCATGAAAAATTCTCACACATTCTTTTGAAGGTCCCTCACAATATGCTAGGAATTATATTATTAACAGTTATGAAATTGAGTGCAACATTGTCAATTGCCGTCCCTGTAATATACGATAATTATTTAATAGCATCTTGATCACTTGGTTTTACTAACGTTCGTTCGTAATTTATTTCTTTTTGTAGCCCAACAGCGTATGATGTCAACTTCGGTAATTCAAGTCAGTATTTGGTCACGGTGATTCCTTGGAGTCTTCATGCACAGTCTCCAGGGCCTAGACCCACCCACCCACCCACAACTATATATATATCCCCCACTCATGGTTACAACGTTTAGGCCAAATAAACCTTATCAACTGTCAACGACTAGATTGAAGTAGTTAGGCCTCTGCCATTTCTTTGCGGTTTCGACACAAGGCTGCGGGAAATCTGATTGGCCGATTATTTCTTGACCAGCAAAGCCCACCTCACGGCCAACATAAAAGCCTGTCATTATGAAATGTAATCTGAGTAAGCTGCTAGATGTGCTGTAATATGATATTAAATGGCACCACACGTGATGCAACGTGGAGCAATGAGCAAACAAATGTGATTGACGTGCCGACCGACCGACCGAATGTGTAAACATGTGCTCGAAAAAAAAAATTAGAAGAAAAACTGGTTACCAACCATATTTTTGTCGGTCGTGGGTCGTTGGCTGTGTCATTGGGTGTGGCTTGTGGTGGTCATGGGGTCACGAGGTCTTGGGGATGGGTTTCTTCACAATCTCGTATTGTAGGAACCCTAAGGCTAAGCCACGTAAAATTATTGTTATGGCGTTTTCCCAGCTCGAATGAACAAAATGTGATTCAGACCCACTGTTCTGACATGTTCAGGTACCCTCAAAAGTATGTGTGTGTGTGTGTGTGTGTGTGTGTGTGTGAGTGTGGTGTTAAGAATAAAATGTGTTTTCCCATAGATAGATATGGACAATAATCACAATCGATGATTTTTGCCTTCATTTATACATTTCAAATAATCAACCAGGAGACCCATGGGCCTCATGCTCTGCTGACATATAATCTGATGACCATTACCAAAAAATTATCTTTGTCATTGATGTCCAAGCTGCACCCTACTATTACAAAATCACCTCTTTGAACTTTATAGGCCTGCTTACCTTTTAAATATGTGTTAAGGTCACTGATATTATATTAGGTATAAGTAATCGGACATACTCTATATATGAAAAAAAATTAGCATGTCCAATTCATTTATTTTTCGAGAGATGGCATTTCATTTCTTTCAAGACATTTTTACACGTTGTTTCAGTCCAGGTACAGGTGGCGCCACAAGTGTCATACACAACCGAGACTGTGATCTCCCCCACGATCCCACTAAGTTTCATAAAGATCCATACAAAATTAAGGATGATGGACTGGTTACAAGATTTTCACATTTTGACCCATATGTTACATAATAACGTAGGTGGCACCACCAACATTGAAGGCCATGTAGATTTTCATACACTTGATAAGTCCCTAAAGTTATACGGCCTTACTCAAAAATTGTAGGGTGCGAAGCATTCATAAGATGACCCCTGTATTTCTACTGGCCATTTGACTTTAATCTTCAACTCGGATTAAAAAAATCAAGCTGCTCAAAATGTGGGCCCCACTTCCAGGTTTCCATTCATGGTCTGTTTGTTCAAATTGAGCAATAATTTTTTGAGTTATTGAAGATAAACAAGAGACTGCGACAAGCGCCAAACTCCATTAAGTTTGGGTCACTGTGACCCAAAAAGGAGGTCACCGAGTAAATTTTATGTCAAATGTACTCAAGTGCTTTTTTGATCTGGAGGCTCAACTCTGTTTGCCATCGATGTCTAAGCTACACCCTGCCATTACAACATCATATCTTTCAACTTTACAGTACTAGTGACTTAACTAAATGGGTCAAGGTCACTGATATTATATAATATATTAGCATTGGATACGTTCTATATATTCTGTAAATTTGACATGTCTAATTCAATTAATTTTTAGATATGCAGTCATACGTCTTTCACCACATTCTGACTCATAATTTCCGTCAGCTCATAGGGGCGCCACCCAGTATCGTTAGCAACTGAAATTTTGAGCCCCTGCCACAATCCTACTTAATTTCATTTAAGGATGCTAGAGTGGTCACATGATTTCCACATTTTGACCCATTCATCGCAAAAAACTGTGGATGTCGTCACCAATATGGAACTCGACCTCGACTTTTTATACACTTGATAAGTCCTGAAAGTTATATCAGGCTGTCTTGAAAAGTGTGGACTGTACCGCACTTACAGGCAAAAGTTTACGGACGGACGAACAGACATGAGAGATTGCATGAGCTCTGCTACCTTTGGTTGGCAGAGCTAAAAAAGCAAGTCTTTCACACTTTTCCATACCCTTGTATAACATATAAACCGAACGAAACTCCATCTTGTGGTTGAGTGCATGATTTGTGGACGGTGCTACACACTGCTGTATGTGATGCGGAAAGCCAAGGGCAAGGTTCCGCTGCCTGTATGCTTTTGCAAACCAAGGGGCAAGCTGCACTTCAGTAAATAGCTCAGTTCACGTCGTCAACACGCCTGTTTAAACTACCTGTAAGGATGAGCAGCAGTTGTTGCTCTGCATGCCGTTGAATTTAAAAGCAATTGGGCTAAGATTTCCCATCCTTTACACAACAGTGCTTGTATGAAAGAAAAGTAATCTTGCAGTCGATCCCAAATAACAATGTGCGCATATTTCACAGCTATATCCACAATAAAAGTACATAGCGACTGGGCACATCGACTTTATGATATGTTGACTCTTGTGGTATGCTGAACCGGAAACGAAGTTTTGAAGCGCACGTGCACTGGATTGAGTGACTGTATCACAGTTTTTTTTTTATCACGAGGGTTTACTTGAGACCAATGTCCCATCTTATGCGTACAATTGAAATGGCAGGATTGTTTGTTGAAGAAGGCTCTTGTTAATAGCAAGAAAAGGCCTGTCCCCTTACTCTATCATGTAAAATGACAAGATAAGTAATTTTATATCGCGTTTTTCGTAAACAGTGAAAACAAACAAAAGATGATCTTAGTTAAACCGTGACAGGCCTATTACTTGTTAAACGTTACGTGATTCAACATTTCAATAAATCGTGAAATTTACATTTTAATAAATAATGAATTGTTGAATCAAGATTTTGTTCCGTGGCTTGTGAACTATTATGACACTGTGATAGCAAGCTTTTTACTCCGTAATTCCAGAACGGGACCCCACCTCCTTGCACCCTCCTTATGTGACCACATTTAGATCTGCCCCTGCCCAATGTCTGCCAGGAAGGGTCGTCCTGAGGAGGCTTAAATATTCTTTACAACAATTTAAGCCTCTGATATTGCTAATACATTGCGGAGTTTAACATTTCTACGAACTACGCACTTTCTTAGGGGTTTTTCATCATCATCGTCATTATCATCATCATTGCTGCAAGAATTTGTTTCCACTGATATACCCTGTGGATGGAATCCAAGAGTTTCCTTAAGGTTGATGTACGCCAGTTTTTGAGGGGTGTTGGATGGAGGGTTACCATATAATTAAGATGCAATATGGCGTTCAGAGTATAGATATAGCGCTATTACTGAGTCTTCAGGTCTGGAGGCAACGTTCATGTAGGAATCCAATGTTCTTCAGGAATTTATAAACACCATGTGGAAGAGTCATAAGACAATCAAGTGTAATATATATATATATATATATATATATATATATATATATATATATATATATATATATATATATATATATATATGTATGTGTGTGTGGGTGTGTATGTGTGTGTGTGAGTATGACAAGATATGCTGACGACTTTTAGATATGTGTAACATATGTTATTATACATCGAAGAGGGGCCTCACCGCAGTAAGATAATAGGGATAGACGCTTGACAGCGGGAACCCTCACTGTGCGAGTCAGAAAACAAGAGACAAGCAACACACTGGGTCATATACGGTATGGGTTAGCAAACGAGACACGCACAGACACATTGGGTCATATACTGTATGGGTCAGCAAAACGAGACACACATAACGCTCTGGGTCATACACTGTATGGGTAAGCAAACGAGACAGACAACACAGTGGGTCACACTGTATGGGTCAGTAAACGAAACACGGACACAGACAGACAGACAGACAGACACACACACACGCACACACACTGGGCCATACACTGTATGGGTATTTTTGACTCACAAGTGCAAGTTTCAGAATATCTAGTATGTTAGAACTCACATGAGCACCTAATCGTATGATCCCGTGGTCATTTTGGGAGGGATGTCATCCAGTGCGGCGAAACAGTATGCCGCACCGCTACTGCTCTCCCCCCTCCCTCTCCTAAAAAATGTCCGATCGGCCTGGCAATTTTAGTCTGGTAATGTATGTCACGCAAATTGTCAGAATGCGAGGGCAGATATTACAAGTTTCACATCGGATTGCACCAGAGAATATAAACCATCCGCTACACATATTATTTTGATACGACCCCAGGGCTGATTGAGGAATGTAATGTTTTATTCTGGATTCCCTGTTTGTCCGTCACCAATTGGCATTGTATATTATTAGTTACGCTAGTGATGTGCATTTGATGCTGGGATCTGGCATTAAGGGATTGTGATATGACTTTCCCAATCATCCATTCATAAATGGATGGCTAAATAATTTGCACTGGCACAAGAGACCAGTCTGAAAGCAATGAAATAGTACGACCATTACCTCCACCTGATATGTTACCACGTGCTTTGAATATGTCACGTCCGTTATATAGTTCCCACATACTTCGATTATGTCACGTCCGTTAGTAAGTTAGCCAATGCTTTGATTATTTCACGTCCTTTATTAAGTTTGTTTTATTGCTCATATTCTCCTGCAGACTTTTGTAGCAAGTCCATACAAAAGGACAGATTCTGAGAATAGGTACATTGTCTTGTCTGCAACTAAGTTTTGTTTTGCAATTTGCAGTGAAACTCTATAATGAGGAACTTTGAAAATCCCAGTATCACAATTCAGTCTTCCGCTATAAAAACACAACAGGGCAGGTCACAGGTCATCCCAAAATATAAAATACCTTAAGAAATTGGAGGGCAAACCTGTCGCAGGGACCATGAGTTGTCAATTGCATCTTCTTCATCCCTTTCTTTCTCGTCGTGTTTTCACGGAACATTTTAGATGAAAGTATAAAGGAATCTACCAAATCAAAGTGCACATGGTCTATGGCTTTTTCTTGATGAAATAAAGCCACCAGAGAGCGCCTAGAGCGGTTGTTGATTAACCTGTCTGATATGGGTGAGTAGGAGTTAGCATCTATGACACATAACAGACTTTTTTGTGAAAGCGGGAAATTTTATCCCAATAACAAATCATGATCTTTTAATACATCTATTAAAAGCGGGCCCAGTTTGGGTACAAATCGGGCGAAAATAGATATTGCTTTTCTTTGACATTTAGCTGTGATAATACCCTCACATTCTTCCTTAAATGACTAAATATTAAGGACTATTCCGGCAGACCTTTTAAGACATTAGTTCTAATAATCTTAAATCAAATTCAAACGAATAATGCAAATTAATGATGTGAAACGTAGGCTGGAACAATTTAATCAGCATCACAAACCAGACCTGAGGAGCTGTATATCAGAGTAGGTGATTATTGTCACTTAACCCCATAGCCGTTCATATCATCAGACTGAACAAATGTCTCTTGCTGGCAAGCGTCCAAATCAAAGCCTTCTTGCCTTTAAAGTGTCGTCTTATTCTCACAGATAATGCATCTCTTATTCAACTTTCATTTATTCATTTGTAGCAGTGGGCTGTGATACAAGAAAAATGGTCGATAGGAAGACATTTGAAATCTGTTTCTTTGTCGGCGATTTATGCAGGGAAAGGTAAAAGGTCATACAGGGGCACCATTTAAATCAAGCTACGGAAACATTGCAAAATGACTGTGTTATCTTCTCTTCAGACAGCAGTAACCCCCGTTCTCTACATTCACATGTTGTAAAAACAATTCGTAAAGTTGTCGTTATATAAAATGTTGCCATTGACAACGGAATTTTCCTAATATTTTCGCTTTGAAAATTCTAGACGGGAAAATCACCATTATCAGATTCATGGTCATTCCAAAGTTCATGAGACCTATTGAATGGAAAATATCTTCCACAGATTTGAGTCATTTTGATTTGGTCCAAGCATCTTAACATGACACCTGTATGCATCGGAAAATAACGGATTTTGATCCATATTCACAATTTGAAGCCCATTCTTACAAACATATATCATAACTGTTAGAGATATTGGTGTTTTTGCCAATTCACCATGGTCGCATCACGTATAAGTCCATGACTCCGACATCCGAGTTTAATTGACCACCAAGACTATAACCTCCCAAAGCAGTGTGTGACTACAAAAGCCGAGTTTTATTGACCACCAAGGCACCATAACCTCCCAAAGCAATCCATGAACCACGATCACGAAATCCGAGTTTTATTGACCACCAAAATTTCCATGACCCCCCAAAGCAGTCCATAACTACAAAATCCGAGTTTTATTGACCACCAAGATTCCACAGCCTCTCAAAGCAGCCCATGACTACAAAATCCGAGTTTTGTGGACCACCAAGGCGGTATGTCCTCCCAAAGCACCAAAATGCACATACAGCTTGCAGAGGCTGACAGCTAATATGGTCATTAAACCTAAACACCTTATCAGATACCTCCAGTCCTGCAATCCCTACATTGTCTTCCAATACGACAAACACCAGTTTACTTGGTATTTGAAATTAAAACTTGTTTACACGGCCTGGCTCCTTCGTTTGCGTGATCTTATAAAGACTCCATAAACGTTTACCGCCCACCTCACCTTCTACGCTCCTCTCATCAGAGCTAACATGACCTTCTACCGAGATGTACAATATTGGAGAGACAGAACATTTCAATATCGATCCAGAGGTTATGGACATTCTCCTCTGGACGCGAGACAGGCTAATTCCGTGCTTAAAATTATCCTTCTTTATTGGACGTTCTGTTAATTAGATGAAAAATCATGATTATGATGATGCATATACTTTTAATTAATGCGTTTTGATATTTACATCAGTCTGGTTCTCAGCACAATAAAAGAGCCAAAATGACGTTCAGTCCGTCCATTACAGTCGTGGGCGTGTGGTCAACTTGCTGCCATAAAACAAGGCCCGTATGCATTGTCCTCAGAGTGCTCCTGTGCCGGACCAAGCAGAAAAATTTCGCTTCTGCTCGGTGTGCTGGCTCTGGCCGCAGAACTATTTCTTGCGAAGAATGCCGAAATGAAAGCTTCTGCTGTTAATTTTCGTGGATAATTATTGTTTCGAAGATGGAAAGTGGTGGTTAAAAATTGAGATCAATTTGAAATTTAAACTTGTTTTTATTTTGCCAAAATGTAGGATAATCAATTAAAAATTACGTATCAAAACCGGACACTATATGTACGGAACGTTAAATGGGCGAGCGTTCATGTCTAATATGTCCCGATAATGTGACTGAAAACGAATTTCAGAGGCGTTTTATGTACAACTCAAAGATAAATGTGATCTACAAAGAGCATTCGATACGGAATGTTAAAATATATTATTTTACAAATGTTTGAAATATGATATAGAAGGGGTAATGTATCGAGTTCTGAAAATCACTGTACAAAGAGAAACGGAATTGCCAATTTTATGCACACAACTTTATACTTATTTCTGAAAGTGGCAATGGTTTACGATGTTGCCTGAAACACGGATATTCATACTGCAAGCATTGAAACCTAAATATTAGTGTGGAACAAATAAAAAACATCAAATTCAACAAGGCTGGTAAAAGTATCTTGAGATTTTTTCATTGACAACCTTGAATTTAAGACAAAAAAAACAGTATACATATTTTGGGATTAAAATTAAGTCAAATGGAAATTTTTGTTGAAACCATAAGCCAACTATGCAAAAAAGCAAGCAAGTCTCTCGGTCGTTTAAAAGGACTTTATTCGGCGACAGTGTAGAAATCCGGTTATATTTAGATTTCTTTGTTAAATGTATTGGTCCATTTTTCTTTATGGATCTGAAATATGAAATATGTGGTGGATACGTAATATCGATTTTACACTATGACGGCAAAGACGATATAACTTGTTATTTTCAGGCCGGGTTTGAAAAGTTATTTTAAGATTCTTGACATGTATATCTCGGGAGTGAATTTGAAAGCGTGTAATATTGCACTGCTGGGTGAGCTCGGAACTTACCCATATTCCATGAAAATATATTAAAAGGCGTTTGCGAAAACTGGTATCGAATTAGAAATTCTTACCCTGATAAATTATTGTATGATGATTATAAGTTTAATTGTGAAATTCCATCATCGAACAACTGGAACTGACTAAGTACAATAATTTATTACTGTGGCATTAATTTATTATAAAGATATTTGCAACAATTGTGATGATGAATTTGGCAAAATCTCCCCTAATGTAATACAAAAATTGTTAAATTTCTAACCCAGTAGCAGAGTGAAATCCCCCGACAAGCCTTGCCAGATTAAAAGTTAAGAACGTCTTCAAAATTCAAATCAGAATTTAGAATAAATCTTCAGTAGCACCTTCACATAAATCACATTTGGTATCAGTAGTCACTTTCCATTCACACAAAACCTCCTTTAGGCCCAAACACCCTGTACGCGCTTTAAACTGTAATCTAATGCCATTAAAATTATGAAAATCAAGCATGTATTTTTCTCCAAATGTGGATCTTTTTATCGATCGATACCAGTACAGAGACGCAAATTCGTCAATATTTTGGAAAAACGAAAGAACGTAACTTTGTTCATTTAGCCTTATGAACGGTTGGAGCCAACTGTCATTTGCATCTTTAAGAGCCATGTCCAGCCCAACATTTTTAAGCACATTGTGCATCTCGGGGAGATATGGCCAAACATTATATATTCCTTTTGAATATTCTTCATTTAAAGCCACAAATATCTGCTTACATAAACGCGTCTGGTAAGTCATACTTCATTCTATGAAAGTACCTTATGCGGAAACGATCCAGAACTAGATTTACAGGGAGCCAACCGAGGTCTTAATTAAGTGTTTAATTGTCAGATCACTTTTCCATTATGTCTCTAATGCTGTTAATACACTTAGGTTACAAGACCCGGTGAATGGCGACAATTTTGAGGACTACAACTTGAATTCGATTTTCGTGATTTTTTTCAGAGTGAAAATTAGGGAATCTAGGCTTATTAAACACACAATTTTAACAAGTAGCTTCTGGACGGCATCACACAGAGGTTTGACATCACGTCTCTTGTGATACTGTCAACGATTAGAATATTTCATTTTTGTGACTATAATTAGGTTTGCTGCTGTCGGCTCCGAGCTTGTCAGTTAAAGGCATCTGTGTCTGCAGTATGGACCAATCAGGAAACCTGTCTCATGTCATAAAACTTCATGTCTTCATAGGTCGTACTAGGAAATAAAATCCGGACTTCTGATTGGCTGAAAATGTACATTGGCTCTAAAAATTGTAAACCTTAAAGGCCGTCTGTCATACGCACGTCCGGTGGGCACCACTGTCTTACTTCTGATATCTTAGGCACACCAATGGACAAGACAAAGAGTATCACATGTCGCCTGCCCCTACGCATTAATGCTGAACTCCGTCAAAACTTTTGAATGGATAAGTGAGCAAAAGACCATAAGCTTAACCTTGTCATTTGCCCACAGCTGGGCGCGCTCTGGGCTCACTCTGGGCGTTTTGTCCAAAGCGCTTTGGATAAACATGTTCACTCGATCTTGTCACATGACCAGGCAAAGGTTAAATGTGTTGACAATTTGTGGATGCCAGTCGGTGGATCTGTCCTTGCCGCACCCATTCTTCTTTCCTAACGTCATTCATTTCCTACAGATGTTTTATTTTTCTTTACTGCTAGGTGTACATCATAACGCTAGGTTTAGACAGTAAACTCGCGTTAGATTTTGCCTGCTTGACTATCCCAAAGGGCATTAAATGGCATCTATTCTGAGGGGTTTAGTCAATTCTCTCCCTGGCGGAAACTCTTGTGAGAAAATGGTGGACAAGACCTGGTAAAATAGCAATCCTTAAGCTAACAATTTTCTTCCGCACAGATTAAGTGCATCATTAGTATGAAACAACTTACGAAACATCGTAAGTATTAACCGAAATACCATACATTGCATGTATGAAACAAAATATCATACATTATAAGTATAAAACAAAATATCATGCATCATAAGCATAAAACGAAATATCATTCATTGCATATATGAAACAAAATATCATACATCATAAGCATAAAACACAATACCATACATTACGAGTATGAAGCAAAATACCATTTATATCATAATAATTAAGCTAAATACCACGGTTAGAAGTATACAGTTATATCAACCGGTGGCGCTTAAATTTGTATGATATACTGACAGGCAGTTTGCAAAGTCATATCTAAAAATGTTGTCGACACATATCAACTTTTGTCATCGCTCAACGTCCTATAAGGTTTCAGATCATGAATACATTTTTTAGGCTTTTCTGAGAAACGTAAATTAGCGAAAGGATAACAGACATCTGGTTTAAACCGTCACTGTGTTTGTCGTCTCTGGGGCTCTAGGCAAGATCGACAATGATGTAATGTGGCTGTAGAGTTTATGATATATTGTGCTTGATCACCATGGGGTGTGAGTGTAGACAGAGCATATGATATTTTGTGTTTGATAATGATGTGATGTGGGTATACACGGAGCATATGATGCTTTCCGCTTGATAATGATGTGGTGTGGGTGTAGACAGAGCCTATGATGCTTTCCGCTTGATAATGATGTGGTGTGGGTGTAGACAGAGCCTATGATGCTTTGTGCTTGATAATGATGTGATGTCACAAGAGACAGAACCTATGATTCTTGCTGCTTGATGATGATGTGATGTGGCTGTAAAAAGATCACATGGTGCTTTGTGCTGGATAATGTTTCTGATGTTGCTGTAGACAGGGCATATGGATCTTTGTGCTTGATCATTATGTGATGTGCCTATAATCTCAGCGTATGGTAATTTGTGTTTGCACCTGCACTTGTAAAGTGTGTTGGTTGTTATCACTGTTTCACATGAAACATAGAAGGGGATAGATCTCACTCTAAGGAAAAAAAACAAACTTTTATCAACACTTTTAGCGTTTTCCTTTGTTAGATGATAACCATCTAGTTCTTACACTTTTGTTATTTCATTTATATACAAAGCCCCGCATTTGGTTACAAAACCCGTAAATCCCCTTGGTTTTGTGCTTGAAATGGTCGATAATTCACATAAACCTGGGTTTTGTGACGTCACAAACCCAGGGTCTAGTAAATTTCACGGTATATCTCTTACCGTTGTAAATTTGCATAGAGGAACCAATCAGATATTCCATTTCATTCCCTATGCAGATCCTGACCATTTACTTGAAGTTGTCTCATGTACAAACCTAGGGTTTTTTGTGTGAAAACACCAAAAGTTTTCTGGACAAAACATGAATTTTATTGCAAAATATCTAACAAAACTAAGGCTTTTTGCCACAGCTGGTAGCCTAAGGACCGTGTGTGCTTATTGGATCTTCGCAAAGCCCTGGGTTTTGTTCCTAAATTTTCAACTTACGAATGCCAAGGTTTTGTGCCGTCACAGTACCCAGCGTTTCGTAAGATTTCAAAAATCAGCGCTTTGTTCTGTTATTTCAAAATTCATAAAACCCATGGTTTTGTACTGAAACCCCCTATATTTGTCCAGGGTTGATGGAGGTAATGACTTTGATTCACAAAATCCAGAGTTTTGGAACAAGCATGAACCTGCGTGATTCGCATTTATTCACATTCTGAACAAATTCCAGCGTTTTGTGACAAATACCTTAGGTTTTGTGCACACAATTCACTGTCTTGTAAGGAAACCCAGGGTTTCGTGATCAAAACCCAGACTTCCATAGCAAAACCGAAGGTTTTGTATCATGAAACCCAGTGTTTTGTACGTGAAACCCTGGGTTTTGTGAATAATTGGACACTGCAACTTCCATTGGCGGGTACATGGAAAATGTGTTTGCATCATAGGGATGATATTCGGACAGTTGCATAATTTAATTAAGAATCATAGGGAAACATGCAGTCACGGAACGGGAATAAATATGAATTTTATCTGGTGGTGTACCAGCGGCTTGTGTCAAATACGAGTCACATTAAGCTGTTATGAACACTTCCGTTTGCGTCTAATTAAAGTCAACCAGTGCACTCTTGAGCTGCTTGTCATTCATTTATCATTTTTGTCATAGTGATTCTTTGATCTACGGCATAAATAGCATCCCATATATCGTATATGGCATCAGACCAGACATTGTTTTATTTTAGTTCTGTGTGGGTTAATATACCGGTACATCAAGAAGTCGAAAGGTAGTGTTAGTGATGGAAGGTTAGAGTAAGTGGCATGACCTCAGTGACAACGTACCACTGCGAGGATAGTGCATACAGTTCAACAAAGCGGAGTCGATTGTGTTTTACGAGGCAGTAGGGTATTAGTATAAGCTCTCAGCTCCCCGCCATCAACACAAAGGAGGCTGAAGCGGATCATTCCACATTCTTTACCATTGCATTGAACAGAAGTTACCGATGAACATGATACAAACAGTACAAACTCGTATTAGCGCCAGGGACGCTCTTAGTGTTTGCACTGCTAGCCTGCTTTCTGACGATACACGCCACGGCAATTATCAGATTGGCTTCCTCACTATCAGCTTGTATGGGCGCTGATTTGTGCCCCCAAACCCATCCAGCTGAATCAGCTATTTTGCAACTGTACAAACATGACAAAGGTTAGGACATTCCAAGGGGCCAAGCTGTAAAGCATCTTGTAATT
This sequence comes from Hermodice carunculata, assembly GCA_964020975.1. Classification (NCBI taxonomy): domain Eukaryota; kingdom Metazoa; phylum Annelida; class Polychaeta; order Eunicida; family Amphinomidae; genus Hermodice; species Hermodice carunculata. The sequence continues at coordinate 49,281,994 of OZ026617.1, forward strand.
TGTTATAATTTAAACATATTTATCTGTACTGAATTACCAAATAGTACATCAGGATACTGACAAGATTGGTCCCACAATGTTATCCTCAGAAGGTCGGCTATATATAAAGCAAATACAATTTTGCTGTTGGCTTGTTCAACTTTTGCATTCTCACATGGAGAAATACTGTTTTGGTTTTGAAACTTTATTCACAAGAATTGTCTGAGAGGTTCTTGTGGGCAATGTCTTTGGTATCATTTAGTTTCCATACTTTAATTATTATTTTTTATTAATAAGGAAGCTCTTTCCTACCAAGTGGAAAGGATAAATTCCTACCTGGTTTATTTATTTTTATTTTATTTACTTTATTCAACTTTATTTCATTTATTCATTTTGACACCGGCCTTAAAGTTTATTTTCCACATCGCGCCAGAGGTGTTGAACATGGTCCTGTGGCACATGTGCATACTATTTCCATTCAATATTTTTCAATTAGTTGCATAATTGAACAAATCGTTTAAGCTTACGACAGTGGTTTTGACGCCAAAAAGTCCCGCTCCGGAAGATAATAGGTTACCAGGAAAGGATTTTCAGCTGGACTGCCTGGCCTACTTAAATCACTGGTCAACATACACTTGGCAGGAAGCGTCGAAAATCATGTATGCCAATCAATAAATACTAGCTTCCATCCTCACAGTATGCCGTTTTTGTCAAACAGGATTAATACATCTGTCAGGGAACGGCATTGTCAACTTGTACAAGCCATCTGCCAGTAAAATTTATCCTCGCAAATAATTTTAATCAGCTTCGCAAAGTATAAACATACGCCTAATGCAAAGATAAACTTAAAACATTGATGAAAAGGGGAACAAAACCCAGTCAACATAACGCATGTCTCGTGTTAAAATCAGAACAAAATGAAAAAAAAGTTACTGAATATAGAGTTTACCACTTTATTTCCGTACAAACATCAGCTTTATTTCTATTACAGTTTCCAGCCAGTGTTGACGCTGCCACGGAAACTGAGTCCCTGTTGAATATTTGTTATAGTCTGATTCGCACACAGAGGCGCATCATGCACATAAATATAACCCGCAGAGTTCTATCATGAAATTTCCGTGAAGCCAAGCTGGCCCTGCAGACAAACAAGGAGGAAATCGCGGACCAGTGTGCTGAGTGGTCGTATGGGAATCGGGAGTAGGACTGAGAGTGCTTCACTTTTGCTGGCTATCTGATACAACAGCCAGGATCAGCCGACTAAATGAGTTGTGTTTGTTGGACAGTGTTGTGGAGGGGTAGGTTGGTAGCAATAGGAGAAAACAGCAGTCCTCTGACACGCAGTGTATTGCACTACACAGACACGGCTTAAGCGATGCGCTTTTTGTGAATGGCCGAAGAAATCACCGGACTGTCGACCAGTTTTGCCCTGAATTTATGGTGGCCTTGTAATCGTGAGTGACAGGAGTCTGCCCGTAAAAAATTTGCAGCTCAGAAGGAGGACTTGTTACCAACAGCCGATCCAGCTATCTAAAAAAGTGTAAGTAGGAATATTTTCGTGCCAACTTTCGCGTAGTCTTGGCGTGGTCATGGCTGCACTGCCTTGCTTGCCATCCATGTGTATTTCCCTGGACCTGTCTTGTTGTCGCTGTCTGCCTCTCCAAGTATTTCACGCCAACACGCCAACATGTGCAGGTGTAGCTTTGATGTGCACCTGCCAAGTAAAATGAAAACAATTATATTCGCTTTCACTATTGGATTAATTCAGAGACATGGCAACTCGTTGTTGCTTCGTCAGGAAAATTATGTGTTACCAGGATGGTGAGATAAGAGAAAGACATTTTATCTGGGACTATGTTGCGTGCAATGGTTGGTTCAGCGGCAAAGTTACAATTGTATTGGGCACTTTTTGACATCGAGCAAGGGCACGAGCTGACTGCATTTGTACTTTAATTCCAACCATCTGGCCATTATTAGTATCACTCTTCAATATTGCAGGGGGTAAAATAATTGAGATGGGTCCTTTAACCTGTCTTTTTTAGTCATTATTTTTGACAAGGCAAAGTTCAATTCGACTTATTAGAATAACACACATTATTTCAAGCAGATCAGCAACACTGATTTCCCCAGACAAATAGCACGATTTTCTACAATGCAGACCAAGACGATTGAATATTGTGTCGAATAGATCGAGGGTTGACTTCAGCACGTGAAATGTCCATCCATCTGCTTTCACGTAGATAGCTACATAAGCTGTGTTTGTTTGCATCTTCCTGGAACCACTAATTTTTATTTTTCTAATGCAGAGATGCCAACTGTCCCTCATCATCCTAAAATTAGCTGAAAATTTGACCAGTTTACGGTTTGTGTCCCTCATCAAAATTGAGTATCTGCTGCTCTTTTCTTCATTAATTATATTGTGTCCCTGGTGGTCTTGACTACTTGTTCCTGAAATGACACTTTTTGTGTTGGCCTCTCTGTTACTGGGTCCATCGTAGACTCAGTTAAGATATATATATATATATATATATATATATATATATATATATATATATATATATATATATATATATATATATATATATATGGTATGCCACACTTTCTAGGAGTGACTTTGGCCGATACGTAACAAATAATGATGATAAGAAAGTGTGGCATACATCCAGAAAGCTGTCCTAACAATGCGACACTTAATTGTGTAACAACAAGTGCGTGACACTCCTGTGTCAGAGAATAATGTCAAGTGTACTCATGACTACACATGCATATGAGCTGATAAGTGTAAAAAAAGCAATAGTTTTGTCTCATGTGGAATTCAACTTTGATCATCTGTTTAACCAAAACGAAAGTAGTTTATGATTATTTGGCAGCACATGCATGTGATCCTAATATATATTATGCCAGCATATTACCAAAGACTGTCAAAAAAAATTGCTGAACCTCTCAGCACAGAAAACGAATATCTTTGTTTATTTTATCGCACTTTATCTGATACAATGGTAGTATTTTCTAAGGTACCATAAACAATCACTTCTGGCTGACTACACACATAATATATACATCAGTTAATAACAATCTTTTTGCGTGTGGCAGCTTGTATATTGTAATTGACTCTACACGAGGAGAATAATTTGTATTGACCTGTAGGGTATTTTTTCTTGTTCTCAATAGATAAACAAAGCATATCAACATCACATTTTACACGATGCCATTTAGATTTTTTCTGTATATCTCCAAACAGAAAGCTACGCTTTAGGGGAACTAAAACGAGGCTGCCAATCTTAGCACGTGTGTGGGGCAGTTAATGGACCGCCTATTCTTGTACAAATATTTATTTTACCGTGCTGTTTTTCTCCCTCAAATTTCGTTTCAAACAACTCATAGACCGGGATTACTTTGAGGGGAGAAAGATGAAAAATAAATGTTCTTCTAACAGCAAAATGTTACGTTCTCTCAGCTTTCGCAGACGACACATGATAGTCATCACGTGATACAGTAAAACATCATTATGGCAACACTTAGATATCTGACATATTCACTTGACTACACGGGTTTTGGGGAACTTACAGTCAAATAACTTTGCTATTGAACTCTGACAATTGGGAATTAAAATCCAGGAGTCTAGCAACAATGACGGTATCTTGTAAAACAAAAGCAAAATACCCCCCCCCCAAAAAAAACTGCCGGAGCGCTTCATTTACAAAAAACAAGCATTTCAGCATTTTTTGGCTTAGAGTGAGTGGGCACTGTTCAATATCAGCAAAAGGTTGTATGTATCTCTGAGTATAAATATTTGGTTTAGGCAAAACGACCGTGTATTTTTGGGATGAACTCTGCGATGTACAGAGCTATTGCGGCTCGTTCAGTAAGTAGATGAGCTGCATAAAGTTTCGCTTGTGAGACATTCAGTTAAAAATGTTTATAAAGTGTAGGATCTTCAAAACTCTATGGCGACTCAGTCGTACATGCTTCGTAATTGACATCGCACACTTTGGTGTACTTGACACGCGCAGATCTTCCTGTCTAAATTACGGTGGAACATTGTGAAAAGATCTGCCTCATCTATAGAGCTGATGCGATGGTGTGTCTTAAAGCTTTCTTTGCTAGTGATGTTTCCAAAGTACTAATTATATTTTCAATCTCACATTAACTCAAAAGGACAATTTAATCGAGGGATGAAGGTTTCACATTTTTCATTTTAATACCTTTATGATATATTTTCGGCAAGGTCAGATTTGAATTTATTTATGTTCTTCCATTGGAAATGCATACCAGGTGCTCTTTGGTTCATGGTGTCTTTCTGGGGGTGGGGGTGGTAATAAGCAAAAGAAAATTGGGTGGATGATCAGATGTGTCGGTGAGTATATTTGCAGCGATAATTTTGTCAGTTGTGTGTGATAGTTTTAGGTGTAGGTATTTATGGCCAGTAAGAGTTGCTGGCGTGTCTGTCACTGTTGTTGGGAGAGTGATATATAGTGTAGAATTATTCATAATGAAGTTGTTTATATGGTCTTTGGCGTTATCATTTTGTACATTAAGAAGATTTAAACTCACTAACAATGACAACATCATTAGAATCAGTAGTTTCCTGATGAAATAGGGTGTCTAAATTATTTTGGAAATCTGTAACAGTACCTTTGTTTGTGTGTCTATAAATGGTGAATACGGTAGAAGTACATTCGTGAGTATGAATATCTAAACACGCTGACTTAAAGTAAACCTCTTGTATTTTCACCCAACAAAAGTACTAATCTTGTCCACAAACGTGCCTATGTCTTGACAGTTCAGCATATTTATGAATACTCGATAGCCACTTATACAGGCAAAAATGTAAACAGAGACCTGCCATTCGTGTGGAATCACTACTCTACCCACAAAATCTGCTTTATAACTTGTTAGCGCGACAAGGTGCAAGTATCACCTTACTCCGTGTAAACAACAGTCACGGCGAAAAATTAACCAAATTTATGGGTCCCTACTAATGGAGTGTGCTCCCAAAACATTAAGAATTATCCGTCATAATGCAAAGTTTAATGTAGAAGTTAAACTGTTTTATTAAAACTTATGATAATTAGAGCTCAATAGTTTATAACTAGCATAGCTTTAGTTTGTATTGTTTCATATCCACGGTTTTTCTTAAGGTACATTTTTCCCTGGTACAATAGAGCAAGAGTTGATGCAGAAAGTAAAATGAATCCTGCGGCAATCATTTGTACACACGAGTATCGATTGGATCTCTGAAGCAAGTCAAGTTACAATAGCATTTCCAGTTTAATTTATTGCTGTCACTTGAGATGTGTCACTTTTTATATTCAAAATGAACGATGAGTATAAGTCATAAGTAAGATTTTGTTGACTATAGTGTCCCTTTTTACCTTCTTTCGTGGTTCACTATTTGGTAATTAGTCAGAATGATAATTTGTCAGGAGCCCAGCTCGATGAGTTGTACTTCTCTGGGAGTCTTCATGACCTGTAATAAAAAAAGCCAACAAAATATGTTCCTGAAAATGAAATTCAATTCATTTCAGAAATTACAATAAGCTACGCAACCAGGATGTGTATGCTTTATTGTTCCCGCATTATTACATTTGGAAGACATTCCTTTACTGATTCCCTGCGATGACACCAGGCACTTTGAGCAAAACCAGTGATAACGGGTTTTCGGCATATAAGATTCAGTAATAAACGGAAAAATAAGAACCATATGCGTGTTGACGGCTTGTTATTATATTTCCCCGCAGTTTTCCAACCGTTGTCAGAAAGTTATTGAATTCCTAACGTTTCAGTGCTGTTACAGCAATAGGACAAAAATACAGTAACCGTTAAGCTACAGTCAACAATTTTCTTACGTTCTCTATTGAATTATTTATTATTGTGTCAAACCAAATATGATACATGAAGACTCTTTTACTGAATGGTCAGTGTCGCCAGGATGACTGAACATTTCTTTACGAAGGTATATTCTTCCTTGAAAGGTTAATACAAATCATAAACGTATTTTATGAACAGAGATTAAGTTTTTGCGTTTGTAACTCCTGTGTATTGAACGTATTCAACCTCTTACAGCTAAGGATTGTACCCTCTTCAGCGCATAACTGCAGCGTTGCACAGGGCTTGTTTCTGCAGTTTGTCATGCTTATAATTGCGACAGACACAATGCTTCTGTTGATATGAATGCTTTACGAAGTCGCGTGTAATCCAAGTTGCTGCATGGTGAAATAGCTGTGAGGACAATACACGGTGCAAATATGGTCACCGCTTAGGTCCAAAGAATTGTTTTGCTCGAAGATCCTATAGCTTGCACTAAAGTTCCTCTTTGAAAATAATGAAACAGACGGTTAAGTAGCATGGTAAATTCAGTGGCATGGAGTATGTTGTTACGAGAAACGAAGGCGAATTTGTTCTTGTCATGCCTGCAGGATGCCCAAACATGGAAAGTAGTCACATGCCTCAAGTTCAGTTAGGTCTCAAAAGCTACAGGCAGAAAATGAACAGAGAATCCCCTGGTCTCATGAAAATGGAACGCGAAAAGGTCATGCAGGAGGCATTACATCATTTGTTCTAGGAGGCTTTGAATTTTAATACAACATACAATACATTAAGTCACGTGAAATTAATTATTTCCATAATTTTCAGATGCCTGAAAGACGGATGAGTAGCTTGGCGGCAGATGAAATGGCGGCTTCTTGAGTCCTTCATATTTTGGCTGCATCGTTAGAACTGTTGTAGGGCTGGCTGCCAATTATGTACGGCCTAACACTTCACAAGAAAATAAGACACTGTTCCATTATTGCATTTTAGCATAAAGTATAAAGAGGACCCGTATTTGTTTTGTGAAGGATGTCAGGTATTGACTTGTTCAATCCCAATCAGACGCAGGCATATACTTCCAACCCTTTTTCAGTATGTTGAAGTTGATGTGTCAGGAGACTGTTCTTAATAATCATACAATATACTGGTTACATAATTTAGTACCTCTGAATGATTCGATTTCTCTCTGGTTTTTTTTTGCAACGGTAAGTCTATAGGTATAAGAAATGAATGAATCATGGTTTCTTTACGGCTGCGCGTGCGATCAAAGGCCCATGGGGCGTGCGTTCAAAAACCATGTGCTCAAGACCCTGTAGATGGGTATGTGGTGAATGATCGGATAAACTAGTGGAGGAGCACATGAGAGAGAGAGAGAGAGAGAGAGAGAGAGAGCTAGAGAGAGATACAGAGATAGAGATAGATAGATAGATAGATAGAGAGAGAGAGAGAAAGAGAGAGAGAGAGAGAGAGAGAGAGAGAGAGAGAGAGAGAGAGAGAGAGAGAGAAAGTATGAAGTAAGAAATTCAATTGCCAGACAAGTACTTAACGTGTGTTCAAGGGATGCTTCTTCGCGCCCCTGCATGGTTGATAACCCCTTTCCCTACGAATGCAGCACTCCTTTTCACTCACAGTCACATAACCAAATAAAACTTCACTTTAGGGCTATACAGGGTTAATTACAGCAGGTCCGCAGTTGACGGTGTCAGCAAACTACTCGCCCCCTGACTCGGGTTTCACGCAAAATCAATCCCTATTTACGATCACCTCAGCTCACTTGAGTCGAGTTCACTTTTGTGCGTATGGGCACTGCTGGCTCTGTTTGCTCTAAAGAATTCAATATGACGATGTATACGACAAAACCGTTTTGAGTTTTATTAAAGTGAAATTAGTTTTGCGTGTAATACTTATCAGCCCCAATGTCCTTTCTATGGAATCAAGTGATATCTGTCTGCCTGAAAATCAGCTAGTGTCCTGTGCAGGATTCACAAAGTGGCAAACTTAGAGTTTTGGCCTTTTCATACTGAAATTGTGAGCCTCGTCATAGGCAAAGCAAATCCAGATCATAACATCCAAATCAATGCACGGTCATATACATATACATATATATATATATATATATATATATATATATATATATATATATATATATATATATATATATATATATATATATATATATATATATATATATATATATACATATCTAACATACACATATAATATATATGCGTGTTTGTAACTTTAAGCATCATGATCATCGTATTCTAACCTTTTAATGTTATTATTGTAAGCCATCTTTTGTTCTAAAATGAGAACCTTTGGGCAAATTCTTTCCGGCAACATTTGTGGCATTTTAAGCTGCTTTGGGTAACCGGCTCTGTAAACAGCCAGTTTTAGAAAACTTTTGTACAGTTGAACTCCACCCGTGCTCTACTTTTATCCCTAACATGGTCCAAATAAGTGTTTGGGTCAAAAACGTTTTAAGGACACTTTTGGCGTTTTCTGGTATCAAAGCGAGACCATAACCTACTGGACAGCCCTGGATTGATGTAACTGTACATCACATGATGCGTCGAAATAAAATGAAGTATATAAAACTGAACCACTCAACATAGAGCATGAGAAGCATACCAAACACCGTAGAGCATCAATACACATCACGTCTCATCAAAATGAAGGGACCAAACAGAAATTTTTCGCCATGTATTCAGCTTGGAAAAAACTTCCTTGAAGGCTCCTTTATTTATGTAGTCGCACCTCCAGCATTTGCTTTTCACTATTCTAATCTGTTTTTAATAATCTTTCCCAAGTGCTTCCAAATGTATAGGGGGCCAAGTACATGTAAAGTGGTTTATTGTTTTAATTGGAGGAGAATTGAACCGGTTTCCGGGATGAATATATTAAGACTGACTATAGACCAAGAGTTTATTACCTCACAGAACTGGTGTTTTTAGTATTTGCTCCTCACCTGCATACCCTGCAAATGATCTTTTCGGAGTTTGTGCAGACGACTGTCAGGAAAAACAGAACTACTGCCACCAGAGGGCTTATTAGGTGTTAATCATTTGCATGAGACAGGCCAAGTTAAGCATTTTATTTCAGGCCAGTACGTGATTGACACATCAGCGGATGGCTCCGGGCAGGAATATGTCACAAGATCAAAAATAGCTAATTATCGCGTGACCCCGCAGAATACAAAAGAAGGCCCTCTGGGTTTTTTACCCATCTAGTAACATTCAATGAGTGCAAAGGCAGGTGTAAAGGTAAAGGAATAATCAAAACAACACTGAAATGAAGTTTTGGACGAAAACCAAGGTCTACGAAACAGACAGGAAGAACCTCATTCTGGGCCAGTCAGAATATGTTAGGTTAACTGTAAGCGAGCGTCAGTCTCTATGAACCGTGGTCAGGCTAGATAACACCTTGTATAGCGGGGTTTAATCATTGTAAATGGAAATATTGTCCGCATTAAAGCACCAGATTTACCGTTTATCGCTCAAAGCAATAAGAAATAATCCCTCTGTCGAGTGCAAAGGTTTCTGTTGTGGCGGTATGCCTCAGCGGTCTTCTCTGCCAACAAAGTGGTGCTGACAGGTCCAATAAGACAACTGGTCGCTATGCCCTCTTAAACTGAGCAATTTCAAGATTAGCCAACAGCAACGACATTTTAGGATAAAAAAGTGAATAGAAAATTGCATTGAAACATGCCATCTTCTGCTTTAATGGTTACGTCCTGTGAAAACAGGTTATATTTGAATAATTGAGATGCAGAAAGCCATTTTCTGTTTCCATTTCTTTTTGTGTTGGTTCAGGCGCTGCTCAAATATATGCATTGTCCCGACCTATGCATTCTGGCTGTGCATAGGAATCAGCCCGGAATACCACATAAGCTTACAACGGCACGCCAAAGACTGCAAAATGGAGAAAATAGCAGTGTTCCGCAAACGGCTGCACATTTTTTATAATGTAACCGATATCACTACAATATAATTCCTATAAACATAATAGATCTTTGTATCTCCCTGACCGCAGGCTTGAGAATCTATTCGCATAGCTTGAGTATGCTTTATCATAGTACAGACGGGAAGAAACGGAAAATAGTTACATACATGTAAATATTTCTTAAGTGCAATTTACATCATATCAAGAAGCGCAATCTATTTTGTTACCTGTTAATCTGTGCAATGACTAAAAAAATCTCAGGACTTATTTATAATTTTCTCCGTTTCACGCACCAAAGGGACGCCATTGCGAAATTATATTTTTGCTTTGTACCAAAAGTGCCATCGTCTCAATTTTGCAGTCCTGCATTCTTACTTTGAATCCATTTATAGGATACTAATGTTCTCGGCATCAAGGGGTTAATGATTGAGCGGTTGTTCAAATAGTGATCGAGATATATTCATATCTTATGATCAGCCGACATAATCCGTAGGTAGCACGGTCCACTGACCATCATGTTGAACAATTATAAATTTTTCTTCTATTTTTCAGGACTGCAAGGTCACTGTTTTTACATATGACGAATAACATATTTTCAACCAAAGTTTGAGGAAATCTCATGAATAAAGAACTTTCATCACGGGTTATATATTACCTCAGGCATCCCAGTTTCCAGGGATCACTTGGGGCTACTTTGCCGAAGTAGTAGCCATCCTCGACATGAAAATATAAACAAAACATCAGTTAATTTAGGAAAGGTTAACTTTACCGCCGTTGTGTGCATTAAAAGATGCACCAGGTGTGAATACCTTCGCCTTGCATCTGCTCGCAATAATTGCTGGTAAATGGGCTATATAAGCTTCACACTCTCACGTTTCCGATTCCCTTTCATCTGGTCCTCCTCAGGCCGCGGGCATTTGCTTTTCTGCGACTGTGTTTTGAAGACCAGCTCTCATAGCTGTTAGCATGGAAGTAAAATATTCGTTGTATGGTAGAATGGCGTCTTTAAAGGGAACCTCTATGCACACACCAAAAATCTTCTCGTCATGATATCAATCCCGCCGAGAGGCAAGAATGTTTATTCAGGTAGCCTTGACTATTAAGTACATCTGAGTAAAAATATAACATTTGTGCTAGTCTTACGTTCAAATAATATTACCTGAAAGCACGAAAAGTTCATGTCATGTCACCTCAATGCAGTGAATGCTAGACAAACATTGAATAGCCTTTTGAAATGCAACGTTTCCTTTGCTTCCAGAAGCAGAAATACTTCCCACATTTTTATATGTTACTGGTCGAAAAATGCAATTTATTCTAAGAGAAAAGTTGAAGATTTGTTAAGTTGCATACGCTTACTCGCCCAAGTCTCTGCATATTGAATATGTGTGTTCCAAGTTTATTTTAGTCAATGTGTGTTTGAAGAGTCCAAATTCTGCGTTTGCTATTGTCGTGGACGGACCTTCTTGTGGCATGTAGCTGCACATATGAATCCGATTTCCTTGAGATCACTTATATCTGAAGATAAGCAGGAAAACTAATTAACGTTTGACCACCTTGACAACACAATCAAACCGCTCTATAATAATAACAAAATCAATAATTTTGTTGCCCGCTGTCATCAACTCCTTGTGGCTCAATCTTAGGGATTTCCCAGCTTAAAGACTTATGTTAGACTTAGATGGGAATTTGACGCTAGACGGCAGCCTTTGTCCAATGTATTTATATTGCAGTGGATTGCAGGTTGGATACTACCATTATGTGAGATTGAGTTGTTCGGGCTCAAACTTTAATTTGTGTTTAGAGAGGGCGCTGAAAGATTACGTGGTACAAGTATTGTGGTGGCCCATTTCACGATGTCTGACATGGAACGTGCCCCGATAGCTTTTTGAATATCTCTGCAAAAATCCACAGGTTGCCGGACACCAAGAAAACACAGATAAATGTTCAACAGGCATACAAACCTGCATTGTATCTGGTTTTTGTACGGAGGTCCAGGCAAGATCTGTTAAATAAGCCATAATAGCCAGAATATGCAACATGTATAGCTAAATGTATGAAACTAGAACCATGACCAGGTCATCAAGGGTCCTGCAAGCATCTTATTTTTATAGTCATGTGGCTTTCCTGGAGGTCAAGGACACTAAATTGCAATCACAAGTGAATTTCTAAGCTACCTAAGTACATTTGCTCTGCAAGTTTGAAGCATCCTTTAGCAGATATTGCACAGAAAACAATTTTCTCTACAGTGCTCTCATGACCCTGACCTTTGACCTCACGGTCACCCATAAGCGTTCCTCACTAAAGTTTTACCTCGATTCATGTTTTTTTCCAAGTGTGATGAATTTCTATCGAATCCTTCTATATGCTGCATAGAGGCCATTTTTTCACACAGCCCCGTGACATTGACCTTTGACGTAAGATCAGTTGAGATGAGTCAAAAATGAGCTCTCCTCTAGATACATAAAATGTCTAAATAAAATGAACTTCTATCAAATACTTCTAGAGACATTGCACAGAAACGTATTAACATTGCTATGCTCCTCTAACATTGAACTTTGATGTCAAGTTCATGAAAAGCATTATGTGGGAAAGACCTGTATGAATACATATTGTGACCAAGTTTGATTAATTTGGATTGAATTGTTCTGGAGATATCGCATAAAACTCTATTTTAGTTCTACGCCCCTGTGACCTTGATCTTGAGATCAGGGTCACCCATAAACAATCCCAGGCAAGGTTTGACATGAATACATACTTTGACAAACTTTGAAAACAATTGAATTATAACATGGAAAGTTTTTGTCCGAAAAAGAAAAAAACGGACGGACGGACAGATGGACAGACGGACCAGTTGATTATTACAGGGCTCCCGAATCTACGATGCGGGGCCCTAATTAGCGCAGGTTCAAATATAAACACTAAATCCTTATGAAAACAACCAGCGTACGGGTTAGGTGTTTGCAGGTAACAGGCACTGATAATAATGACCTCTATCTCTGAAAAGTAAAAATATCTTCTTAACTGAAATCAGCACACCGCTGGAAATTAAAACATCTGATTCAAAAATCCGGAATACATAATTCAGGTAGCAGTCAGGTTTCAAAACATCGTCAAGTTAGCAGGCCACAATACTTCAAAATTTGACACCAAATGATCCTCACATTTTAAAATTAAAACTTCCATGCAATCCTTCGCAACGGTAACACATTTTATTGGAGAAAATGTCGAGTGTTAGCCGCAGGGCGTGCAGATGTATCACATTTTATAAGGTCATTGCGTAACAAAAAACGTAAGAATCATCAACTGAGTAATGTATCGCCATAGTTTAGGGTGTAAACGTTTTTGGTATTTTATATAGTCGTCTACTACTACTACTACCACTACTACTACTACTACTACTACTACTACTACTACTACTACTACTACTACTACTACTACTACATCATCACTACTGCTACTACAACAACAACTACTACTATTACTATTACTTCTGATATTACTGATGGCAATACTGGAACAGCTTAATTAATGAAATATTGATTGACTTTTACCGAGTGTCGACAATTTCTGTGTTTAGGGACATTTACATACAATCGCCTTCATTAAAGAAATATTGACAAACTGTAACCTGTTGTGTACCATTTTTTGGAAATGTTGATAGGCTTTAACTTATTGTGACCATATTCACGTTAGGAAATATTTTTAAATTGTATTTACCTTGATTAATGAAGTATTAATGTACTTTCTCCCTACTGTTGACCATGTGTTCCGCAATGTTTAATTAAACTCATGTTCATTAGCGATATATTGATAGACTCATACCTGCTACTGGCCATTCTTGGTTTTAGAATTATTTTACTACTTTCACCCTGGTTAGTAAAATATTACTGGACTTGCTACCTGATAGTGAACATTTGCGTTAATGCTTAATTAACTACAACTCACTTTGATAAATTAAATATTGAAGGAATCTCTGCCTACTGTGGATCATTTCTGTGCTAATTAATAATGAACTATATTCACCCTGATTAATGAAATATTAATGGCCTTTTCCCTGCTGTTGACCATGTGTTCAGCAATATTTAATCGCATTCATGTTCATTAGCGATATATTGATAGACTCATACCTGCTACTGGCCATTCTTGGTTTTAGAATTATTTTACTACTTTCACCCTGGTTAGTAAAATATTACTGGACTTGCTACCTGATAGGGAACATTTGTGTTTATGCCTAATTAACTACACCCTACTTTGATTAATTAAATATTGAAGGAATCTATGTCCACTGTGGATCATTTCTGTGCTAATTAATAATGAACTATATTCACCTTGATTAATAACATATTGATGGACTGTCTCCCTACTGCAGACTATTTCCTTGCTAATTAATAATGAATTACATTCATCTGGGTGAATAAAATATTGATGGACTTACTACCTACTGTTAACCAGTTGCGTGTTCATTATATTTTAATCGCATACGCCTTCATTGATGAAATACTGATGGACGTTTTACCCACTGTTACCCATGCTTTTGTTGTCGGAGTATTCGACCGCAATCAACTTAAAGAAAAAATTATCGACTTTGACCTGTTATGTACCATTTCCACCTTCAGGAATATTTAATTACTTTCACCATGATTAATGGAATATTGATAGACTTGCTACATATTATTGAGCATTTCCGTTTTTGTGCAAAATTAACTACACTTATCTTGATTAATGAAGTATTGGTGGACTTTTGACCCACTGTTGAAAATTTCCGTGTTTATGAATATTTAAGTACATTCATTTTGATTTGCCGCGAATATATTATTGCTTCCTTTGGTAGCATTGTGCACTTGGTTCCAAATGGTGGTGCTATGTTGTGTGTGTCAAATATGACTATACAAGTCTATGTTTGAAAAATGACTTGAGTTCGTAAAACACCTGAACCAAATGGTGTAGCCCTATGTAGTCCTCCTCCTCCTGTTCATATTGGACGCAGTACAGGCATAATTTGTAGTGTTCGTTGAGAGGCAGGATTTTCTACAAATTACATTATTAACTTCCTTGTATTTACTTATATATTTAATATCATAACAAGCGGGAAAGGGAAAACATTAGATATGACAATGAACAACTGAAAAATGGTTTATAGATAACGGTTTTAGTTGTGGTAGTCATACGAAATATCACCACAGAGTTGATTAACATGAACCCTGGGAAATGAAGACTAACAGCGGGGACAGGGTCACGTATCACCTTCATAAATACTTGTCATGTCAGTACAATATGCTTGGTATAAACTACGTTTGCGTTGACATTCATTTATTTATTTTCAACTAAGCCATAAGGTGGCAGGGGGGTGGGGGGGTGGCAAAAGGAAGTCCTTACTTTTTATGCTATCTGAGATAGTTTGTAATGTGAACAAATAATTTAGCCAAATTATGTGTCTATTCCCACTTGTCGTGTTTTGACACGTTTACAAGTACGTGGAATTGAAATGTCACCAGAAACACACTTACAGTTCTCCACGTCCAGGTCAAAATTTTGGCTCCATGTTTAACCATGCCCACTCTACTTGAAAGTCAAGCTTATTAAAATGTCGTGAGGCCGAGAATGACATTTTGTCTGTGATCTGATTGGCGGGCATTGCGCCCAAATCGCGCCGAGGAAAGCCATTGACCTGAACCATCCTGATCGTTCTGGCTGTCTCATGCTAGCATAGCCATTCTGATCGTCCTTGCTGCCTCATGCTAGCATAGCCTTTCTGATCGTCCTTGTTGTCTCATGCTAGCATAGCCATTCTGCTGCTTGAACGATATGTAGGTTCACAAAGAGCGAATCTGCCATCATTATATCAATGATGGATGTGTTTTTAAACAATATTAATCTTGTGTCGTTAGGTCAAGTCAGAACACATCGGTTTTGGTCGAATTGGCAAGGATAGAGTTAACGAGAAAAACGTCCAAGAGAACGACCGCCTTACGTTTGCCACCAACCAAGCGGAATCTCAGGTCAGGAGGGCACAGTCATATACATGTACCACGTCACTGCTTTGCCTGTGTGACATGATGTTACGGAGTATATCCAAAGTACAATGTTGAGTTATAAAGAAATTTTGCCTGTCTTAATTTATTATGAACAGGGAAGTTGATCCAGGATTGACGGTACATGGTATTTATGGTATAGCTTTCTGTACACATGCCTGAGAACATGCGGAGATCTTTCCCGCGTCTCCGGATAACACACAAGTTGAGAACAGAGACCTGGAGATGTTCTTGCTGATCTCGTGCCCAGATATTGTGCTCGTGTGGGCCTGAAAGAGACGGGCAGCACGTGAAACAGTGACGCCCACTGGTGCCCGGCATCAGAAGGAAATACTGCAAACTTCTTTTGATGTATTTTCAAAAAAAAAGAGATTCGGGATTTCAGAGCTATTCACGAAATAGTGTCCTATTTTATGCTATAACAAACGTATTTATTTCGACTGGGACAGCCTGAATAATATAGAGGTACTAATCTGGACGCCTTCAATACAAGCGACAAACAGCACCATGTACAAGACGCACTGGGCTAGAACAAAAAGGCAAAGCAAAGCATAAACAAAGCAGGGGCACAGAAGTCATAGTTAACTGCGTACCATTCACAGCGATAAAGAACACATTTTACATTTAACGATTTCATAACGCTGGTAAATAAAAGACAAAACGCTTAGATTCTGAAATGTACACTTGAACTGATTCGAACTGTCTCTGTCTGACAAATCTTCACTACCTTTTGAGAAGATATTTATCAAAATGTCGCTTCCTTCATGAACAATTAATGACGGGTTGATACCCGGACTACGGGTACGGCACACAGTGCTCATAAGGCGTGCTTTTTGTGTTATAAATCTGGGTCAATTCAGGAAGCGATGATACGTATCTTCATGCGGGTGAGAACAGGCACAAGCTGAGTGAGATGATCATTTAATCCAGAATAACCTAAGTGTAGCTGAATGTTAAAAATGTGTGGAAAATGATTACTATGTGCATAATAACTCGACTTTTCGTCAACAGGCAGCAATAGTACTCTGAAATCAGATATAGACTGTTATAGAGAGTTTGAATTGCGTGGCTCACCGAATGTTCCACAGTCGGATGGAAGACAGTAAAATGATTCGGCAAAACATTTGGTGGAAACCTAATTTAGCAGAAAGTTGACTGGCTTATGAGAAGGTGTCCAGTGGAGAAAACAACGTCGGGAGAGACAACAGGGGCGGATCCAGACTTTCAAAAAAAAAATTGGGCGGAGGGGGCGGGGGCGGCTCGAATTGCGAGTGCCAAAGGCACGAAGCTCAAGGGGGAGGGGGGAGGTGTCGGTGGGCTTCCCCCGGAAATTTGTGAAAAAAGCGTTACTCTCAGATGCGTTTTCCTGGCATTTGAGACTCTACTTTCACATGGACAATTTGATTTCTGAGACACACAAAATTCACCCAAACTGGGCTTTCTCGTTAGCTTTCATATTTCCTCTTAGGGTATGGCATATAGGGTTAGATAAGTCCCAAACTATTTACAGAATGGCAGGGCCAGTGCTACAAAATGTCTACTGGCCCTAGTCTACCCCCAATCATTCTGGTGAGTACATTTAATGTGACTGCGACAACGTAATGACAGCAGTTATTTCGTTCGCGTTGGTTCTTCACACATTTTTTTTTGCGTTCACAACATTCAAATGTATACAGTGTAAGTTAACATTTTGGCGAGCTCTGTTTCTAAAACTTGAGATACCAGTGGATAAAAATATCATCTATAAAACTGAAAAACAGTTTATTGTTTCCATATGATTCCTTGTACTGCCTCTAGCGTCGTTTAATGTTTTGAAAGCCAAACCATACACAGCCGATATAACCAAACCAGAAAGGAACTACAAAGGTATAATAATTTTACCAGTACTCAACTTGGGAAGCACAAAATGAAGATGACCTTGGTATTTGCAAACTTAAATTTCTCTGAAAGACACTAATTTTGTGAGAGAGGGGTGCCTGGCCCTGTCTGTGACGGTGATGTGCCTGTGCATGGTCCGTGATTGACAGACGTGAACCCCGTGCTTTGTGGCGGGAAATTAATGCGTATGTCAAGTATTTCAAAAATTATACTTTCATAAATTGAGAAAAAAAGATTAAGAGAAAGACAGCCCTGAACTTGTACCAAATGAAACTA
The DNA here is from genome assembly GCA_964020975.1 of Hermodice carunculata. Classification (NCBI taxonomy): domain Eukaryota; kingdom Metazoa; phylum Annelida; class Polychaeta; order Eunicida; family Amphinomidae; genus Hermodice; species Hermodice carunculata. The sequence goes on from OZ026617.1 coordinate 49,299,909, forward strand.
CACGGATACGTATCAGCATACGCTGAGAGGCGAAATGACTGGCCTCTTGTATTATTATTAAGCGTGATTGAATTAGCGATCTGACAAATCTGTCGCTGGTTTCAAAATGAAATGGAAAAATTCACATCTATAATGGCAACATCAGTAGCATGGGTTATAATATTGCGTAGACGAAGCCTTTGATATAATATATAGCATTTTAATACCGAAAAAAGCACAGAGAGTGTACATTGAAACGTAACTATTATACATGGAAGTATGAACAGTTTAAAGATCATAGATGTTTGGATATACCCCCAGACAGTAAATGTAATTTGAAAGCGGCGGTAATTGGCCCAGCTGACTTTATTTCATTTTCCATATTTCTTTTATTCATTATTATTTTTTTACATCGCAGGGGCGGGGGGAGGGGTTCGCTCGAACACCCCCCCCCCCCATCTGCCGGAGGACATGGCCCTATAAATATCGGGGAGTCAGCTTGTACATCTCATGAAACACAACAAGTTTTGAATAGGTTCTGCGGTTAGACAGGTTCATGTAGGAGGAGGAAACGAGAAGTGTATCGGACAGCACCAAGGCATATTCTTACAGCTTCTTATTGAACGCCCTCGAGGGATTGAGACAAATTATCCGTGTAATTGTCAAAAAGGATGCAACCGGATTCCAGAATGGGTCTTATCATGGTTTTATACAACCTGATTAAGCTTTTTCGAGAAAGTTATTGTGTCAGTCCACGGAAAGCGCAAGCCGCTGACAGGCATTATTGATAATTATTGCACTTTGTTGCTGCCATGAAAAGTTATCTGAGAGTGGAATATCTAGATGTGTATGTTGATGGGCTTCGGGTATACGGTTGTTACCAAGAAGAACCGGATGGTCTGGTTTTGTTTTGTTAGATGGGAAAATTACTGAAACGGATTTGATAACATTGAGAGCCATGCGTCAGAGCCTACCACGAATGTGGATCCGCGCAATATTGCTGTTGAGTTTTTCCGCCGACTGGGTCCGATTATGGACAATAAAAGAAACTCGTGTCGTCTGCAAGTAATCTTATGTCACGTGTTATATTATCAGTGACAGCATTAATATAGACAAGAAATATTATAGGGCGAGGATAGAGCCTTGAGGTACACCTACCTTGACTGCAAGCCGTGAGGAAGTTTGTCCTGTAATAGTAACTTGTTGGAGACGGTTGGGCAAGTAGCTTTCAATGAACTTAGTAATAGTTTTTAAAACTCGACTGTTTCAATTTGGAAATTAGGCCAGCATGCTTTACGCTATCAAATGCCTTAGATATATCAAGGAATACCACGTGGGCTTCTTTGCCAAGCTCAAGGCCATAATAGACGTCATGGAGTATACTTACAAGCTGGTTTAAACGTATTTTATTCACAAAAGTGAACACAATGGGGAAGCAGGGCTCTGCCCTATCTGAATCCCTCTTGTTACTTACAAGCTGATTAAAGGTCGAATCGTTTTTGCTGAAGCGAGACGTTTTGGTGGAAAGTAAACTATTTGAAATCAAATACTGGTAGAAAATGTTATCTACCAAACGCTTAAAGTCTTTAAATACATAACAAAGGAGTAAAATTGACAAGTTACTTTTTCTTCAGTTGTTTGTTACCTAGTTAAAACAGGACACAGATTAGATTCCTTTCATGGATCTGGGAAAACAAAAGTTACGAAGAAACAAAATCAGCAATTTGGTCCGCAAATGGCAGATTCCTGGTGAACAGTTTTCCAAAATTTTATTTCCAATGCAACCAGGACTAGAAGCAGCACATACATGTACCTTCATTTACCTTAAAATGTTCAGTACATGTTCAACTCTCAATTACAACATGGATAAGCGAGCCTCTGTCCGGTATGTCACCTCAGGTAGCGGTAAGGGGTTATCGTGTACATTAATTTTGCACTGTCCAGCAAAATAAGTGTTGAAATTTACGAACTTTTTTGTGTTACCAGATATTGTCCTACCATCATGGATAAGTGTTAGTATGCTTTGGTGGAGTTTACCAGGAAGGATTGACGTACTATGACTCCACTATTTTTTTTTATTTTTGTCTTCAGAGTCGAGTTCCAAGTGGGTTTGGGCAAAATATGGTGGAATTGAGTGTTAAATCGCGTTTACAGAAAGGTTCCTTTTTCTCTTACTCAGCTGGTAAAAACGTTCTATATTCGTTAGTTACCCGCTGAAGACCCTTTAATTATTTGGGCCTATGTCAAAATTCTACAGAAAAACGTGTGCAATATGGACAATGGTACTTCCATATGTATATAGGTAAGACAGTGACAGGTTAGCTTATGGGGAGTAACACAGTTCGGACTACGGAAAAGGGTAATGCCTACTAGAAAGTGGTTCTGGACAAAAAGGAAAATATAACTAAGGGTAATGAGAGGAGAATGCGTTTGGACCTGTTGTCATGAACGTTCATACGCGTTTCAAGCACAATTTCGTTGTCTGATCAATCTCTAGCATGTAATCCAAGATTTATCTGTAAGCTTAGTGGTTGTCCTTCGACAGCAGATGAATTGTTTATACGTGTCAATCAGATCACACCAGTAACACACGGTATCATTGGTAGAGTTGAAAACTTTGAGTTGTTTTTAATATATATTATATGTTAATTATCATTACGTATTGCTTAGATCGTTAATATCAATAAACACTACTTCTCCTCCTCCTCCTCCTCCTCCTCCTCCTACTACTACTTATATGTACAGTATATATATATGTATATATTTATATATATGCATATTTTCATGTTTGTGTCAATATTCGTACCATAATATGCTTTGATATCCCTCATATATTTGGAAACTGCTGCAAGAGTGCTATAACACCGGATGGATAAATGAGATCGCACCTTTGTCAGATTGCCGGTATCAGAAAAAGTGCTATAAAAGACTGGGAGGGGCATACATTAGCTTCAATTTTGTCTCCTGGAGTTTCGCCGTCTCATCCGGACGTAGGCCAACAGCTTCGTATTTACGACTTGTGCCTGTCGCATGGTATAAATCATGGGTTTGGCTTTCATGTTTGTGATCAACTGCTGAATTAAATACTGCTTATTTGTTTAGTTTAATGTTCTTTGTGTCATCGATAAAAACTTGAAATAAATAGATCATGGTAGGCCCACGGCTTATTGGCGGTACGAAATAATTAACTCGCACTGGAAACCATACAACACACCTCGCACTGGATACCATATAACACAACTTCACTGGATACCATAGAACACAACTTCACTGGATACCATGTAACACATTTTCGCTGGAAACCATATAACACAACGTGATCGCTTCGGTCACTCGTACTGGCATACATGTGTGGCACCATTGCTCGATGATATACTTTTATCGCCAACAAACTATGCTGTAAGCTATGCTTATATTTGTATTTATATTTTATCTCTATCGTTATATCTATATGAATATTAATGTCAAATGAACGCAATTATAGAAACTTAAGTGATTCTTCTGAGAACACTACATAGATGGTAAGAGGTGAACCAATACAGCAGGTGAACCAAAAATGCCTACTAGTCACGGACTTGTAGCAACATTGGTAGCTTGTCAAAGAGTTGCAGGGCGTAAGCTGGGCGACCGCTGATGGCATTCTCCTGGTATGTTTGGATAATGGTACCTCTACTTGGAACCTTAATTTCAGTGCAACAATCATTTATGACTCCTGGAAAAAACCTTTGATGCATGCTTAAGAACTATGGAAGCAGATAAGAACCTTAGAACGTTTCTGGTAAATACCCTTGCATGTATTAGTGTTTCTACAAACCACCTTGGAAGGATTGAATGAATTCACTGTGTTTGTGACGGAACAAAAATCCTTACTCGGTTGACCAAAGCTCTTTCTGTCCATAATCCCTAGTGCAGGTTTACTATTTTTTATTTAAAGTTTGGGGACAATCCATACTTGTACCTTTAATACAGTGAAAGAGGGACTCAGTTGTGTACAATTACTGTTTATAAATACGACTGGTTAATTCACGTGAAGGTTGTGTGGTTCAAAGGTGAATGTAGGGCAGTGACAGCCTTTTTCAGCGCTTGCATGAATCAGCGGTGGTGATATCAAAGCGGGCTTCGCTTCCAGGTACAATCCTGGTGCAGACAAGTGCATCATATTCAACTGTGGGGAGCTTAATATTTGTGTTGCAATGGCATGGCTCAGCGCGACATCTGGCGACAAATCGGTCAAGCTACATGTAAAGCCTCACTTTGATGTTACAGTGGTGATTTAATGCAGAAAGAGTATAGAAGTATGTTGAATATAATGAACGCCACAAAATATATTTCGTTTTCAGATTAAATGACTGTCAGTGAATAAATGAATGTTTACTTGCTTGATTGTAAATGCAGTTCCAGAAAAAGATGAATTTCTCAGGATACACCACTGCACATTGTACACATATAATAAAAAATTACAGGGGAACAAAATGAACATGAATATTTTTAGGCGGCCATTTATTGTGAAACTCATAAAATGTTTCTTTTTTGATATACTAGTATTACTAAGAAATGTCCGAGTTATTGAAAGTTTGTCTCGTTATGAACAAAAAAAACCTGTTATTTGTCTGCTGTTTTTAGTGAATTGAGACAATACCCATCACACTTAAAAGTTTTACAGAAATGTTATTGTTTTTGAATTGTTAAAGTTAACTCGACTCACTATTGTATGATTGTTTCTAAGTAATATTTAAACCCTGATTCAGGACAGTTTTTAAGGTTATAAACGCACCAAAATTCCCTTTAAATATCGAGTTTGTGGTGAAATAGTCACATGTTAAAGATAAATACTAAATTTGACCAGAACCTTTTTTAACATTTGCTGAAGGATTATATGATTAGAAACGATTACACGACTTCGAATTAGTGCCCGCAACCTCAAAGTTGAAACTGGCAGACACAACAGAGGGTCTAAGCACCTCTAGGAGAATACAAAAGTGAAATAATCGAGTAGTTTCTTGGTAGATCTGTTAATTGGCTCACCAGCCTATATAAAGGTTTCTTCTTCAAGAGGCATTCATATCGGCTGACAACACATTCATACGCATTATAAACAAATATATCAAAATAGGAAATAAGGTATGTTTACCATGAGGTTCGTTGCAATCATCATGTAGCAGAACACACCACAGCAAATCAACAAGCCCGCCGTGGGCCGGCTGACTCCTGGAACACGAAAATCACTAGCAGGATTTCCTGTAGCACCAGCTCTGGAAATTAGGGCAACCTGGTAAAGCCAAAGTCTCCCAACACGGTTGTCCCATGTTCCTTTCATTGCGAAAGCCGTTACAATTTGCCTCACAATAAGCGACATTTGAGTCACGCACTATCGGCTTTTCGTTGAAAATTCACAACAGCAGAGATCGAGTATCACGTTTATTATTTTACTTACACTTGGTGTATGTGAAGCCGCTAAAAGGGTCGTGTAGTTACAAAACGTATTGACATTCAATATGGAATTTAGAATATAGCTTAGGGTGGTTTCCATTTAACGTCTAAAACAGAATTTACAATGGATATAATTCAAGGCATATGTGAATGAAGGCACTCTAACAGTGGTCTATATGTAAGTTTTGACATCCGAAGCCAGTCCTGGTTAGCATATAGCAGTGTTAGAGTATAGGAGTATTGTTCTATAAGTTGTTTGTGTGGCCACTATTTATTAGCTGACATACAGATGAGGCAATGGACCAAGATAGTTTTTCATTAGGCTATTTTTTTTTCCAAACTGGACCTTGGGGGTGCTAAGAAGACATACAAGGGGTATGAACGTGTGCCATAACGGCATGCTGGAAACTTTAATGCAGGAATCTCATCACAGTCTCCTGTGCAATGAGTCAAACTTGCAATGGATCGAGAAAGGAAACTCAATGACACAGTATGATCAAGCTGTGTAAGGGAATTATTAGGCTATTTTTTTTCCAAACTTGACCTTGGGGGTGCTAAGAAGACATACAAGGGGCATGAACGTGTGCCATAACCGCATGCTGGAAACTTTAATGCAGGAATCTCATCACAGTCTCCTGTACCATGAGTCAAACTTGCAATGGATCGAGATAGGAAACTCAATGACACTGTTATGGTTCCTGTTAATATGAAGATTTCATTGACTGGAGTATCTAGTATTATGTGCATGGACTTCTGTAAAAGGAGTGAAGAGCTGACATAAGTTTGGGAGGCGGGGGGTCTGATTGTTGAAAATTTTCCCGAGAGGCACGAACCAGTTATAGTTAAGCTTCTGTTTGACACCCAGCCATTTAAGGGTGTCCAGCATATCTGTGATGTGAGTTCTAGGATGACAAACTAATTGACGATTCTCATGGCGCGACTCTGGATCAGTTGGAGACGGTTCAATTCATATTTCCGAAGTGAATTGCACTCAAAGTACTGTAGTAGTCAAATGAGGGAGAATTAATGTATTGTTTAAAGTTAACTTGGCACTTAAAGGTAAGAATCTCACTGCTCTGGAAAATTACTAACTGCTCTACTCAAGTTTGCTACAAGGGTATTAAAATTGTCAGAAAAAAAAACTCATTTCTGAATCCAGGGTCACTCCAAGGCACTTGAAAAATTATGCGCATGCTCAATTGATTGCTTGGCCAAAGTCAAGTCCAGATTGTCATGCTGTTTTCTGTTGGATGTGATCAGCATACAATTAGTTTTACTAATATTTAGGCTTGTTGCCTCGAAGCCAGGTTGCCATTAGCTGGAGATCTTTATTCAAAGCTCCAGTTATGGAATCAGGATCGGGTCCAGCAAAATAAAAGATAGTAACATCAGCATGCATGCTGCCTGTACATTGGTTGAAACTACTGCAAATGTCATTTAATATGTTATGAAAAATAAAGATCCTAAAATCGAAGGGGGGGGGGGCACCATCACAGATCTGCATTGGATCAGAGAAGTTACCATTTAAACAGGCAATCTGCCTCCTTGCTGCCAGGTTGCACCTGAAGCAATGCTGAGCAGTACCTTTGCAACCGTATTTCTTGAGCTTTAAAAAGAGTATTTCATGATCTACTGTGTCTTATATTGTTGTTGGCAGAGAAAGTATAGATCTGGTTATGTATTTTTTTTCCAATAATTTAAAAATGACTGGCAAGATAGAAATTGGTCTGTAGTTTCCAGGATCAGTTCTGAAACCTTTTTTTTAATATAGCACAGATCTTAGCCAGCTTAAACTCCTCAGGGATCGCACCAGTGTTCATGGAAAAATTAAAATATAAGCCAGATTGCCAGAGACTGCTGGTGAAGCAATCATTAGCAGTGTGGCCTTGGTATTATCCATTCCAGTAGCTTTGTCTCTGGGTAATTCGGCTAATAGCTTAGCTACATCATGTTCTGAGACCTTTTGAAAAGTGAATCTGGCAAAGGAAGAAGAACGTAATGGTCTACATACATCAAGGGGCAGATATTTGCAGGTATTATTCCTTTGGATTAGTGGTTTCCAATTTTAATAAACTACGGATGAACGAATCTGGTATTTGTTGGAATTTGGTTATGAGGGAATCGTTAATGAGTAAGGAGGGAATATTATTATGGGAAAACTTTGGTCGTACAACTTTGAGATGCTTCCACTTTCCTCTCCTTTCTACTTTGTGTTTATCAATACCATTGGTATAGCAGGTTATTTTGGCATTGCTAACTATAATAGTGAGTTTGTTTTTTAGTCTTTGTATTTGGCCCAATCATCAACTTCGCCAGTGACTATAGCCATATTATGGTAGTGGTCACGCATTTTTTTAGTTGACTCAATATTCTTGTCGTCCGAAGGAATTTTGGCTTTGGATGCTCTGGAATTCCTTAAAGGGGCTTGCTTTTGAATAACTGTTAAATAAAAGTCTCCAAGCTGCCCAGGGATCGTTGATGTTGTCAAAGCACTCCATTATATGCCAGAGTACTAAGTACAGGTCTGAAAGAAACTTTGAAGCATTGAGGTTTTTTAACTTGCGTGAAGTGACATAGCGATGGTTGGGTTTAGTAGTAGAAGTATCAATTATGATATAATTTATGAGGTAGTCAGCCACTGAAACCATTCCCAGACCAGCAACATAGCTCTTCGTATTAGTGATCGTAAGATCAATAATGGTGGATGTAGAGTCACTGATTCTTGTTCCAGCTTTGATCACCTGAGTTAAGCCATAAGCTGTAACAAGTCTGAGTCTGTGTGTCAGGGAGCTGAAACTTTCATAGTGATTAAAATCGATATTGAGATCACCCATTTTAATATTATCATATTTGTCTCAGTCAATAAGAACTAATGTATCTTCAAAATTTTGGAAAAAGTCTACTGATGAACGAGGATGTCTGTAAAGGACAGTTATAAGCAAGGCTTCGCGAATAGCCGAAATATGTGTAAAATGGTTCATAAATTGAGGATGATCAAGGTCAGTTTGTTCCTGATAGACAAGTCCATCTCTATATAAAAACTGACTCCCTGGGCTCCTATAAAATGAGGTGGTTTATCACGTCTGCAGTAATAACCGGGAATAATCACTGCTTTTGTAGGCGTGATATCAGTAAGCCCTGTTTCAGTAACCGTCAAGTTGTCTGGTTTGAGTTTAAGAACTGTTAATTGAATGTCATCAAGATGAGTCATTAGGCCTCCTAGGCCAGTCTTTATATGACTTATCTTTAGCCCTTTGGTTTGCAAAAATTTGTCATTACCAGGAAGAAGGTTATTCCATCGAGGGCAGTTTATCCTTGGAGTGAAAGATAAATTATAAGTCGAATCAGCTGCTGAAGAATTACTAGAAATGCTAGAATCAAAGAAGGAGTCTGTAAGTGGCAGAACCAGTCCTCATGTTCCATCGTATTATAAGTCGGTGCATCCATATTTATGCGTTTTATGTGGAACTAGTAGTCGCAGATACCACATGTTATTCCCTTCTGGTTTTTATTGGACTGGTCTGTTGCATTGTCCACAAGGATGTTTCCAGTAAGGACCTGGATTAGAGGAAATGTCACCAGCACTCAACAGAAGTAGAAATGTAATGGTTGCTCTATAGGTTTTTCAGCCAGTTAAGATCCAGTATACGTCATATCATGGTGAAGTTTAGGCTGAAAGCCTGGTGCTGATTGGTATAAAATATTAGTAATGGACCTTGGACTGACATCAAAATCTGGATGAAGTGTCCTTAGATTGAAGGAACCAACAAAATGTTGGCTTAGGTCCAATGGTAATAGCGCTGGGTAGGTATTGAATCTCCATAAAATTGAGATGAACCAATCATGGCCCTCACTGGTCCTAACCACGCTGTGGCCTAAGCGGAAAATAAGATATTTTTTTGGTGCTGTACATATACTGGGATTCACCATCTTGGCAATTTAGGCAGTCAGCCAAGGAAAAGGTATAGACAGCATGAATTGACAAAAAAAAAAAAAAAAAGTCAAGCAAACCCATGGCAACCTATATATTCTGTGTTAAATATGCTGGACTAAAAGAGTCAAAAGCACACTTTTCGAGCATCAGTATTTTATTAAAGCCCATCTACTGATAAAGGGGGTATTGTTTATAAGTATCAGCGATTTGAAACTCAAAATCTATGTCTAGCTCTAAGTAATTTGCATCCATTAAAGGCCAATTTAACTTGGGAGTGAATGCAAATTCAAACTTGTATCCACAGAGCAGAGATTGGCAGGTCAGTGCCTGTGATGTCATGGTGAATCCATGTATGCTGGCATACTGACCATAGAAGCTAGCTTTGCTCATGATTAAAATTAAACAAAAAAAAAGGATAACCCGTGTTGGTACCTCCATTTTAAAGCTAACTTGATGTAATTCAAAGGCCAGATAGATGATATGTAGTATGCATAGCATGAGCGTCGGAGTTTGAAACCATCAGTACTGACGTTGGTGGATCAGGCAGCAGCACCATGTGGCTAAGTCCCCCTAGCGGCCATTTACTGAACCAGTCTAGAGGAGGGAGGTTGTAGTTTCTCAGCAGAATGAACCCATCTATCATACACACTTTCTTTTTGTTAGACACTGTTCCACAAATTTAAGGACTGTGCCCAAGATATTTATATCCCCATTGAAATAGTGTCGTGGCCTGTGGCATAGATTTAGTGGGTGCTGAGAGTGATTGTCGGAGTCTCGCGCAACAGCACCCAATCTGAGCTGGCACCATGGCGTTTTGGGGCCCCTGTGGGACACAGTGTGAGTTGCGATCTGTAAGACATCGAGAAGTAGCCTGGTCACTGATGACTGCAAAACACTTATTAAGGTAAGACACAACACGCGCAACAACTGTTACATCCTTTGCAATGTTTATGTAGGTTACCTTCACACCTGTTAAATCTTTCTATTCCCAGAAACCCATTTCTAGCCCCAGAAGCATGTTGGCCAGGCCCAGGTTCTAGCAAGGTTTCAACAGGAGAGTTCATGAATTGCTCTATTTAATCACACCTTATCAACGTTTTCCCAATAGACATAAATTACTGACATAATTTCCATATGGTCCGGTAAGTTTGAGACTTTGGAATCAATAAAAATTGTGGAAATTTCCTGGGATGCATAAAAAGGGAAATGGCGCCGTCCATGCGCGCATGCGCAGTAGGGGGTGACAAAAAAATAAATTCATAGACTGGGTAGTGAGTAGTCTTCTGCAGATATAACAATGGGCAGATTAAATGATTAAACCTTCGGTTATGTCATGTACTCCAAACCTCATTCTTTCAAGATGTGGTACTGCGATTGTTTTTTCATACAAATTTTAGTCTGTTAAGGCTATTGTGGACTTCTCATATTGTCCTGAATTTGCTGGAACTGTAGCTTGTGGGAGGGTTAAACAAAGTCATTCACTACGTTGTGATACTCTGGATCCCTTTTTTTCAACACATTTTTACATTGGTTACCTGTCTATTAATGCATGCTTTCCTATTGATTACAATGCAAGTCAATGGATTTTGCAATAGTATTTCCATTTTCAACATCTGTAAAACCGTCAACAGATTCACTTGAAACTTGATGAGGATGCACCTTGGATAGATCTCTACTATATCTGTTCAAATGGTCATGGTTTAGTGATTTTTGGGTGTTTAATGATTTTATTTTTCATTTATTGACAAAGTCTTCTCCAAAACTGCTAGGCCGATTACTTCAGAACTGCACGGGAATACTTTTGGGGACCCCCTAGACTGTAATCTGTTCACGAGGTGCACTGCAATTTTTTATCTACTTTTTTACGAATTTTGTGTGTGTTTCGCATTTTAAACAACTTCTGCAAAAGCGTCACTCAGATGGTTCTGAAACTCGATGGAAGTTAATTTAAATTGCTCACTAGGTGGTGATACTATGGATCACTGATTTTAAAGGAATTCTTTAATTCGGGTACCTGCCGGTTAATGCATCTATTCCTATTGATTACCATGTAAATAAAATGGAATTGCAATGGAAAGTCACGGCTGTACTTTGTCTCCAGAGTCCTCATCCCAAAGACCAGAGTGGGGGACTTATTACGCCTATGGGTTGAATGTGAAGGTCAGCTGAGGATGGATTGTTTGCACAACCCTATTGTTGAATAAATCCATAAATGTACTAATTGGATATTTTTGTTTCCTCGTGCTATTTAATATCCTCTCAAATAGTTCAATGGAGGCAAGATCTGTAGAATGTGATTCTCTAAATCCACATTGATAACTGTAATACAAATGGACCATTTAAAAATCATGGTTAAATTGATTTAACCTACCTTTTCCAGGAATTTTTAAAAAATGGTGGTGGGAAAATGGGTCTATAGTTCTCATAGAAGTCTACATACCCATCACAGAGGGGGAACCTACGCGTTTTCCACCAATAACTTGCGAAAATCCCTGTTGCAATTGATTGATTAAATATGAAAATTAAGATACCACTGATTTCAATTTTATCTTTTTCATTTTTATGTATGTTAGAAGCTCTACATAGATAACATGAGGAACACAACTTGTAGTTTGGTTTTACTGAGTCAATGATTTTAATTTCAGTGCCTGCTGTGACAGGTTTGAATGAAAAATGATGTTCATTGTGGGTTCGTAGGCAATTTTGAAACTCATTATTATATGAGGGATCAAACTTTGTAGCAAGCTTGGGACCAATATCGGGGAAATATATGTCATATTATTGACAATTACATGTTCATTAGTAGTAATTTTACCAATCATTTTAAAAGAATCAGAATTCATCGGACATTTATTAATTAAACTACCACATGTTTCAGTCTTGTAGGTAAAGGTATCTGTAGGAAATAACTGAGGGGTGTGATTGTGTCATAACAAGCGTTTACAATATTAATCTCATAAATCATACATACGTCAACGTTAAAATCCTCTGCAATTATAACTTTAACGTTCTGTCATTCAATAGACGGGTGTCGTGGTGAATCGATTCATAAAAAAAGCAAAGCAATCAACTGTGTCTGTAAGAGGTCTCTGCACGTTGCCAAGTGCAATCCTTGTTTAGATCAAATTACTATCAATTCCAATAAACTAATCTTCCCATATATCTGACACCTAATCAATTGATATTTCAATGATTGAACCAGTTTCGGAAGGATATATCAACTCCATGGGCTGAACACTCGGTTCCTATGGAACTGGTGGTGACTCCTGGTGCCTATGCTCCCTGGATCATCCTTCTTTCGAAGATTGGTCAGTTGATGCCAGGTGTATGAGGAAACGGGGTTGGCTGGGTGGGCTTGTCTGGTGGTGGAGAGGCAAGTATGCTTACTAATACTGAAATTCCTTAAAACAAATATAGTATTTGTTACGTGACGTTAACTCTCGGTCACCATTTGCGTATATACAATCGTACAGGTGGAGTGTGTAATGTTACTGGCATACTGACCTCATTTGAGAGCCGGGAACGGCAGCTTGGGGGTAACCATTGGTCCATATGAGGAGGCAACGTCTGAAAGGAAACCTTAGACTTAGGTGGAGTTGAGGCCACAAACAGCAGAATCTGGCTGAAACCAGAAACCCTCCTTATGGACCAGCATGGGCTGTACTGAACCCCCTGGTTCTTGCTGGCCAGCATGAAAGATGTCTGCTTCATGGATAAACTATCAGTTTTAGCTCCATCAGGCCTGGAGATCTTACAGGACCTAGTCGTTAAACTGCTGGGTGCCCAGTGGCTGGTATATGGTTCCTTAAGGCAATATACTTCAGTGTCAAACTGGCAACAGGCCAGGACGCCAGGACAAACTGCCTGACACTCATTTGAGATTAGGTCAACTAGGCACTAAGCTCTACTATGCCCACTGAGAAGTGCACCAACCCATAGACTGTGTCTGATCAAGCACAAAAGTGTTAAAAATTTATTGCTGGGGCCATATTGGTGAGATCTGGAAAGCCCAACAGTTGAGTATCAGAACCTGAGCAAAGGAGCCTGTGATGCCTGCAAAGCCATACATGTCTTCCTTCAGCACTATTATGTCAGTCAAATAGTGCTCAGTGAAAGTCGCAAATGATTGCCAATGGCAGGCCCGCAGGATGTAGACAACCACGACTTTGCACAGGGTGTTCCAGGAAGCATTGAAGGCTTGCACCTTGTGAACTCCGGCTGAGACCAGCTTCAAGGCACCAGGCCTTTCCAGGGACACTTCATAGACTTAAGGATCGTCTGCTTAATCCACATGGATGGATATAGTGTTTCTGCAAAGTTGCTCATTACATGCGTTACTCAGTGGTAGAAAGAGGGCTGACCTTAGTCCTCTGAGTCCGTCTATGCATGAAAGGTACCATTTAAAGGATCTCACAGGACACAGAGCTCTTTCTTTGAGGGGAACGGCAGTATCCAGAGCATGGAGGGTAAAATTCTTGAAGCTGTAGCCAGATTTAGAGTGACTTGGTTCTTTGCAAGGAAGCCCTAGTGCCTCAGTGTTACCTTACTATACGATTTGGTCATAAGTGAGAGTGTGGATCTCCTTTATTCAAGCCCGGAAGTGGGTGTAAAACAAAAAAGTTTTTCACATCCAGAATTTGAGGCCCATTCATTAGTAGTCCTCAAGGCACTCAAATGGCCACTTCTTCAACATGACTTAAACCAGTGGCACCAAGGTAGGACCTGTTTCAATGCCAGTCTGTGTAGAAGGACTCAATGAGCACAGAGAGATATGAATTGCTCCTGATGTCAACATGCAAGACATTGGCAAGGGTTGAAGAGATGGCTGATCCACTGTTCTTGAGCTTTTGCCTTAAACTTTCCACTGATAAAACAGGAAGTCGCGGATATCAGCCGATGCATTGAAACCAAGACTGAATTTCATTACTGGTGCACCAGTCGGAAAACCCATTCCATGAGCTGAGTAAACAGTCAGAGAAGCAGATCAAAGACCTCCTTTGGCAATTCTCTGTGAGACTGATTCTCAGAAGCCTCTGCCATGGATGTGCTGTGAGATAAGTGCCAAACATGGACAATTAGCACTTGAGGGTTCCTGTGGAACATGCTCGAGCTTTTGCCTCAAACTTTCCACTGATTCAACAGGAAGTTGGTAATATCCACAATGCATGGAGACCAAGGGTAGATTCATTTACTGGTGCACCAGTCGGAAAACCTGTTCCAAACGTGGACAATTAGCACTTGAGGGTTCCTGTGGAACATTCTCAACTGCAGCTGCACCAGAAGCTTTGGCCATGCTGATAATAGAAGAAGATGCTTGATGCTCAATTTCAATAGGTCTACCAAGCAATCACTCTTGACCTGCCACAGGCCAACCAGGATCTGATTGCAATCATTGGAACGAAACTTGTGCAATACCTTGGGAAGTATCTGCCAAGGTGGAAAGGGGTATGCCCAAAGGTTGCTCCAGTCCATGACTAGAGCATACACTGCTAGGGCCTGGGGGTTCGGGACAGGTGAAATGTAAATAGTTTCGCATTATCATGAGTTTTGAACAAATCCACATGTGGAGTTTCCCATCTAGCCCACATGGCCTGAACGACCTTTGGGTGGGGTGACCACTCTGTCCCTACCAGCTGACCCCTTCTTGACAGTTGGTCGGCCAAGACATTTTGCTGTCTGGGGACGTGCCTCATGTGCATGAGGACGTCGTGTTCAGAGCACCATCTGATGACCCATCCAGCTGACTCCTTCAGCTTCTTGGACTGGGTCCTGCCCTGCCTGTTAAGGAAGGCACCACCAGTTCCATAGGAACCGAGAGATGGTGTCATGGGACCGTCAGGTTTTTAGGACTCAAGAGAGTCCGTGAACTCAACTGGATTTCATGGGCGTTTAGCCCAGACACAGATGTCTTGGCAAATGGTGGTTGACAGGTAACATTACGTAACTAATCATACCGTTATTTACCCTTACATGATTAGCATAAAAAAAACCCACGATTTGATCGTACGTAGCGCGCTTTAGGCGAAGTGCACATTCAAACGTAATGTCATGAACTGATTATGTTTTGTTTTACAAATATTGAGTAAGTGTTCAACATCAAAATGAAAAAATAGAACTTACGTTAGGTCTGTATTCTGATTTCCATTGGCCTCTGAGTTTCCTGCACTGGGGTTATGAGTTTTTGGCTAGATACCTAAATTGAATGACATTGTGATTTTCCATACTTCCGAACAAAAGGATACTAAAAAAGACACTATAATCATTGTCCCATTTTTCGTACTTCAGAGGAAAAGGATATCGAGAAACGCACTATATTCATTACTATCCCACTTGAATCATTCATACTAAAAAGGACCTCAAATATCCAGACAAAGCATCAAAGATTATCAGTCAAACTTGTGGCGTGATTACGATGAAAACCCAAGTCAAAAATTAATACACGTACACGTTTATCCTGTCTTGGAACAAATGATAGAAATGTTGTAAAGTGTCTTTGAATGAAAGAGTTTTATTACCTCTGACGTAGTATGATAGTAAAGGTGTACATTCATATTAAACTAGCCCTAACAGGCGGACTTTACCTGGCGCCTAATGGGAATTCTGTGCAGTGATTCGTAAACTCGAGCGTCTAAGTCACGTGAGATGAGTGCAACGGTCAGATTTGAAACCTCTGAATTAGTGAGTACATTTGGTGGCAAAAAGGTGGAAAATGAGACTGAGATGCTAATAAAACAGGGAGAATGACAGCTGATACAATGGACACACGAATATTTTCTCTATTTTGGGATATGTAAATTTAGAATGACCTTCACCAAATCCTCAGTGGGTCCAAGAAGAAATTTAATATCGTCATTTCTTAAAGTCGCACTTTTCACCGTCGACGTTGTCTTGCTAAGGTTTTTTTAACTTTGCGCGCCGAGCGAAGAAAACTATTGCCGGCTGAGCTTTGAATAAATATTCATAAATAAGACATTTGGCATCACCTATATCCGTCGTTTACTGCGTGTTGCATATAGCTTTCTTCTTCCTCAATAATTGTGAAGGTAATCAGAACTGAAAGATGTTGTTGCCTTTTTTCCTGACCAATTCGCCTTGCGCAGTGCGAGGTCAGCGGAGTTCTAACCTATATGCGATATTTTTAATTACATTTTCAGTGTTTTCATGCTGATTTGCCGCCAAAGCAGTAATTACTAAGTTATTAGCTTTCCATTTATGAACATTTCATGTTGGATACGGGATTTAGCTTGATTCTTTTATGCATTCTGAAGTAATTGGCCTTAATTAGCAACTGTACTCTCTCAAGTTGAAACTTGGCATTTCAAAGGTTGAAGTTTATCCCGATGAACCTTTAAAGTAGAAATAATTCCTGGGAATATAGCTTCACTTAGAGCCCAGGCAGCTGCTGCCATATTGGAAGCTAGCACAACAGCTGAGGTTATTTTAACTGATAATGGATCTGAGGCTGCAGAATCGTCCGTGTCACTAACACCTGAATTTAAACATGCTCCGCGCTCTCTTTTCCTTTTTCCGAGTCTTTACCGGCCATATAGCCGTTCATGTTTCTGGTTATTTTGTTCCATAATTGTAAGGCCCTGATCAAAACCGATTTAATCAGTTATTTCAGGCACTAGATGCATATGAGGTAGAGCCGAATGACCATCGAAGAAAATAAAACGAGTCACAATCACGCGATTCACGTCAGAGTCTTAAATCTAGTAGGAAAGTCGAAGCGTATATTTGTATTCTGGCGTGGGCGTGGCCACCAACTGAAACAGGAAAAGTCACACACACACACACACACACACACACACACACACACACACACACACACACACACACACACACTCACACTGAATTGAACAAAAAAGTACCAACCACAAGATGAAACGTATCATGCAAGCCCTGTATACCCACAGATCTCGTGTTTGCAAAAAAGTTACAATCCAGTATTTCACAATCCTTAAGAGTAAAATTGAAAAAAAAGCTAGCTTCCAGTCCGGCATGTGAACACAATTTCTCTTAACATCCTGGGTGTATCACGATTTGTAAAAGAAAGTTACGGAAATCAATTAAACAAATACGATAGCGACGACCTACATTCCAATTCACCCTTTATGTTTGTATGTTGCATCTTTATTGGTCAGAGTAAGATGGTTTAGTGAGATTTTGTGCACGTTTTCGCGATTCTCTCATGTTGCTTGTAATCTTCCGTGACAGACGAGGTTGTAAGATCAAATCACAAGGTTTTGAGTATGTATGTATGTATGTATGTATATATATATATATATATATATATATATATATATATATATATATATATATATATATATATATATATATATATATATATATATATATATATATATATATATGTTTTTGTGTGTGTGTGTGTGTATTTATGTATACAGAGTAAGGGAACGGACCGAATAAAATCCAAGCCACAGGGTCTCGCTGCAGCTTTTGCAACTCCTACCTACTGCTGCATTTTGTGTCTATGCATTTGACAGGAATTGCACAAGAATCTTTGATTTTGAGCGATTTATCCATCGCCATTTGGGAGTTTGGATTTTTTTACTTATTTTTTTTCCTGTTTCCCCACGCAAACTCTGTCATTTTACACCAAAAAGGTACGTGCGCCTTCTAGAAAATAATTCCATTCATGTTCATATCCATTTTGAGAAATATAAACACAGAAAACAATATTAAAGACAACAATATCCACATTCTTTTGCCAGAAATCCCTCTCTTTCCGAAGTGCAACCCTGACGAGGTGAACCCAAGAAATGTTTGCAGTGCCTCAGTGGATGTGCAGCGAAAAGTGGTCCACCCCCATTCAAGTAACTAAGCAATAGGAAAGGCCTTGTGCCAATGAATAAAAGTGATCAACAACCAGTTTTTTCAGCACACACCGATTTATATGGTAATTCATTTCCCCATCTACTGTCAAGCTTTGAAGCTATCATCTGGTATAAAAAAATATGAATTAAAAGCCCGCAGTTTCTTCTACATTGGCAACAGGAAAGAACACCTGATAATCTTTCTATTTGGCCACAGCATTACCATTTACTTGTGTTTGATGGTGATGAAGATGTTTTTCTTTACTTTTCAGAGTGCTCGCTGCACCTACCCGAACAAAAGTCTCCACAAAATAGTTATCAGTTAACCATCATACGCGTTTTACTGTCCAAACTGTACTATATGGACTGAGCAGTCGTTAAAATTCCTTAAAATTGAAATTTATAATGCAATGGTAAAATGTGTACATGACACAAACAGATACGCGTTTTGAAACAAAAGATACAACGAGATACTACTGGCGATTGCCATAGACCTTTTGCATCGTCATAAGATCGGAATTTGCACCTACTGGCTCCTTTCTTTTGGACACATTCCTTACAAATATAAGACTTGAGAGTCGTTGATTTATGCCCACAACTATAACGACGTTGAAATATTCTTTTACTGCAAAAACCTACAGGGACTTGCTGCAGCTTTTGATTGCTGCAATGTGTACGGCACTAATTACTGGGAAAAGAATTTCAAATGCGAATTTAGAGTTCTTCTGAATGAACAGGTATTACAACAGGCCACTAATGGGAAATGCATTTGAATGAAAAGTTTAGATAACACAATGATACAAATAAGATGAATGTGAAAGTAATAGCTCAGCAGATTTTAACGAAAGCAAATTTTAGGGACCATGTTTGCAGTAACCATTTTGCATTGTACAGATTAGGCAAGCACAGTCTCGGGCACATGTGCAGAAAAAGGATTGCAAAAAGCATGAATCCCACAAATTTCCTCGTTCGTTCTTTACTGTTTTATTCAATTTATTACTCGGTTATTAAGTATTATATTTACATACTGTATATTTCTATGTTCTGTACCTGTTTTATTGTATCATAGTGTACTGTATTGTATTATACTATTATTTAAAGGGGTCCCTTGAAGAATAATGTGCAAGTCATCACGTATAAACAAATTTGAATGAGTGAATTTGCTTATTTACCTCTAAGACCTTTCATAATTAATGAAACTGTTCCTATTAAACAGGAAAACCAAAAACACACCTGAGAGGCCTCACTTCCTGTTCGCTGGAAGAGTGTTAATTATACGTCTAAACTATTAAGTGAGGTCTTGTAGGTTTGATTACACGCATTTGAAATGAGATGTCTGCTACCTTTGTTACACGCAGCGTACTCGTTATATCTGCAAGCATAATTCTTTAACCATGCTATAACCCTTTCATGTAA
This sequence comes from Hermodice carunculata, assembly GCA_964020975.1. NCBI lineage: Eukaryota > Metazoa > Annelida > Polychaeta > Eunicida > Amphinomidae > Hermodice > Hermodice carunculata. Next base: position 49,319,505 of record OZ026617.1, read on the forward strand.
CCATGTTTTAACCATTTACTGTACCGTGTTTAACCTTTTCACGTTTTTCTTTGTGTACGGTGTGGGCACAGCTAGTCTCGACAGTTGCAACCTACGGAAGAGCGCGTTAAACAGGTGAAGCGAAAACAAGTTAAATGTGACCAAATATTTGTTTTGCGCTAAAATAACTTACATTCACGTGTCCTGACATCATGATATAGAGCACCTCGCTAGGAGAATCATCATAATGGAAATCCATTCCGCGCATACAAACAGCGAATGACTCTGTGTCTATATACATACGTGTGCACGCACGCACTCACGCACATACAAACATACATACGTACATACATACATACATACATATATATACGTACGTACGTACATACATACACACATACATACATACATACATACATACATACATACATACATACATACATACATGAACTGTCATATCAGGCCACACAATAGATAAGAAAGCGGGCTTAACAAAGAAGGGAACATATTGAGTAGGAACAAAGTCAACACTGAACTGCAATTGAAGCATCAGAAGAGTTATTGCAAGAGGTGTCATGAACAAACTTGACTTCCTGTGGGATTCGTTTTCTCACCTTGAAGAATTGTATGATGGTTTTGCTTTATTTGCTAATTTATTTTATATCTTTCTTTCATAATATATTTAATCGAAATATGTAAACTCGCACACTATGTCTGGTAATCGAAATTTTTAGAACTTTCAGTTGCGAGGTTTTCAGTGCTGAAACGATATATTGATAGTTTATCACGCTCACTCGAAGTTAGGTGATATATTATTATTCTCAGCTAAACAAAGTTCTGGCCCAAAGTGACATTTCAATTTTGCACAACTTGTGTTTGCGCTGCCGTCAGGTATCAGCAAGAATTATAAGAAATTCATATAGCACGTTACAGGGGCATAAACGAGACAAGTCTAACTACGCTCAACAGGCGTGTATCTCAAGGTCGCATTTTCAGACTGAGACCGCAAGGACATTGAATTGTTCAAGGTTGCAAACAAAATATTTTCCCAAGAACTGGAAGGACTAAACACTCGGTGCCTTATTGCAAAATAATATAACAAAGTGCCCGTCCCGATTAGCTACAGCTAGGTACAGGGAGTCCAAAATTAAACTAGAATGGATAGATTTGCAAGCAAATCCGCTTGGGTGCCAATTGGAGCTTGTTTGAAACCCCCTCAAATACTGTTTTGTGACATCATGAATCATGGGTTATCAGGTACAATCTGCTGAGCAGTAGTAGTAGAATAACTAGGCAACAGGTGTATTGTCAATAACTGCAATGTGATTGGCTAATACAACTACCATTGTTTTTTTCAGCCAATAGCTGAATAGAATTTTTTCTTTTTACCCACAACTTTAATAATTTATAACATATCAATAAATCCACACCAGGTGCACCATTTCAGCCATTGGTCTCATAGCATGCAGAATTTGAATGTCGTAACTTGTATAATCGCTGAGAAAACTGCGTCATAAAATGTGGCGGAAAGGTTTTAAGTAATAAAGAAATAATAAAGAACTTCTACAAAAACAATATGTCTGGGTTGGCTCCCAGACATAAAAAAGAAAAAAAAGAGATACGCTCTGCACCACGAGGATCACGTGTTTTCAGTACCTTCCTTATAGCATGAGGGTCTCGCGGTAGTAGATGAATGGAAGAGAATGTCACTGGATTCAAATGAACTCAAATTTTAAAGATGGGTTCGAACCTTCCTTTTGTTTCACTTGAAGTGATATTCACGGAAAACGTATTTTTGAATGACGTTTAAAAAAATGGACTTAAGGTTACAAATATAACAACAGTTAATGTGGATTTTTGACCTTAAAGTCAAATATTTATGCATGAATACAACTTCCGTAGTTCACAGAACAGGCCCAAAAACTAAAGAACGTAAGCCCTGCTAATTCCCTCGGAGTGACGCCTCTCTTTCAGGTTTGATTAATGCTTGAAGTCTTTCTTTTATCTAAGTGTACTTTGTCGTGAACACCGCCACTTTTTGCTCACTCCTAAACATTATCATAATTAATATGTGAAGTAACGAAGTAACCAACCACTGCTCCTTCATTTTGGCTCTTCAGATGCTACGATGGGTGCTCAACAGCATCGATCTCTCTTTACCTCAGCAAACGAATTTACAACTGCCTGGGCAGAGATACGCTTGGAGTGCTAAACATAATTTGGACCACATGGTCCAATATTCGCCAGTACTTTACTCACGGATAGTTGCATTTACACTCAATAGGCTGTATACAATGGTACAGAGTCGCCTTCAAGTCCTACCTTTGACCGTGCGGTCTCGTACACGGTTACTCATAGGATTCTTAGAGGACGCACGAGGATTTCAGTCCCTTTACATCGATGAAAAAAGACGATAATAGCATTAACTCGGCTCTTCTCACTCAAGTGTCAAATTGTCTTGACAGGAAAGTCACACTTTTAAGGATTTCCTGAAATCACAAGCTTCAAAGTTGATGTTCACAGCAGTCAAAAGGAGATGAAACGAAATTAGACGTGCGTTTTTTATTGCTGCATCCAGCAAGTGTCAGAAAGGTTAAAATTATGGCCTGGCCCTTCGTGGCTCTTAATTCCATTCTGTATCAATAAATATATATGCTAAAACTTAATCCCTCAAGTTGATTTTGATCCTAGATCATATTGGCTATAACTTGGCCGACGTATGTCGACATATCCATGCACATATACATCTGCATATCTTTGCATATAAGACAGAGAAGCTTGAGGTGGCTTTGACTGTGGTGGCGGACTGGCATGGGCAGCATGGGAGCCGAGTTCCAACATCACTGGAGCTCTGACCTGATATATTAAACCTGTCCAGCTACAATAAACACTGCCTTGTTAAACTTTTTGAAGAAAGACTGCTTGGCTCCTTTTGTCGGCAATCGAATTCCACCTCTCCCAGACGGGTGTCGCCATATGCTCCGGTACATCATGCCAAAAGTACAATTTTGCATGCAGCGCCTACCTATGTACACCTACTCGCTCAGACACGAGGAGGGAAATGGACAAAGTAGATGAGGTGATGCGAAGAGGTTTTAAACTTCAACTTTAGTGGCACCAGGAGATAGACAGCTCAGATCAGAAAGTCAGTATTGGAGATAAGGATCTCTTAATGACCATAGGATGATTCCTCAGAGACCAGAGTATGAAGCCTGCGAGTGGCAATTCTACAATTGTAATGTGGTTATTTTCCGAGTTAACCAGCAATTTAGTAACCCATGGCCCCATACGTCTTTATCTGGAGTATTATAAGCAAGGGCGTCTTGGTTGAACGTAACTAATTAAAGTGGCGTTACCTTTCTTCAATGGAAATGCATAAGGAATAGCCTGGTGTGGAGGCGTTATGGACATAGAGACAATTTTGATCCTTCTTGTCCTGTGTTGCCTTTGAGTATCACTGCTACAAAACAGAATGACCGGCTGAAACGCGAAATCTTAAGCAGGTAGAGTGAATAAAATGGATTTGTAGTGGGAGAGAGTGCCCGAAACAACCAGATTACTCATTCATATATATATATATATATATATATATATATATATATATATATATGTATATATATATATATATATATATATATATATATATATATATATATATATATATATATATATGTACACATATGTATGTATGTATGTATATGTTCAGTGGAATTATCCTATTAACACCACCTGCATGCGTTACTGAAGACTGAAGAGGGCTATAATTTAATTAAGAATAAACAAAAAACAAAACGTGACTGTAAACTCGTGATCCTTATATGGATATGGTCCCTTGCGGAGGTGGTCTTTATAAGAGAGTCTATAGCATGTAATGGTAGGCCTACATATTTGTGTCTTGAAGTCATCTCTCTGATGTAATCTGCCTTGAATAATTTGGTACTTACATGTTTCCTGTCGGATTTGATTCAAAGTTTATGTACAGTCTTTTTACATCATCGTATTGCACACAGAGAGTAGAAACTGGTTTTTGAATCCGTTGATAGATTTTAGCCAAGAAAGTTGTCAGGATTATCTGCTATGTACTATTGCAGCAAGGAAAAATTATCTTGTAACGATAGTAAAATGTAAAACTCCGGGCTTTCTTTTCGGCGATATTTCACAACCAGCCAGTTTCCTATGGGATCTTGAAGAAAAAAAAACAAACAAACAAAAAACCAAAGAAAAACAAAAAACAAAAACAAAAAAAAAAAAAAACAAAAAAAAAAACCCAAACAAACAAACAAACAAAAAAAAAACAAACACAAAACAAACAAACAAACAAACAAACTCAAGAGTAAACCAGCCACACCTGAGTGAACTTAATGGCGTGACAGTATCACCCAGTCTGTTGCAGATCGGTCAATATGACATTTAAAGTCCACAGTGTAAGTTTTTCATGAAATATTTTAATCTTGATAATTCATTAAAAAGCTCGCTGGGTCCGCAACTTGACGTGGGAAAGCCAGCATCTCACCAGTACGGAGGCCAAATAAGGGGACTTGATATTCCCGTATTAGTAATTCTCTCTGTCTCTCTGGTTTTTTGTGTGTCTCTCTCTGTCTCTATTTGTACATGGGTGCATATATGAAATCGTGCTATGGACATGTATTCGTATATATATATATATATATATATATATATATATATATATATATATATATATATATATATATATATATATAATGTATTACGTATTTGTGCGTGTAGAGAAGAGAGAAGGCGAGACAGAGAGAATCAGCACGTAAATTTGAAGTTCCATGCTGACTTTACTTCTCTGACACAGTTAATGCAAAGCTTTTCTGATAAAGGATTTAAGATGTTGCTCTTAAATCTTTCAAAATAGCAAGCTGCAGATGGTACACAGATACAGTAAAATGATTGACTTACATGATGTCGATTCAACATCAGGATGACCAGTTAAGAGAAAGACTTGTGTAAATGCAACAACGATATCACGACTTACGTTTCCTAAAGCTGCAACACTGTTGTTTTGTAATTCTCCACAACACCAGAGAGAAGAGGTATCTTGATGATTCGACTTGATACTTTATTGTTGGTTTTGTGTGTGTGTGTGTGTGTGTGTGTGTGTGTGTGTGTGTGTGTTTGGGGATGCTCATGTTTACGTCATCTCTCGCATTTACCAAAAATAAAAACCTTGTTAATTCGACACCAAATGGGCAAAGCCTAAGTTCTGTACAAACGAAACTGTCGGATAATCTGGTTACATCTGTAAGGGTAACTTGGTTGCGTATATCCTACAAAAGGTAAATAACCTGTAATAAATTTGCGTTTTATTTTTCACAAATCACGACATAAGTGATAAGCAGTAATCAGTGGAACATCTCTTTATCAGCTCTCGTCTGGTCAATTTTAAAGATATTTAGGTTTGGTGAGTGATTACAATCGATCCCTGCAAAATTACTGGCCTATCGTGATCTTATTTCGTCCACTTGACTGTAATACAATTACTATTTGAGCAAAACAGGCCAGTTGCCACGTAGAAATGATTAATGTTAAAGCCGTATTTATCGTTTGTTTGTGTGTGCCTTTTAGTGGATTCGTAAAGTTTTTCTCTAGCATCTTGGTCATTGATCTTAAAGGTTGAGATGGATGTGTTAGATTTTTCATTTGTTATCTTTTGTGATTTGAGGACATCAATCTCTTGACACTTTTCTGTGTGTTTCACATTGTAAGTTCAGGCATGCTGTCACGTGTTACGATAGGATTATGTTAATCAGAAAAAGCAGTGAATATAATTTATGAACTATATGGATGGTGTGTTCGATAGGTTATGATTGCAAGGTTCTCTTTTACTCTGTGCTGATACGACTGGACAAACTGTATCTGTCAAGCTGGTAACAGTTTTAATACGTACCATACTGCTAGTGTCAACAACATGCAGTTAATAATTCATTTAATATTTGTATCGGATGGATACTTATAGGTTAAACAAAGTCCGCGACGGATCTCAAACGCCACCGTTCATTTCTCTATGCCTAAGCGAGGTGCTGACATCGCTCAGTGTTAGCCCGCAGTAATGTTCAGTATCTATTTTGCCGCCGACTCAGTATCAGCAATAATCACTTTCCAGCCAATACAATGTTCTTTATTGTGTTTATGAGTGTAATCTAGATTTTGTGAAGAGGGACCTATCGTGATGATCCATTTTTCTGGCTGACACAAAAGTGATGCGAGGCCCAGCATGCAACTACACTTTCACTGTGATGTCGGTATGACGTCGTCTCGCAAGGAGAGACTAATCAAAAGCATTTGTATCATAATAGCAATCAGGAATGAAATCTAATATTTACAATGATTCTTCGCAAGTCAAGTGATGCGCTTTACGATTGATTTATTATTGCATGGACGATATATTTGTTGATACAGATGTCTACTGATTTTTAAACACTTTTTAAACCCAGGCCGTGGACAACTTCGGACTCATTCTCAAGTGCCGAATCGTGATGACTCATAAAAGTCATAAAAATTAAATTCTGCAACAAAACGCAATTCGGTAGACATTGAATTTGTACGGTTGTGCATCTCAGAGACTCAGGAAATTGCACAGTTTATCTACAAAGGTTTGTTCATTTGGACAGGCAAATAAAAATAGCATATGCTCAGTCACAAACATTTTAAAATTGATCTCTGTTACATATACAAAGAAATATATATATGTTTAAAATTTGCAAAACATTGCCATTTTAAAATCCATCAAGAAACGAAATGTGTCACCAAAGCCTGTATGGATTATGGTGTTTATCACATAAAAGCCTCATGTGAGTTCATAATTTAAGCTATATCAGTTACTTTTTATTTTATCCGACTAGGAAGCCTTTTGATGCTTCACTGTTGAGTTTGCTCTTGTCTTGAGGGTAAATTGTATCTCGCTTTTTAGTCCTACAGAGATAGTGCTTTAACTACGTAGGAACCTCTGCGCACATCCTTCAGTTAAAAAGTGAAGTGACAGCATACCGCTGATAAATCGATAAAAAAATGTTTTGACAGGGCCTAGCCTTACTTGATCTCCGTGTGTTTTTTCTGTCAATTATTTTCATTTATCAGAATAATGAGGTAAATTCCTCTCTGAATTACCATCTTGTAACTAAGAGCAAATTTCCATGCTCATTCTACCTACTTTATACACGTGGGAGTACACGCACCGATATGCATTCCTTAATCTTACGATGAAGGGATAATAGGTGGGACATTCATTTCCCTTGGTACTTACGGCTTCAAAGATGAAATCCCACGCTAGTTTCCTTGTGGTAGTCTGCACAATTCTATTTTTCACCAGCATGCTTGAAAAAGAGACCAACATGACGCACAGGCATAGTTACACTTTTGTATCGTTTCCAATTCAATTTATTTTAAAGCAATTGTATCACCTACAAGAGGAAAGACGTTTAAAACTATATTAAAACGAGACGGTTCGGGAATAGTTGATCTGTTATGTGGTGTATGGGACCCGGCATGGTATAAACACTTACAGTAAAAAGAACCCGCAATAGAAAGAACCCGTGCATACACTAGCAGTAAAGAGAACCCGCACATACATTCGCGGTAACTAGGATCAGTATACACACTCACAGAGAAAAAAAAAACGTATATACACTCACAGTTAAAAGAACCCGCACACCCCGCCGCACACACACTCACAGTAGAAAGGATACGTGTATACACTAACAGTAAAAGGAATCTGTATATACACTCACAGTAATGACCCCCCCCCCACACACACACACTCACAGTAAAAAGAACCCGTATATACGTTCAGAGTAAAACGAACCCGTGGGTACACTCACATTAAAATGGGCCCGTTTATGCACACACAGTAAAAATTAAAATTAAAAAAAAAACAAACAAAAACAAAACAAAACAAAAACAAAACAAAACAAAAAAAAAACCAAAAAACAAAAAAAACAAACAAAACAAAAACAAAAAAAAAAAAAAAAAAAAACAAAAAAAAAAAAAACAAAAAAAAAAAACAAAAAAAAAAAAAAACAAAAAAAACAAAAACAAAAACCAAAAAAAACAAAAAACAAAAAACAAAAAAAAAAAAAAAAACAAAAAAACCAAAAAAAAAAAAAAAAAAAAAAAAAAAAAACCCTAATCTGCACTTACAGTAAAAAGAACCCATGTTCATTTGGCATCGGTGATCGGAATTCTTCAAAAATAAAGACAACGTGCACTTATCTTCCAGGCGATTTTACTCACATCATTATCTTCCGTGCGTTAATTAACAGACGTGCCGATTATAATAATTACTGCCTTACAAAAGTTGATCTGCATACTAATCCACTCTAGATTACAAGAAACATTACATTATCTTGTGTTATTGCTCTCTGTCCTATTAAAAAGAGGAAACTTTAATTGAATGATCCGATCAAACAATAAATCCAAGACGAGAAGTGTATAAATTTGAGGCTACATGAACTTTATGTTTTCATTTATTGTAATTTAGATCAAAAACTTTAAAAAAGAGACTGAAGGTTACTAAAAATGGGCTTAGTGTGTTTATGCCACATAAACCTTAATGGCTGAGACACTCATTTATAGACTTATTAATGCAGTCAGCAATGTAGAATACGACTAGAAGGAAATATGCCAAACACATCACTGAACTCTTCCTTATAAAAGGTATCACAGAATGAAATCACTGTACCTACAATACCCTCCGCCCGTAGCTTTCGCCTTTGCCGTATAAAGGTACAGTCAAGTTTTCAAGCAAACCAGTGAATTTTTCAAATAGATACTCTGGAACCACATAAGCTGCGTGAAGGTACAGTCACTTTTTCAACCAACGTAGTGATTAAAAAACGAAACAAATACTCTGGAGCTGTAAAAACGTTTTGTAGCCCTTTAATCCGCAGTGCATAATGGAGTTCTTATGCTAACTAGCTGGGTATTGGGGCATACAGGGTCAGCCTGGCAGGAGAACGGCATGGGTGCTGTGTTTTACTTGATAGGTCAGAATATGAAAGCAACTAGAAAAGAAGATTTGCTTCAAAGCAAATCTGTGTGCCTTCAAAAGTTGTAGATGTTAAATGCTACAATTTATGCCATTTGGTACTTCACATTCCATTAAGCTTATGGCTGGATGAAAATTTCAAAGTCCAAATGACCTTGACCTTGACCTTTGACCTTTGACCTTTCAAGATCACATGTAAATTACAAAAACGTATTGTTTCACAATACCCACAATTTATGCCCAGCATGAACCAAATCAGATGAAAATTGACGAAGTTATAGCCAGATGAAACTTTCGACGGGCCGAATGACCTTGACCTTTGACATCTAGAGGTTACATATTAATTCCAAAATATGCAGTGTTGCAATACCTACCATTTGAGTCCAAAATGATTAGAATTGGATGGAAATTGGCCCAGTTATGGCTGGATGAAACCTTCAAAGTTCCAAATGACCTTGACTTTTGAACTTTAGAGGCCACATGTAAATTACAAAAATGAGTAGTGTTACCATAGCTACAATTTGAGCCCAACATGATCAAAATTGGATAAAATTTGACCAAGTTATGGCTAAAAGAAAGTCACCATCGAAAGTGGCCTTTGACCTTAATATGACCTTTGACCTTGAGATGACCTCTACCTGAAGTGAACCTTGACCTCAAAAATGACATTTTGACCTAAAATTGACATTTGACCTTGACATGACCTTTGACCTTGAAATGACCTTGACATTTGAGATGACCTTTACCTTGCTATGATCAAACTCCTATACACTCGGAACAACATCTACTATAGTATATAAGATGTTGAAGATTTAAAACTTTAATTAGCCCTCATTTGCATAATTTTGAAAGCATGACCTCTCATTATAAAAAGGCCAGACTTCATCCATAGAAGTATAATTGTGCCAAGTTTGGAGTTTCTACGTGAAATACTTGTCAAATGAAATGTCGGACAAATTTGCCAAGAAAGAAAGAAAGAAAGAAAGAAAGAAAGAAAGAAAGAAAGAAAGAAGAAAGAAAGAAACTAGAAAAGAAGATTTGCTTCAAAGCAAATCTGTCTGTGTGCCTTCAAAAGTTGTAAATATCAAATGTTACAACTTTTATCCTATTGTACTTCACATCACTTTAATCCTATGCCGGATGCAAATTTCAAAGTCCAAATGACCTTGACCTTTGACCTTTACAGGTCACATGTAAATTGTACAGTGTTACAATACCCACAATTTTAAGCCCAACATGAACCAAATCGGATGAAAATTGACCAAGTTTTGACAGGATGAAACTTTCAAAGGGCCAAGTGACCTTGACCTTTGCCCTTTTGAGGTTACATGTTCTTATAAAAACGTACAGTGTTGCAATACCTACAATTTGAGTCTAACATGATTAGAATTGGATGGAAATTGGCCAAGTTATGGCTGAACGAAACTTTCAAAGGTCAAAATTACCTTTACCTTTGATCTTTAGAGGTCACATGTAAGTTTCAAAAATGTGCAGTGGACAATAGGTACAGTTTGAGCCCAACATGATCAAAATTGGATAAAAATTGACCAAGTTATGGCAAGAAGAAAGCAACCATCGAAGTGGCCTCTGACCTTGAAATGACCTTTGACCTTGAGATGACCTCTACCTGAAGTAAACCTTGACCTCAAAAATGACATTTTGGCTTAAAATTGACCTTTGACTTTGACATGACCTTGACCTTTGAGATGACCTTTACCTGGTTTGGATCGAATTCCTATACACTCGGAACCACATCTACTATAGTACATAAGATATTGAAGATTTCAAACTTTAATTAGCCCTCATTTTCATAATTTTGAAAAGCATGACCTCTCATTATAAAAAGGCCAGACTTCATCCATAGAAGTATAATTGTGCCAAGTTTGGAGTTTCTACGTGTAATACTTTTCAAATGAAATGTCGGACAAATTTGCCTGTAAAGAAAGAAAGAAAGAAAAAAGAAAGAAAGAAAGAAAGAAAGGAAAGAAAGGAAAGAAAGAAGAAAGAAATATAAAATTCCTAGAAAAACAATATGTGTGTGTTGGCACACAGACATAATTAATATCTGTGTGTCGGTGGTGAGGGGTGGCGGTCGGAAAGGGTGTGAGGGTGGGAGTGGGGGTGCGTGTGTCTCCGTGTGTGTGTGAGAGAGGATTTGTGCGTACATGTGTGTGTGTGTGTGTGTGTGTGTGTGTGTGTGTGTGTGAGGATGGTTGGGTAGTAGCAGATTGCGGTGCAAGGTGCGGAGTAGAAGAGGGTTACAGGGAGACTGTGTTGGTATGAAGGTTTGAGGTCTGAGAACCCTTATCAAAGGGAAGTGCCTTCCGTGTGGTATGAGGGTGCACCAGTATAACACGTCACCCCAGCAGCCCAAAACACCGCTACCAAACATTTCAGGTTCCAGTCCAGCTGATACCAATTGCCACACAAAGGCGGGAAAGGGAAAAATACATGAGCAGTGGTACACAATGACATATAGTGGTGCACGGTGGCAAAGTGTGATAGGGTGTCACAAGCTGGTTAAAACCCAGATATCTTCACATACATAATGTCATTCTTTATCGGGTACTGAATAAGAACCATGTTGATCGAATATTATTCTGTGGTGGATGAAGGGTTGTTATGTTTTGTGTTTGAAAAAAAAACAACGTCTTTTTTGTAGTAACGTGACCAGTAGAACACCACACTTAAAATCGTTACGGTAAGTCTCATGAAAATGTTAGCGCAGCAACTGTTATTGGGATCATCTCAGCATGCGTTGTTGTTTGTTTTGTTTTTCTCCATCTCCTCCGATGTCCGGACAAACGCTAAAAATCCGATATGCGATCTTAGTGAAAAAAACACTGTCCCTGAAAATCCAAAGAACAAAATTGAGACACCAGAAAAACCCCCCAATGTTCAAAAGTGTATATTTACTTATGTATATGTTGAATCTGTTAATGTCAGCATTACATTGTGTAATTTTTCAGGTCATGGCTTTAAGTATCAATTGAAGATAATGATAACGCTATTAAAGCTGTTGTGTGTGGAGATAGGCGCGTGTTCTTCAACACTGATCATTGAGTTTTCACCTTAAACACAGCTAATGATTGTTTGCATTTTCCACATATTTTGCTGATCATTTTTGGTTTAATGTTTAAAAAGACACGACAGCAAGACATTTAGATGATGATAGCGCAATTCAGATATTAGATATTCTGTGTGAATGCATTAGGATTAAGCGCGGGTGAAAATGGAAGGTAAACCGTGAACAGAGACATGGCGGCGTCCGAAAGCACAGATACAGAGACATGGTGGCGTTACGCCACAAACACAGAGACATGACGGCGTCCTAAAGCACACGTACAGAGACAAGGTGACGTTTCAAGGCGACTTCCAAAAGAACATGTACAGAGACATGGCGGCGTCCTAAAGAATATATACAGAGGCATGATGCCGTCTGAGGGCGACGTCCCGAAGAACATGTGCAGAAACATGGCGGCGTCCTAAAGCACATCTACAAAGACATGGTGACGGCCCAAAGTACATATACAGAGACATGGTGACGTCCCAAAGCACATGTACAAAGACATGGCGACGTCCCAAAGCAGATGTACAGAGGCATGAGGACGCCCTAAAGCACAGATACAGAGGTATGGCGGCGTCCTAAAGTACATATACAGAGACATGGCGACGCTCTAAAGCACAGATACAGAGACACGTCCCAAAGCTCATGTAAAGAGACATAGGGGCGTCCCAAAGTCCATGTTTAGGGACATGGCGGCGTCCAAAAGCTCATGTGCAGAGACATTGGGGCGTCCCAATTGCCCCCCATTCCAAAGTTTGCGGTTGTATTCTAAAATAATGATTGAAAGTTACATTTCATATTTCAGATCTTTGATATTAGAACTACGTCTTCTGCTGATATGTAGCTGTGTCTATCCATTGGTCGGTTTATCCCAATGCTTTCCGTCCATACTCGAGCCAGTTCTACCGAACCATTACCCATATTATAACATACATTGATGGCAAAATGCGTATGCCCTGTTAATTTCACGTTGATGCAACCTTCGTTATAAATCTTGCTGCATAACATTATTACTTTTTACGCACTTTTATTGTTGGGTAACCCCGAAGGGGAACACCGTTATGTTTTTGGTCTGTATGTCTTCCATTTATTTGTTCGCACAATATTTTTAAGAATTGCTGACCACCCGAAACGTCCTTTGTACCTTGACACAGTTTTCTTGATTATTGACTTAGTCACATTTTGATGATCTTGACTTCATTTTCAAGGTCAGAAAATGACGTGTGTGCAAAGGCGGATTCATTAGTAGATGCTCTCCATAGAATTGCACCTAGTTACGACATGTGTTTGATCACTACACATTGCACCATTATTACAAATTGCCGCATAACCGTAAAAACGCACGAGGCTTGCTTTGGTGTGTAATATTTCCGTTCGTGCATTTGTCGATATCTTTCTCAAGTTGATATTTTCATTGCTTAGTGATTTTGGATTTTGAAAAAATTAAGTCGAACTCCATATATTTTACCCATCTAAAAAGGTGGGAATATCTGGATACATAAATGATTAAATTCTTTTCGTTTTTCCTGTCTCATTGAAGATATGCAATGTAATATGGCTATTAGCCTTCTTACAGTATCTCATATGTGTTTACTGAAAGCCTCCTGTAAGATTCAAATAGGGCTAGTCTGCTAAGCAGGCATGTGGCAAAAAAATGGGTGTCCGCTAAGCATAGCTATTGTAAAAATTCGTCAAGCCCTATCTTATTTTCGTCATACCCGAATCAGTTCTGTATATATTTGAATGCACATGTTTTCAACGTAGAGCCAGATACTCAAGAATTTATGGTTGACCCCATTACTAGCCATACTATTTTCGTCCCATGTTATAAATAGATCACTTTATATTTAAAACCTTGCTCCATTTCAGTTATTGATTATAAATGAACTAAAACGGTCGTGAAAGAGGTTGAGGAGTACGGTACGAGACCTCTTAATGTTTCCAGATTGTAAATGCTGGTGTTTGCTGTGATTTCTCTCTAGAAAAATAAATAAAATGAAATAAATAAACACAAACAAAAATTAGAAAATAATAAACGGAGAGGAAAAACGGTTAATTGGATTAACACCGACGAGAATTTTTAGCAACCTTAGCAAATCCACTCCTAAAACATCGTGCTTTTAAACTCTTCCTGGTAAAAAGAACCCTGCAAGACGTTCCAGTGGTGTTTGATGGTAAAGACATTATCTGGCGGTGATATACCATTACCTGTCACTTTCCTTTTACTTATTCCTACCCTGATAATTTTTCTCATGCTGTTTACGTTCTTCAGCTTTAAAATCATTTATCCTACCTTTTTCCAAATCATTTATTCTTCCTTCCTCAGATATTCCTCTTTCGTTTTTCAATGTCACCATAGCGCTGATTTTTATTTTGACTATCTTCAGAATACAATAAAAGACACAGCGCGCTTTCTTGAGACCAATATGATGATTTTCATATATTAACAAACTGTTCCGTTAAAGGGGTCCACAAGAATTCTTAATGTTAAGATCCCTTGGCACCACAAAGTTTATTTACAAATTCTCTAAAGCATGCTTACGATCAGTGCTGCATGTAACTACCTTAGCAGCTTCCTGATATTAAGGGTTTTGAGGTAATGAAGAATATGATGGATACTCAATGAAGTAGTCCAGTGGACTACTCTGTGAGCAAAACCATGCAATACGGGTTGTCTAATGGACTCCTATAATTCAAGTTTAGATGGGATCCACGTCTTGCATAGTCAACATGAGAAAAATAATACGATCTCGTGTTATTTTCATTGAAAAAATGTTCATTATGGTGCTTGTGGCCATAATTTTTTAACACTTAATACTTGCAACCGAATCACCAATCAAATTCAGACACCTCAAGAATCTTGTGTCCCCGATTGGCCGATTTCTGTCTTCACTCTTAACTTTGACCCGATTTGACGGACACATGACAAGAACAAATTTCTTCAACACAAGCGGGGATTATCGGAGATGTGGAAAAGTAATAATGATCTTGTAAGATTCCATGGAAATACATGTTAAATAACGAGATTAGTAAAAAATTATTGTTTGAAAACCATGCTGAGATATCCTCGAACGAATGAATGGCATTGGTGAACCTTGCCTTTTAAAATGTGACATGGAGATTGCGCGAACACCATTACGCAGACTTCATATTTTTTCCGAACAAGCCTGAAGATGCATACATTGGTAAATTTAAATGTGTCAAAGTTACGGTTAGTCGAAAAAAGTGACGTAATCGCTCGGGCGAAATCTCCATTGCACTTGTTCATATTAATCTATTTATGTCTGGGTGCGAACTTCTTTCTTTCTTTCTTTCTTTCTTTCTTTCTTTCTTTCTTTCTTTCTTTCTTTCTTTCTTTCTTTCTTTCTTTTTTTCTTTCTTTCTTTCTTTCTTTCTTTCTTTCTCTCTCTCTTTCTTTCTTTCTCTCTCTCTCTCTCTTTCTTTCTTTCTTTCTTTCTTTCTTTTTTTCTTTCTTTTTCTTCACGATCAAATTTGTCCGGAGTTTGTTTCAGACACTATATTCCCGAAAACCACCAAACTTACCATGGTGACTAACCTTCCAATGAAAGTGTGAACATCGTTTGAAATTGTCATGATGGTTAATATTATGCAAATTAGGGGCACTGGAAATTTTAAAATCTCCATATCTTCCAAACTTTTGCAGATAGACACAAACTTTTTCTGAGCATGTATATGTTTGTGACACCGGCCAATATAATGGACTGTAAATGAAACATGTAGAATTTTAAATCATGCTTATCAGGGACATTGAAAAATTAAAAACGTTGAGTATCGCCAAAACTATTATCGTTAGACATGCCATTTCAACATCAATTTGTAGATGTGTAGCAAAGCCGCATTCAACGAACCATGAACCGAAATCGTAGGATTTTAATTTATGCAAATTAGGTGACGATGCAAAATTAAAATCTTGAGTAGCCTCAAAACTATTAAAGGTAGAGGTGCCATTCCAACTTCAATTTATGGGTTTGCGACATAGCCACATGCAATGAAACATGATCCAAAATTGCATTTTTTAATTCATGCAAGTAAGATAAATACAGAAAATTTAAATCTGAATAATTAAAAATTATAAAACATATAGGTGCCATTCCAACTTCAATTTGTAGGTATGTGACGCAGCTAATGAACCATAAACCGATTTGTAGGCTTTAATTTAC
Organism: Hermodice carunculata; assembly: GCA_964020975.1. NCBI lineage: Eukaryota > Metazoa > Annelida > Polychaeta > Eunicida > Amphinomidae > Hermodice > Hermodice carunculata. Next base: position 49,335,742 of record OZ026617.1, read on the forward strand.
GCAAATTAGGCAAATACACAAAATTGAAATCTTGTATAGCTTCAATACTATTATAGACAGTGTCATCATTCAAACTTCAGTTTATAAGTTTGTGACATGGCCATCTAATGAACCAAGAACCAAAGTTGTAGCATTTTAATTCATGCAATTTAGGCAAATACAGAAAATTTTGATTATGTTGAACAATGGCAAAGTGTAACATTTTAAATTGTTCTCATTATAAAGACGCCCTGGCAAATTTGCCGTGAAGCAAAGATTCTTTTCTAGATTTATAGTTTGCTTTACATGTCAACTCATTTGCCAAGTGCATTTTAAATTTTCATTTTCCATATATCCTACATGCCCCTATTTTTATTTTTCGAATTTTCACTTCCGGAACCGTTACGAAAGTCTAAGAAAGGATTGAAATTTTTGCTGGCTCACCAGAACTTTGACAATTCAGAACATATTCTGCTAAATTGATTTTCATCCTCTATCGCAATATCCATGCTGTTCAGTATACAAATTGTTCATGCAGTTGACCGAACCTGATAAAACAAACCGAGTGTTCTCAAGAGAAAACTTTGTAGTAGCAGGTTAAACATTTATTTTAAAGGTGTTTTTAAAGCCTTTCTGCCGAGGACTTGCCCTTTCCTCATGGCCACCGGCTTTAAAAAGTACGGGCGCTACATTTTTCTCTCAGAACACTGTTATGGTAACTGAGAACACCGCATTAAATCTCCCAAGCGTTCCAATGAAAGCAGAACATCTGTTATGGTGAGGAGGCATTAAAACACTTATGGGGCGCATCAGACATTTCGGAAGGTTTTGCGGGCAGTATACCCACTTTCCGTTTGCTCCGTAAATGACCACACGACAAGAGTAGATATGAGGGAACACACAATACACATAAGCTTCTCATTTGCTTTGCCAAAGAGCTGGACACATCAATCATTACTTGTTTCAAGGTTGCACTATGTGCATATTGTTAGCTGATTGTTGGAGCCAATCTAAGTGACATATTTATAACTTAAACTTACGAGATAAATGCCAGAAATTAGAGTATGTCAGCTATCGGTCCTTTATGTTCGTACGACTGGACATTCTCTGAGGAGAATTGTCTCTCCTAGCGGTCAGCCGTGTGATTTCAAAGTACACGCACCTGTCCACTTGCAAGCTGTACCTCTCTCAGCCGTCGTCACATTCCCTCTGAAGCATGCTTTTACATAAATTATCCTTTACATTTGACATAACCTCAGAAGAACAGATTGTGCACAACTGTCCATTTATTGTGAATGTTGCGTTTATTTCCTGGAAAGTATGTATGTGGAGACGTAGTGCGCACAGTTTACCATTCAATTTTTTCACTCGCACAAGAATGATATTTTGTTAGGTACCTGAATGAGCATTACTTTCTTTTGATGGGTGTGAATGATAAACCAAATCTGAGCTGCCAAGTATTACGAGATAGAAAATTAAACTGAGGTTGGCATCAATGAGTCGCGATAATAAGCAGTTTTCTGCTGATATTGATTGCTTCATTTCAATTACAGGCATTTAGTGTAATCTGGTTCTTTCGGGCAACCAGAATCTCAGATAAATATATTGTTCAAATCAGATAAAAATCTCATGTGAACAGCAAATTGAATTCACTGACATGTTGCGATTGGTTTCACAATTAAATGAACAGTTATTATGGATCTGTCCTACCGATTTACATATTTGTCTACACATAAGGATATGTGTGTGATAAGGTCTGTCACATAGTTTTCAGATGAAACGGTGTACTGATCACCATTAAGATTAATTAGACTGTATATTACGAAAAAAAAGCGTGTCCGTAGTGTATATATTTATATTTATATATTTTTTAGAAAGGCCGAATGTCTTTTACGATATGTTAGCCTCACTATTGCCTTTGGACGTTTAACTTATTAATGTGGTGCATACGCACACAGTTTCTCGTAATCCTCAGCGAAGGTTTGGTCGCAAAGTGTTTTTCTTAAAACTGGTGGTCAATCACTGGTTATGCAATAACATAAATATAAGCTATCGATACCAGACGAACGTGGTCCAAAAGGTCGGGTGGTGTCTCGTTGGAGTTACGTCTGAAGACAGAGATCAATGTATTCTTCATTGAAAGGGGGAAATTGAAAAAATCGACCCCCATTAAAGAGACGTTTTATCCTGCTCCCTTGCGTAGACTGTAACGGCACGTTCAACAAAATTCACTTAATAATAGGTGTTCAATTACACTCCTCATTACCATTTTTAGCAGTGAAATCACCCATGATGTTTATCCCTATACATACCCAGGGTGAAAACGTTACGACTACAAAGAGCTCTGCATGCGATGAGTGACTATCAACTTTTAATTAGACTGAGGAATTCAAGTTGAAATTGTGTAAATACATCCAAAAATCATATCGTTTTCATAAACTAAACGTAGAACCTACTTTACACGAAGCTCTGTTATCCTATAATTGCACTGTCGAATGGTATTTTAATACGGCGACATTCAGGCTTAATAGAAATCGAATTTCATCGTTACGAATGCTTACCCAAACACGTTTCATTATAGTACCTGTAATTTCACACCTTAAGGCCTTTCATCCATTATACTGATAAAATGTAAATTGTGAACATAAAAGTGATCACACAAAGGTATATATAATATTTAAAGCATGTGAATTTTACAATATCAACGACGTCAATTAATTTTGAACCATGGCATTAATTTGAAGTAATAATTTGCAAATTATAATGATAATAATAATAATAATAATAATAATAATAATAATAATAATAATAATAACAACAACAACAATAATAATAATAATAATAATAATAATAATAATAATAATAACAATGATAATAATAATAACAACACCAACAACAACAATAATAATAATAATAATAATAATGATAATAATAATAATAATAATAATAAAAATAATAATAATAATAATAATAATAATAATAATAATAATAATAATAATAATAATAATAATAATAATAATAATAATAATAATAATAATAATAATAATAATAATAATAATAATAAAGACAAATTATTATTTTGTGATTTGTAATTTCAAGACCAATCGATGTTACTGACTAGAACTAGTGACTGGGTATTTTATTTTTATTTTAAACATATTTATTTCACATGGATTGCCTAAGTAGTTACAAAGAACTAATCTGGAGGCTCTCCACAACAAACATGATGCACAAAGTATTTACAATATACACACAGGACATACAATCTATGAATTGACATATGGTATGACGTATCTAATTCGGTACAATTGAATCAAAGACAAATCTGAAGCGTTGACAGCTGAAAAAAAATCTAATATATCAATATAATAAACTGGAAGTGGCTCAAAATTCAAAGCGTCTTGTTTTCACTATGTAAGTCTGCACAGCTTCAAATATTTGGTAATTAACATCATCACTGAGGTCTGAATTGCCCTGTTTAAAGTATTGTATGAGTATGTCACTAGCTAAATGAACTAAGAGATTTGGATGCACACCAGGTGCAAGGATGTGACACACCGTATCCATTAAATCTTGCCTGTACACTAGGAATTTAGGGCAGGTAAGGAAAAAGTGATAAATGTCTTCGTTTTGGTTGGAGCATGAGCAGGCAGGTGATTGGACTATATTTAAATTTAAATTTACAAAGCATCTCTGTTGATTGAGGCTATTTAAGACAAAATGCTACGCAGAAGGAACTTATAGAATAGGAAATACTTGAAAAGGAGGTAAAATTGTTGTGTCGGGACTCAGACCATGAGGATTTTAGTGGGGTTCTCTTTCAAAACGGACTCCACTGTGTTAAGTAGCATCAGCTTATCGATGGGACCATCAGTCTAAATGATCCCAGTAAAACGCACGTGATTAATGTCTTGGGACATTCTTCACTAACCACAAGCACGTGGTATTTTTTAGAATCCACGTGCATATATGCTAGCATCTGAGCTTGTTGCCATAGTATGGGCCGACTTCATTTGCTATTGGCTAAAGCCACACTTCATATGCATTAGCTTGACTTGGTAAGTAACAGTATTTTTTTTTAAAGAAACATACGTAACTAACCCTCATATATGAAATGCCCTTCACATGGTCATATATGACAACTTACTTCATTGGGCAGGTCTTCCTGACTAGTACTTACAAAAGTCCACCAAGGCAAGTTAAGGGCTGAATCTAACTTCAAAACGAACTGCTCTGAATTATAAGGGTGCTAGATTCATGTTGCTCGGCTTGTTAAAAAGAAAATCCTTTCATTCAAGTACCAGCATGCCTGTAGTTACACAAAACACTGTTGACTCAGTCCAAAATGGGGATACTGAGAGAGTTAACGTAGTAAATGGCATTTTAAGTTAGATTTGTCATTTCATAACATGTGTATAATACAACGGTTGGATCTCTGTGTGAATTTATTTAAGCAATATAATGATTTCGAGACAATAAATTCCAAAATTGAAAACATGTGGTTACAAAAGTAGCCCCAGGTCAGACTAAAGTGAGCAGATGCGCTAATCCATAGAAACGTAACATCCATGCGAGTTTCATGGCAAATATTCCTTGGCTTTTCAAAATCGATGCCAACATCACGTATCGTCCATTTTATTCATGTGTTGTTGCCAATCCGACGTTATGTGGATGAACTGGCACAGACAAATAAGTTCTGTAGGTTTTGAAACAGAACTGGTACAAAAACTAAGAATCAAATAAGTATAGTGAAATGAAGCAGAAAATGGAAGATTGTTTTTTCGCCATGATTGAAGAGAATTTATCAACAACAAGCCGGTAATTGATAATCTTAAGTTGAGTAATTAAATCATAGGCAATTTTCTGTTCACTAATTATATTTTCAAATGGGATGACAATGGCGTGCGTGCTTGAGAAGGACTTAAAAGAGCAGAGGTGCTCCTGGCTGTGTCATTTATATGCAGGATAGAATATAAAGTTAAAAATATGAAAGAAATGATTAATGGACAATGCAGCATGAAAGTGGTGCATGACATGCATACCACCTGTGTATAATGAGACCACGTCTCCCCCTGGTGGCAGTGATCAGGTACTACTGTATTTGATTCTGTGTGAGCTGCATGCTATTTCTTGAAACTAAATAGACAGGAAAATCAGGAAGATAAATTAATTTCGGCATTGCACGTGTTTTGCACGTGGACATTGACCCCTTCGACAATGTGAGTATCCCCGTCGAACAACCAAGCATTGCATGGGGCTGCGCTCTTATGAGAAATGAAGTTGGTCAATCTCAGCACATACGGAAATGAATGAAGTCCGCGGTTCCAATAACATTTAATAAAGAATTATGAATTCTCGTTGCAAGGAGAGTTTCAATGAAGAATTCAGGTATAATATAGTGACAAAAATAAGAGACAAAAGACACCTTAATTGCGTGATTGAACAAAATGGTACATCCGTGTGCAATATTTAGAGTGTTGGATAACCTAGCAGTATCATTAGTTTTCATTCATACATGAATTGCTGAAATGTACCGATAAACAGGAAAGCCTGTCATTTTCATTGAAGTACTGAATCAACCATGAAGCTACTTTTCATTTGCAGTGTATTCATGATTATTAATAATTCCATTATTGTCAAACTTTTTCTGTTTTTCAATTCAATTGTGCTTCTATGACTAGCAAACTGCTCACAGAAAAAAAAAACATGCATACAAATTCTCATTTTGGTATCTTGTCGTGTATGTGGGTCAATTTCCCCCCGAAATGCTAAACAACTAGGTTGAAAAAAAAAACAAAAACAAAAACAAAACAAAACACACACACAAAACAAAAAAAAAACCCCTGAACAAAAAAAAAAATCAAAAAAAAAAAAAAAAACAAAAAGAACAAAAAAAAGACAAAAAAAAAAAAAAAAAAAAATAAAAAAAAAACAAAAACAAAAAGACCAAAACAAAACAAAACAAAACAAAACATGAATATGTAAAAAAATAAAAAGATAAAAAAATAAAAACCAGACCCCCCCCAAAAAAAAATCAGGGCTATATCTTCTCCGCAATACAAGTCTAGCATCCGGAACAGTGGACGGACTGAGAGACAGACAGACAGATAGATGGCAGGCAGGCAGATAGAAACAAACAAACAAACAATAATAAATTGTGATAAATATGACATTTGTTGCAGAATCCATCATAAGATAATAGATTTAAATATCTCATGACCGCAGGAGTATTGAAATCTTCTAAATTGTAAAAATAAAATACTTTCGTTAGGTGTATTTGTTGTGTAAACATGACGGAACGTGGAAAAACACACATATTGAAAGAATAATAGACATGTCTCAAAAACTGTTTTAAGGATCTTATAATAACCAAGCTCTCATTGTTCAATATCAATAGGTCTATCAGAGAGACAGTATTACATTTATAATTCTGTGCTAAATATTAGCATGTCCATAATTGTTATTAAAACATTCACAATTTTCACACAGATTTGCCTCCTAAGCAGACTTTCTTGGGGCGATACACTATGTTGGCCCCCAGCGCCGGGGGGTAGTAGGCCGCCAAGAACAGATGTTCAGCAGGCAACACACAGATTTGCTGTCAGGCAAATCTTCCTTTTCTACTTACATTTTTCTGCTTTCCTGGTACAACGTGGAAAGTGTCCTGTGTTTTGGTGTAGCTGATTTTTAAAGAATTCAACTGAGAAAAATTGCCTGTTTTTGTGGTCGGTTGCTACCGACCAGATTTGGATCTATGTGCTGTGAAGCAAGTAGCCATGTACATTATTATCTCTAGCGCGCATGTCATCATTGCAGTCTGCCCACCCATCCAATCATTCAGGAAACATTTACTTCAGATGAAAATGCAGGCAAAATGTTACCGTAGGTTTGCCCGTTATAGCCATCAGGTTTGTATGCTCACAAATAGCCTAGTTCCAACTTCAAACTGTTGTTGGTGAAAATGAATGCTGGCAGAATCCTTTTTTCCCGTGCATCGAGCCCGTCTTTCTTTCTTTCTTTCTTTCTTTCTTTCTTTCTTTCTTTCTTTCTTTCTTTCTTTCTTTCTTTCTTTCTTTCTTTCTTTCTTTCTTTCTTTCTTTCTTTCTTTCTTTTCTTCTTTCTTTCTTTCTTTCTTTCTTTCTTTCTTTCTTTCTTTCTTGGCAAAGTTTCATTTGAAAAGTATTATACATAAAAACTCCAAATTTCGCATGATCATACTTCCATGCATGAAGTCTGAGTTTTTATTAAAACGTTCAACGGATTTGAAGATTATGCAAGTTAATATGTTTGTAACACTGCACACTTTTGTAACTTACATGTGACCTCTAAAGATCAAAGATCAAGGTCAATTGAACCTTTGAAACTTTTATCTAGCCACCACGCTGACAATTTTCATTCAATTCTAAGCACGTTGGACCAAAACTGTATGTATTGCAACACTGCATATTTTTGCAATTTACATGTAACCTCTAAAAGTCAAAAGTCGAGGTCATTTGCCCCTTTGGAATTTTTATCTAGCCATCACTTGGTTAATATTTATCCAATTTTAATCCTGTGGGGTCCAAATTGTCCGGTTCGCAACACTGCACATTTTAAAATTTAGATGTTACCTGTGAGGGCCAAAGGTCAAGGATACTTGGCCCTTTGAAAGTTTCATGTAGCAATAACTTGGTTAACTTTCATCTGATTTGATTCATGTTGGGCTTAAAAGGATATATTTTAACACATTTCATTTTTGTAATTTACATGTAACCTCTAAAGGTAAAAAATCAAGGTCATTTGGTACTGGAATTTTCTTCTTGCCACAATTTGGTTAATTTCCATTAAATCTGTGTCATATTGGGCTCATATTGTAGGTATTACAAAGCTGCACATTTTTGCAATTTACATGTGACCTCTTAATGTCAAGGTCAATGTCATTTGGACTTTGAAAGTTTCATCCAGCCATTAGCTTACTGGAATGTGAAGTACCAAAGGACACAAGTTGCAGCATTTAATATTTACAACCTTGGAAGGTACTCAAACAGATTTGCTTTGAAACAAATCTTTTTTTCTAGTTTTGATTTGTATGCTTTTTATTGACGTATCATATGATTCTACATATTCTATTTTTGTAGTATAAGTGTATCTCGATGTATGCTTTTATTTCGATGTATCTTTCATTTTGTCCGCTTGGGGTGTTTAGTAAAATATTACTACTACTACTACTACTACTACTACTACTGCTACTACTACTACTACTACTACTACTACTACTACTACTACCGCTGCTGCTTTTAATAACCACGATGATAATGATGATAATAATAATGAAGCCACGAAGGACGTTTTATAATGTTTCTCGTCGACATTAGGTAGAAGATTAAAAGCAAAATTTCTTTCAATTCATTTTTATCACCGTTACGCTGTTCCTGCCTTGTGTGGCCTAGTTGTTCAAGTCCTCGCACCTTGTCACCAATACAAAACAAACATACAGGCAGGCACAGGCAGACAGACAGATAAAACCAAAATAAAAATGTATAACACGAATATTTTTGTAAAACAAGTAAAACGCTCTTCAACTGCATCTTTCTCTCATTATTCAGGTCAGGAATTGTTTCCAATTAAAAATTATTGAAGTTGAACAATTTTACAAATCAAATAACCCATCAATATTTGCTAGCTACATGACGACATGTTTTTATCAGTGTTTTAAAATAATCGCACAGAAAGTAATATACGATAGACTTATTGCATTTCCCAACCAACTTAAAGTCCTTTAAAAGTTGCAATTTGGTTTGTGAAAGCAACATTCAATTACAATGGCAACTTTGTCACCATTAAGCATGAAATATTACTTACAAAGTTAGAATTTTATTGCATCGATGGCACATCACTCAATCGGTTTAGCTGTAATCTGACAGGGAGGTAACAATGTGTACATTTTGATGAAGCAGTATCGGAAATACTTGACGGGAAATGAGGTGTTCCACAAGGCTGTCTTTCTAGGACCATCACTGTTCCTGATTTATATTAATGACCCACCAAACGTACCCGAATAAATATACTCTATTTCATTTGGAAATCACACAGACAGAATATTCTCTGAGGAAAATATTAATGTTAGAACGTGTATGTTTCTTGCAATTCAGCCAATTCCGTTGAATGCATTAGAAATACGAATCTCTCGTAGAACGCATGCACACGTGCACGTTATGAATAGAATTTTCACGGCAGACAACAGGCAAGCCAAGCTTACTTTTTACCGTGCCATCGTGTACCTACCATAATGGGGCACTTGAACGGATGTTGAGCACATGATATTACAGCTCATTGCCTCTGGAGAAGGACTTGCTGTGGCATGTTGCGCATGTCTCAGCGCTGTTTTATCCATGGCAGGTCAGGCAAGCGATAAAACAGAAACATTAGAATACAGCACGGGAGCCATTTTTAGCCTTCACCACTAGTATTTGCTTCAAAGGCGGCCCGCTTCCATCCCTTTCTGCTTGGGGAACGTCCCTTTTCTCCGTGACTGGTTGCAGGGTTGTCCACCAAGGAGAATGGATTATGTGTAAATCGCCCTAACAGCATAAATACATGGGACATTTCAATATTTTGTGTTTATTATTTGGTGTTAGCTTTATTTCAATAACTTTCAAATAAACTTCAGTCACACACAGGGTGACCCATATACACCAAATTTCTACCTTGTTGGTTTTGTTGGATGAATGGGAGGGTGCATAAAATGGATGTAACGTGCGCAATACGTGGTAGGGTTTCGCTTGCACCCACAAGTCGTGGTATGGGCCGTGAGGGACCACGTGTTTCACGGCACCCAATTACCGCGAAGTATATCTTGCAGCATTCAGCATCTTTTTCAGCGTGGTTCACGCGGAGGGAGTTTGGCTGCTTGCAAGGTGTTAATTTATTTTATTTTTTTTTTGTAAATTTTTCTCCTCCTTCCCCTTCAGCTCCATTTTTATATTGTAGGCCAATGCATGGGGACAGTGAACTAAGGCCTGCTACAATCATGGACTCCAACCTGCTCTACCAACGGACTTTTGCTTCAACTTCACGTGCTGACATTCATGGACAGTTTTCCATTATTGAGCTCTACGGACTTACATTGGCTTTATTTTTCGAACTGTTGACTTCCCAGTGAACTTTTGAACATTTAGTGCGGATATATTTAGTTAGCTCACAGACAGTGTTGTCCACCAAGGAGATGGATAATGTGTAAATTGCCCTAACAACATAAATGCAGGGAGTCGACAAAATGTAGATCTTAGCCCTACTATATATCCCGCACTTCATGAAGCAAAAAAACCGTAATACCCCCAAGGAAACTAAGGGGCTTACCAGGTGTTCCCGAACCTTGTCACATGCGACCATGAACCCCTAAACGACACGGAATACCGACCCTCGGAAGAATCAAACTGCACACGAGCATAGGAGCTGGCCTGGACGGCAGGGGGATCGAACACCGGTTGTAGTGATGGCAGGTGAGCGTTCTGCCGCTAGAACCCGAGCGCATTTATTTCTAGGGACACATCTTTGACCTGACAACTGTGGAAAGTCAGCGTCATACAACAGTTTTAAAATGAAAGAACATCCTTTCACTTTATTTGTGGTCACTAGTTACACAAATAGCTTATTGCAAACATCCTCCATTTGTCCTTAGCCCTGTAGACTTTATACATTTTGAAATTGATTGCTTAATATTTCTTAAACACTTTTGATTTAAAGTTGTATGGCCACAAGACCCGTTTTCACATATTGACTCTGAGAGTCCCTTTTGTACAGACTGGATGAAGAGACGTAATTTTGTTAGTGAGTGCCTTGAAATGAGTCGTTTCGACAAGCAGGTATGGATATCATTGACTTGCGGGCAGACGGGTAGCTGCTTTCTGATCTTTTTGTGATGCCTGATTGATATTGTATGTTTGTGTGACTTAATTTAGCCCCCTTTTTGGTGTATTACCTCTAAGACGGACGGAAGCGGGATAAGATAATGATGATAATAATAATAAGTTGTATTCGCTCAATACCTTTAAGAATTCATACTGATGTCTCCTATTTTCGTAATAAATTTATAGCGATGTTCTCATCAGCTTGGAAATTACTCAAAACAAGTTAAGGGTCACGAATTTGCCACTGGGTTCAGCAGATATTTTTCGTATCATCCAATCAGGGAGAAACAAACTGAAACAGTGTGTAGATATTACCGGTATAATAGTCGGCGCCCATGACGTGAACGGCTAAACGATCAATTAATCTTGCCTCAATATCTTGTTCTTCCCAGTCGCAGGATAAGCCAACGTTCTGAACACATTGAGATGTCGGATAATGGATCCCTCCCATTAGGACGGAATTGATTGATACCGCACTGGCTATTTACACCGAATGTCCCGTCACTGCAGTCAGGCTCACTCGGTATTTTCTTCTCAGCAGTTCTTAAGACCGAGTTACGCGATATTTGTACCCACACAACGAGCGGATTACCGGGACTGTTAATCTCAAGACCCTGGTTTATTAATCTTTCGTCATGCAGAAGTAAGAGACATTGACATATTTTGGTACGTTGAATATTTTTCATTATATATTTGTACTATAGTTTGACGACGCTGAAAGGGAGCAATTGATATAGATGCATATGGGAACGTCGACATGTTTTGCTAGTGCATTTTTGGATGATGGTTTGAAATGACGCTGAAAAAATATAATTGATATATATATGTGCACGTTGACATTTTATAATTACATCTTTGGATGATATTTTGACTTGACATTCAAACAAAATTGCAACACTCATATGCCAGTTCAGGTTAATCGATTTTAGATTGAAACTTTCAACTTTAAAGCATTAATGATGGACGAGACGTTTTGCATGCAAATAAAACTCACATATGTAACTGACGAAATTACGGATATTGATTCAATGTGTGATTTACAGCTTGGGCGCAGCTTAAAACCTTTATTGATTGTCTGAGGTAAACATATAAACACTTGTAAATGATATCATAGCAATGACTGAAGCAAGAGGCTGACCTATTTAAGTGAAAACAATTTTGTGATAAGCCGACTAAAAACAATTACATGTATGTTATACTCATAAATATTAGCATTTTGGGTATATGAAGAGAGATTTATTTCAATCAACTGTGTGTCCGCTCAGTTAGTGTTTTGATGACGATATTAGATAGAAAAATTATCTGGTATAAATTGCTGTGATCATAACAGTATGGATTCACCGTCATTGAATGTGCTAGCCCGGCCCAAAGTGCACAACGCACATTGATGTGTTCGGCCAGAAACACTTGGATATCTAATATAGCACACATTGTAGTCAGGAAATAGCCCACATGTTACAGGATACCCTTCATTTATCCTGCCGACGTTTTCCCTCGCATGATTTCGTTAAACTAGAATGAAGCTACAAAGTATTTAGATGATGATAATACATAAAAAAATAACACTAGCAATAGCAAAAACAGTAGCAATAAGATTGACGGCAATACTTATATTGACAATAACAGCACAACATTTACAGTTCGAACGCCAAAAATTGAAAGTAGCCATGCTGTTGGCGTCTGGGTACACACATTATGTATATATGTTAGGGGTGCTTATGCACGCTATAACGCCAAAGAGTTACTGGTATATATGTTTTATTAACACAAGTGCCTCCGGTTGTGCCAATGTAACAAAACTAAACTGACTTCAAAGGAGGTAATATGTAAAAGGGGAAAGAACATCCATTTTACACGTTTCAACAAATGTCCAAGTTATCTAAGGCGTAACAAAAATATGTGTGTGGTTCGGGTAGCCTGACCGACCCTACTGAAAAATAAATTGATGACACATAAAAAAAAGTTTCAAGGTGCCCTTCCCGAATAAAAAATGATCGACCCTGGCTAAAAGATTTTATCGAGAAAACGGCAGTTATTTTGCTGTTTAGTCAACTCAAACACAACATTTTATTTCAGCTTGTCTGGAGCTTTTAACTTGGGCCGGGGAAACAGCAAAGCCGCATAGCCACGGTTGCTCCGTGAAACAGTAGAGCGCCTCAGCATAGCTGCATGGCCACAGTTGTTGGGGGATCATAATTGTAATATTTCGCTAGGCTTCGGGTGTCCGTTCTCCGAGCTACCACAGCAAACAGTCGTTAAAGTACTTTTAAAACATGACTTACTGTCTTAAATTTAATCTGCCCGCTCGGTGGCAGAGGCAGTTATCGTTAGTTACAAACCCATATGCGACAAAAAACCCTGGCAAATCATGCAAATCCACAATTTTCAAAATGACAGTCAAGTCCATGTGGATTATTTCCGAATGGATATTTTGCGGAGGTAGTATCCAAAATATGTGTGTGATTAGTGCTAAGGGAAGGCTGATTGGTGGAATGAATGTTGTGTACAATATATAATGGGACTTTTCCAGTGTAAGTATTACCTAAAAATGTAAATACAACGCATTAAAGATACTAGTTGTGGGCGGCAGTGGGCCTTAGAATAAAAATATTGTATCAGTCACTGAAGTAGCTACACTGAGCGAACGTGCCAAGCACACCCTATGGGTCAAAGATGGAGCTCAGTGGAGAAGGTTGTCCCGGTAGTGGAAACAGGTCCGAGAGTACCGGTGGGTTATCAATTGGTAAGAAAAAAAGAGTTTCACCTGCAATCTTCGTTTTATGGGCTCCTAATTGATGACAGACATTTAACTATAATGTCGCGCCAACTTATTGACAGGCTTTTACCATGACGGTTTATCTTCTTGTTGAGAGACTCTTTTTTCATAATGTTGTGCCAACCTGTTGGCATGCATCATATCATAGTGTTGCGCTCACTTTTGAAAGGGGTGCTAAAATCACCTTGCGCCAACATGTTGACGGACTTTTTTCTGTGGCATCTCTGGTTATATCATTTTAAATGTAAGTCAACAGAATGGAATAACATTTCAATGAGAGATCAATTCTTATATTCATATCAATTTATTTATTTATTTTCCTATGACTCACGATAGGTGAGAGTCTCAGCAGCCTCTGCACCCTTGTTTATCGATCGAACTTCTTGTGGTCAGTTGTAGTGCGCAGTCCGCAACAGCCCTTTGGTTGTTGTGACCCAGCAACTGCCACATTAACGGACGATGGTACATTGACGTCACAGTGATGAAGTGCATGTCGCCATGGCGTATTTGCAACGCACTTGCCGCACTGTAATCATCGGACGTTGAACTTACTTTTATCCCATGATGAGGCCCTTGGGAGGGCAATAAAGGTATGTGTTACGGCTATCACGTCTGCTGTTCCGTATTACATAGTACAGTGCCATATTTGGCATTAAAAGGAGTGACATTACTGCCCAGGCTGTCACCTTGTTCTTGGACTCCCTGGTGCGACCTGTTGCTGTTTTATGTATTTTGAAGTAAATTGCCACTTCCTCTTTCACGCTGCTGTTTTGTTTGCAAATACAGTCATCGTTCTATGTGTTTTCAATTCACATTGTTTTTTATTCCTTACCATGCACTGCCATGCATGTTTGGGCGGCTGTCAACTTGCTTTGCAAATTAGACCGCATTACATTTCTAGAAAATAGGCCGATTCTTCCGCGCATGGCAGTGTTGGATGGTTATTCTTTTCTTCGTATTTCTGGCCTCTTTTTTGCTTAAAGACTATTGATTGTTGTCTATTTAAACAGAATACACATTATGGGATCACTACAAACCATCATTCGCGTTTGTTTCTCGTTGGGACTCAATGATTCTCGGCAAGAAAACCCTGATTCCTGCCCAGAATCATTTTGTCCCGACCAGAAACTCCGCTAATGACAATTTGTATAATGTTCACGTTATTATGACACCATGGACCAGAGCAAATGTAAATGTTACGACTTGAATGCAAGTTCTAAGGGCACTAATTAGTGCAATATTAGGGTAATATTTCCTGGATTCCTAATCGTCATGCGGGTTAATATTGGCGATCTTTTTGGAAAGATTATCTGCGACCTGAACACCAGTTCAGGTGCATTCACTGTTACAGGAAGTTTATACCTAAAGCTCATGCGCAGGAACACTTCTCTTCGTGGCAAGTGTAGGAATGTTGCACAATAACGTGTGTGCACCTATTTAGAAAACTTTTTACTGTTATAGTGAAGCAATAAAGGTTTCTTTGATAGTCTAGAAACCTGTAAATATCGTGTGGTCTCAGGGTCACGGGAAGTTACTTGGACGTAATCATGGAAATGAGAGAGGTCCTGCAGTTCTTTGTTCCATGGTCCTACTGTGCATTTGTGTGTATTGGCAGCAGCAATACTTTTATAGCAGCCGTCAAGGGTTTTGTTGTTTGGTTGGCCATTTGCCGATGAGCACCAACATCGGAAACATATAGCGACTAGAGGCTGTTTGGGAGGCAGGCTGTGGTACGGCTGGAACGTGGCTATAACTGGGGTCGTTTTGATGGAGTAGGAAAGCCAATCAACAGCTAGTGCTCTTAACCCTTCCCCCCTTGAATTAAGACAGAGTCACCACCTTTCCTCGGCATGAGTTGGGCACTAAGTGGCCACCCCATGCCGAGGAAAGCTGTTGACCTTGGCCATGTTGTCTTAACAGGTCTCATCTTCAATTCTCAGTCAAATTGTTTTTCATTGCTGTTAAAATCAGTCTAAAACACTGAAGCAGACGAAATTTGACCACCAGCTGGTTTTGGCTGGTTTAAGGAGGTAAGAGTTAAATAATGTTAACTACTATTTCCAAACATCATTAAAAGATGTATTTGGAAGTACAGTAACAAGTGTCAATGAACCAAAATAAACAAACCAGGAAGGGAAATATTTTACTGATATGGCTGCCATCAAAGTGGGCCGAGATCCAAGACGACCAACCATTTAAATTAAAAATTTCTGACGATATGAAAACACTCATTCAGACACTTCTGAGCACGCGTGATATATTTAACATCTTGCTCAAGCATTTGTCGTCAGATAAAGTGTGCAAAGAATGCGAACATGATAAATAATGTGCGATTTGACCGAGCACTGCATTGACATGTTGGTCATCAGTATTTAGAATCTGTTTTACACTTATACCTAGCAAGTACATATCTTAGGAAATTTAATTAAACTGAGGGCAATGTAGCTGATAAGCTGTTTCTTTTTTTTAGCACTTTCAGGTTGAAACTTGGCAAAAAAATCCAACTGCATTTTTGGCGCCAAGAGAACTGTTGAAGGAGAGCACAATAATCTAGTTTGCAGTATATGGAAATCGATGGCACGCAAATGTGTCAGTCACATGTGACGCCAACGTTTGACCCCGAAAACAATGTTATAAACCGTGGAGTACAGCCGTCATCAATGGCTAAGTTTATATTTATTTATGGGTTATCAAATGGTAGGAATGGTATCAGTGCCTGCAACAAACTCCGAGTCCCCCTATCATCACCAGACCGACACAGGCAGTCATACAGCTCCGAGTACACAATGATCTATTTATTACTGCTCACAGTAAATCAAAACACGCGTACAGATCTAATTCCCAATTTATTTTAACAGTAACCATTTCTAGGCACTTAGTGTTGCCGTGGAAACACAACCTTAAGTAAAGTTTGGCACGGGCTGTGTGTAACGGCCAATGAAGTCTCATTGCATGGAGACCGGGCATTCAGTTCTACGGTAGCAATGGAGGCCGGCACAGAAGTTTTGATTTCGCTCGCTTTTTCACATGTGCTGACCCTACAGAGTTCATCAGGACAGCTGGATTAGAACTCGCCTAACTAAACATGAATGAGTCTTTACGTAGGCCTAAACAAGTTCACCCCCACTTAGTCTGGTTGTGTATGCAACTTTGTGGTAACAAAATAGTTGTCCTGCACCATAGCCCTTCAGAAGCCTATGCTTATTATAACTTATTATGTCTGTGTATTTTTCTTTCTTTCTTTCTTTCTTTCTTTCTTTCTTTCTTTCTTTCTTTCTTTCTTTCTTTCTTTCTTTCTTTCTTTCTTTCTTTCTTGCTTTCCTTCTCTCTCTCTCTCTTTCTTTCTTTCTTCCAGGCAAAAAGGATATTGCAACACAGTAATTTTTTGTAATTTACATGTGACCTCTAAAGGTCAAGGGTCATGGTCATTTGGACCTTTAAAATTTTCATCCAGCCATAACTCGGCCAATTTCCATCCAATTTTAATCATATTGGGCTTAAATGGTAGACATTGTAACACTGCACATTTTAGTAATTATTATGTAACCTGTAAAGGTCAAAGGTCAAGGTCATTTGGCGCTTTGAAAGTTTTATATAGATATTTTTATCTGATTTGGTTCATGGATGGCTTAAATTGCAGATATTGCAACACTGGACATTTTTGAAATTTTCTTGTGATCTCTAAAGGTTAAAGGTCAAGGTAATTTAGATTTTGAAATATTCTTCTAGCCATAAGCTTAATATAGAAAAAGACAAAAAGTTGTAGCGTTTAATATTTACAACTTTTGAAGGCACACAGACGGATTTGCTCTGAAATCTTCTTTTCTAGTTGCCGTTGCATTTATATAGTGATGGCCCTAAAGTTATGTGAGTAAAAATAACTTTTTCACGATGAATCATTTGAATGTCATTTGAAATTTCATCCTGCCATAACTTTTTCAATTTTCACCTAATTTCAGTCATATCGAGTTCAAACTGTAGATATTGTAACACTGCACATTTTAGTATTTTTCATGTGATCTCTAAAGGTCAAAGCTCAAGGTAATTTAGACTTTGAAATTTTCATCTAGCCATAAGCTTTGTGGAATATGAAATATACCAAAAGGCAAAGGTTGTAACATTTAACATTTAAAACTTTTGAAGGCACACCGATTTGCTTTACAGGAAAATAATCTTTTCTAGTTGCAGTTGCATTTATATAGTAACGGCCTTAAAATTATGTGAATGAAAGTAACTTCTTTTCAAGTCTGAATCCTTTGAATGTTATAAATACGCACTATGCATAGTTTTCATTTTCCTGCTACAAAAATCCCCCAACTATGATAGCAATACATGCACCTTAACCAGTCCTAGTTAAACTGGTACCGTGCTGAGTGCAAGAATAAATAAAACGAACAGGACAGAAGTAGAGCACATATTGGTTTACTGAAGCGCTTTCAAGCAAGTGAATCAAAGTAAGTGCTCATCCTCTACCCAATGGAGACATTCTGTAAAAAGGGTCAACGTGGAGAACCTAGTCAGCCAATTCTTGAAACATCAACATCCTGTCGCGCCAAATGCAAATCTGTCCCTTGAGGGTGCTTCATAGTTTGCTGCCTAAAAGTTTGTTAAATCTTGCCACTATTCAAATGGCTAATACGCCTGTAATAGTTGCATTATGTAAATTTGTTGACCTAGTTTGGCCAAAATGGCAGAATCAAGATGCCAAAAATGAAGATAAACGTCACCCAGGCTTGGCGTCCAAATCGCCGAAGATCACAGAGTAACCCTGAAGATGATCACCTACTTTGTCATTATTGGAGGCGTACAAATTTGTCCACCTAGGTGTATAATACTGCAATTTGCCACATTTCATAGTTAATTGCGTGGTCTGAGCAAATAAGCAGGTTACCAATCTTTGTGCCTGGTATGGACATTGGTGTATTTTCCTGTCTGCGTTGTGCACCTCCAAGAATTGTTTTGATTTGCCGTACAAAATAAGAATATGCTGCATGCACGAATCCTGCGTATTCTGTTCGACCTACTGTTAAATCCGTGATAGAACAGGGAGAACCATGGCACATATCTGTTCACAGACAACCACTATTTAGCCGGTGATAAAAGGTCGATTCCAAACCTTCCCTGAAAGGTAGCGTCTGGCTGGTTGAAAGATTAGCGATGATCAATGCAAGGGTTCATCTGAATGGCTGGGCGCACAAACAAATTGCGCCAGCTTGTGCAACTTGTTTCACCCTCCAAGCAGCTCCCTTGGGTACCTCTGTCAAGGAACCTACACTCCTAAACTTGTAACTAGAAATCATGTATGATGTGCAGGGTTGTATAAGGAGAGAGTGGTTTTATATATATATATACATATATATATATATATATATATATATATATATATATATATATATATATATATATATATATATATATATATATATATATATATATATATATATATACATACATACATATATATAATTGGTGTAGAGAACCGAGCAGAGGCATGCGGTTGCTGCAGTGTAGGACCTGTGTTGTTTGTGCAGGATGTGCCGTCCACTAGCCTTCAGAGGTACGTACGTCACATGCTGACCCGACAGCTCGAGGGACCATGCTCTCTGCTGAGCACCATTTTTGGTGCGTTATTTGTATTATAGTTGGTGGTGCCGTTTCATAACCGTAACGGAACATCCATTGGACTAGATTCCACATAAGTGTAACATAGCACAACATATGGGGAAATGATTAATAATTCTGCTAGTTCTACCATGATGCACTGCTATGAGCATGATAAGTACAACATGGCAACCAAGCTCAGAGAGAGAAGCATAATAATAATAATGACGATGATGCTGCTGCTGCTGCTGATAATAATAATAATAAACAGATTGTGCACTACCCCTCATAAGATATGTAGATTCCTTATATTTAATGTGTGAAACAAAGGATTGTGCAGTGATGAAACTGATTATGGTTTGAGGCACATTTTAGGTTTTTAATATTAGATATATGAAAGAGCAAAACATATTAAACATATGGTATCTTCGATCTTGTCCAGCTGACTTGCCTAGATTTTAAGGTCTCACATACAGATAACAGAGATGGTTCTGGTGTAAATAGAAATGTCTCTACTGTATCTTGTGCAGAAATTGACGTTCATAAAGCTTTAATGAGGATGATACTGAGAGTAATATGTACACAATATCAGTGCTATAAGTGACCTGCATTCAAATTTAAATGGTGCTAGGCCTTCCAATGATAAGGCCAATATATCTAGCAATGTAGGCATAAAAGAGGATGGGGAAAGGGGTTTCCTGTACTGGCGTACTGGGGCTTTTTATTTACCGTCCTGGCGTACTGGAAGCCCTCTTATTTTACGTACTTTGTACTATCCAAAATTTTGAAAGATTTTTTTTTCCGTACAACGTACTCTAGAAAAAAAATTACCCGTGCCAGCGTACTGAACCCCCCCCCCCTTAGCCCCCCCTCCCATAGAAGTTCCAGGAGGTGATATCTCTGCAAATTTACCGTCCAGCCTAAATGGTCCTACACCTCAAGCGTCAAATGTAAATAATCATGAACCTGCACAACTAGCATTTAATATTAAGATATTAACTTGGAACATCAGAGGGATAGGTGACAAATTAGCTGATCCGGATCTCAGTGAACCCCTGTCTTCATATGAGATTATAATGTGTGAAACAATGAAAGATGATACCTTCAGTATTGATCTACACGGGTACACATGTTATAATTTTGCCAGAAACATGGTTACACCCCAGGGCTAAAAGATCCTCTGGTGGTTTTGGTATACTTGTATCCGAAAAATTTAAGCAAGGGGTCAAAATGTTTTCAAATAGTGAATTTATTGTTTGGTTAAAGTTAGATAAACAATTTTTCAAATGCTCAGATAATATATTTATTGGTTGTGTATACTTACCTCCAGATGGAAGCTCTTATGCCCCCTCTGTTGTCTGTTTTGACATATTACAGGATGAAACAGCAAGGTATAATAGTAAATCAGTGTTCCGATGTGGTGACTTTAATGCCAGAACAGGCAGGGAAGCTGACACTGAATATGAACATGTATCTATTCTACCTAGTGCAGACCACTGGTCTGAATTATACAGACACTAATCTTCATAATTGTTATCCCAGAAAATCGTATGATAATCACGTGAACAAGTATGGGAAATGCTTACTTCAGTTGTGAACAGCAACCGGACTTTACATCTTAAATGGGAGAGTAGGAGCCTCAGAGGGCTTCACATTCTTTACACAGACAGGTAATAGTGTAGTTCATTACCTACTCGGTCATCAATGCAATGCAAAAATCAAATCCTCCCAAGAAGACCTATAATTCATTAAAATTAATGGATAGTCTAGGGCAGAAAAACCTCTGTTCAGCTGTGAAACATTTGCTGTTGAATCTTAACTTTCACGATATTTTGGAAAACCCAGAAACTCTATATCCCACATATTTATTCATGAGTTCACTGAAAGACTCGAAAACATGTATATAGATACATGCCTAGATAGGATCCAGGCATGGGATAATAATAAAAGCCCCGACTTTATAAAACTTTTAAAAATACATATAATTTGGCCCCCTAACTACTTCATATAGGTGATACTAAATACAGGGTTGCTCTTTTGCGATTCCGTCTCGGTTCACACAACCTGGAAATTGAGGCGGTATCAGCGCATGCGCTCAAGTGTCAGCAGAAACCTGCCATTCCCGGCAAAAATTTCCTGGAGGGGAAATCACCAATCTGAACTGTCATAAGATTTTATTTCCCTCCCATCCTTCCCCTTTTTATTTTCTCTCCTTCTCACTTACATGACTCTACATAAATCACTTGATTTACACTACAAAGTCTACGTATGACTTTTACGCCTATTTATATTTCTGGCTTAGAAATTTAGATGTAGCAGTGTTAGTCTAGGGTAGTTATTAAATCTATATCGCCAAGCCAGGTTTTGTTATTTATTTACGATATATATTCTTTGTGCTTATTTGTTTATTGTTGAGCTTATACTCAGTTCATATAAGTTAGTCCGACTTACACAGTTTTGTTCATTGTACAGGTGAGTGGAAAATGTATGTATGTATGTATGTACGACAAATAGGTCAGTGCTGACCTCTCTTTTATTGTCAATAAAATTATTTAGTTACTTTGTCCTCCTATACTAGGGAGCAGCCAGTTTACACATAAGGGTCAGGAGGGAGCAGTCAGTTATTTTCTACATTGCAGCCATCGCACAAAAGCACAATTTATGCATGAAATTGAGTTTGTCCTCCCATACTAGGGAGCAGCCAGTTTACAAATAAGGGTCAAGAGGGAGCAGTAAGTTATTTTGCACATTGTAGCCATCACACAGAAGCACAATTTATGCATGAAATTGAGTTAGGTAAATCATAGGTAAAATTATTAGGCTGCCTTTTGTGTTATGTGGAATAAATTATTGTGCTATGTAATATGTTAAAGTGCACCTCTCTGCTATGTGATATGTGAATCTTGTAGCCTTTAGTTATGTGCTATGCGAAAGATTTAGCCCTCTGCTATTTGCTATGTAAAACCTCTGAAAAGAACCCAATGCATGCAGCTGGGTAGCTCGTAAGTTAATGGGCTTAGGATGACAGAAGCTGTTTCCCTGATCCAGTTCGGCGAATGTGTTGCCTGGGGCTTATTGGACCACTGCTCATGCTCAGAGTAGTACATTGTGGAGGCATAGCAAGGTGAATGGTACGTATATGGAACTCGCACTTAATTTTCGCCTCCACAGGCACGGACAGCATCTAATCATGTGACCTCCGTAATTTTTGTATATTACTCAGATTTTGCCTTTCCTGACATCTTAATGAGTCTTGAGTTTTGTGTGTAGACCATGAGAGCGGGTTTCCACCTGTTTTAGCCAGAGACTATCAGTGGCAGAGCAGTGACCAACAACATATTTTTGGCTCAACAAAATCTAATGCAATACCTTTCCATGTATTGGGGGGGGGGGGGGGGTACACGCCCACCTGTGCTCCCAGTATTTGCAAATAAGCTTAAGAACCAGATCAGTTTATTTGAATTTCTTCAAACACTTAATTCATTCATACTGCCCAAATTCTGTGTGGCCAGTTGTTGGGATTTTTATTGATGTCAGCCCTGGAAAAAATCACATCGGTTAGTTTGATCACAATGAAATGTAAATTATACGCTAGAAACTTTTGGTCAAATGCAAGTACAAGACTAATGGAAACTCAGGGCTGGTATCATGATGGTTTTATTAATATGTTTGTTTTAAAGTAAACGATGAAAGTAGGTTGGTCAAACTGTCTACGGTTTTATAGGAATTCATTCACTGTTCACAGTGCTCATGTACCCAAGATTATAATTTATTATGTTGAGTGGACTTGATAACTCAATTGATAAAGCTGTTTTTGCAATTAATTAGTTTCAATAAGATGGAATATTTCAACAAATATGACATTAATTATCTCGATTTCCTCAAGCACACGAAACAGAATTCGCAAGCACTCACTGAATTAAAAAATTGAAAACATATTATCTACAAATGATATACACCATATAGTTATTTGCTGGTGATAAGCCCTGAATTCAAAAGCAATGCCTTAGACATAGAGGTCACATTGTTTGCCCTGTACCATTTCTTCAAGTTCATACTTCTTCAGCTTATTAGATGGATTGCCTTTGCTGACCCAAGGAGGTCAATTTGAAATGTATGTGCGGGAGAAAGCTTCAAAACATATTTTGATGACCACCCAGTGCCGATCTGTATTTATGTCATATAGTCTGACATCTACAATAGCTTGCTGGCGTGATAATGGCAGAATTGTAGTTACTGGACACTATTTGGCAGAGTCAGTGATTGAAATAGACCTAGGCAGAGCATGTAACTTGTAGCACTGTGTTATAGGATCGAGTCGCACGCACACACACACACACACACACGCACGTGTGTGTGTGTGTGTGTGTGTGTGTGTGTGTGTGTGCAAAAAGGAACCAATTTATTCTTTATATTTGCATTATATCAATTAAAGGTTATCACAAGGTTGGTACAGACCTGATACAGACGCAACCATGTGATATCATTTTATGACCACCCACACAGAAATGCACCGGACTTATTTCTTTTTAACTTGATAAGTACTTTTTTTTAACTAACACTCATCACGAACGTGGCAATATACTATCGAATCTGCAGGACTAATTTTTAAAATTTTTCTCTGTCCAGTTTTTTCGAGAGCCAATGCTGAAATAGTTTTACTTCACCTTCGGCCTTTCTCTGGTTGTTTCATTTCTTTATTCTTCAATTAGTTACCTCGTGTCGTCTTCCAGAACTTCAGCAAAGCGTGGCTCATGTTTTTCTTCGTCTGCTTTCTTGATTTGTTTATGTCTGTGTGCCAACATAGACATATTGTTTTTCTAGGAATTATGTCTGTGTGCCAACACATGTATATATATATATTTTTTTATGAATTCTTTCTTTCTTTCCTTCTCTCTTTTTGTTTGTTTGTTTCTTTTTTTCTTTACAGGCATATTGTTTTTCTAGGAATTATGTCTGTGTGCCAACACAAACATATTATTTTTCCAGGAATTCTTTCTTTCTTTCTTTCTTTCTTTCTTTCTTTCTTTCTTTCTTTCTTTCTTTCTTTCTTTCTTTCTTTCTTTCTTTCTATCTTTCTTTCTTTCCTTCTCTCCTTCTTTCTTTACAGGCAAATTTGTCTGACTTTTCATTTGCAAACCTATTACACGTAGAAACTCCAAACTTGGCATAAAAATACTTCCAAGCATGAAGTTTGGACTTTTTGTAAAAAGGTTCAAGATTATTTTAAATTATGCAAATTAGGGCCATTTGAAAATATAAATCTTGACTATCTCCAAAACTGTAATAGGTACAGGAAGCCAATCCAACTTCAATTAATATATTTGTGACACTGCACATTTTTGGTCATTTATATCTGGCCTCTAAAGGTCAAAGGTCAACGTCATTTGGACCTTTCAAAATTTTCTTCTAGCTTTAACTCTTTTATTTAATTTTTTATCCAATTTTGATCATGTTGGGGGCTCAAATTGTATATATTGTAACACTTCACATTTATGTAACTTAAATGTGACCTCTAAAAGGCAAAGATCAAGGTCATTCGGACCTTTGAAATTTTCATGCAGTCATAACTCAGCCAATTTGCATCCAATTGTAAATATTTGGACTCAAGTTGTAGGTATTGCAACACTGCTTTTTTGTTTTAACATGTAACCTTTATAGGTCAAAGGTCAAGGTCAATCAGCCCTTTGAAAGTTTTATCTAGCAATAACTTGGTCAATTTTTATCTGATTTGGTTCATGTTGGCCTTAAATTGTAGGTATTGTAACATTGTAAATTTTTGTAATGTACATATGACCTGTAAAGGTCAAAGGTCAAGGTCATTTGGGGTTTGAATTTTTCATCCAGTCATAAACCTAATGGAATGTGAAGTAACAAAGGACACAAGTTGTGGCATTTAATACTTACAATTTTTGAAGGTACACAGACAGATTTGTTTTGAAAAAAAAAATTCTAGTTATATCTTCTTTCCTATGGTTAGAATTTAACCACCCAGCAGCCATTTGAAGGTCACACAAGGGAGAGAACAACCTTGCCCTGAAGCATGCCTGTGACTGCTAAATAGTTTGAGGCTGATTTTTACCACAATACTCTTGATTGGCTCCACAGAAGTTGAGAACTGTGTCCTCATATTACTTAATTCAGCTTCCCTTGAGCTTTCGGGGCCATCTGTATCACGGGACCTTCACATGTACCAGCATAGAAGACATGCGTGAGATCCAGGCCTGTATGAATACCAATAATAACAAAATATAAAGTTAACGCATTGTTTAGTACAACGTGACAGTAATAACAAAATATAACGTTAACGCATTGTTTAGGACAACGTGACAATGAAACATCCAAGTTGTGCTTTGGTTCATCTTATTTGAAAGCAAAATACTTTTTCTAGAGAAAATGGAAATAAGCTCGTTATATTTGAAACAAAAACCTTCGTAGTGTAATACTTGTTCCCGGCCCAGTGGGCTCCACCGAAGAATCTGCATTTTCATTTTCCGAATGGCCAGCCAGTTCAAGTGTATTTCTTGATTCAACGATAAAGATTTGTCTTATTACCCTCAGAATTTGGTTATAAAAATCTCACGTTTGAGAATAAAGCATCAATATGAGTTTCTCTTGTGTGTTTGTTACAAACAATTGTTTTATATGGATACAGACAGCTTATAATATATATTTCCTTTATGTCCATTGCACGCATGATTCACATTTTGCAGTATACGAATATCGGTGCAGTCACTTTGTGTGTCTAATGTATGTAATATGAGGTATGTGACATTAATGGGAACATGATTAATGGTGTATGTATGATGGAATATAGATGCATGACTTTCGGTCACCTTATCACATTACCAGTAAGATACAATTGATCTAATTTAATAAATATCAGATCCTCTGAACAGAACTATATTTAACACCTGACAGCTGTCAAGCGATATGATCTGTTTTTCTTTGTATTTTATGTATGTTTGTGTGTTAAATGCGAATTCTGAAATAAGCATATAGAAATGGCGCCTGTTTGGGATACAATACGTTACTCTGCAGATGAAAACCATCATAAGTGCACAGCCTAGGGAATTTTTCATCAACAAAATTCACCCGGCTTCTTTCGATCCTGACACAGCAATGATGACAATAATTAAAATATTGCATATAAAGCCTGCATCCACACTTGACCTTTGTTTCCGGTGTCATTGAGTAGGTTGGTGGGAGTCAATTAGGGCACAGGCATTGAATTTGTTTAGCACCCTCACGTAGGCAACACGATTTACAACAAAAAGAATTTCTCTGACAGAGCTACCCTAGATGTTCTGATATAAAACAAATTAAAATGAACGAAAACAACTACAGCGACGATGACAATGATGATGAAAATCACAATGATACTTATAATGATAAAAACTAGGAAAATTGATTTGCTTGTCAACAAAATCAGTCTGCGTGCCTAGCAAACTTTTCGATATTTATTTAACTTCTGTAGCAATATTTTTTTCTGGGACTATAGATGTCAAAAACCTATTTTGAAGTTGGAAAGGCGCCCAATCTATTATAGTTTTAAAGCTATTCAAGATTTAAATTTGCTGCATTTGCCTAATTGGTATAAAGCAAACAGCTATAAGCTGATTCATGGTTCATTGGAGGCAGCTATCCCTCAAATCTATCAATTGAAGATTGAATGACACCTTAGTTCATAAAAGTTTTGAAGTTAATCAAGATTTTAATTTTGTATATTCACCAAATTTGCATAAATTAAAATGCTATAACTTTGGATTATTGGATGTGGCTATGTCACAAACCTTTCAATTAAAGTTAGAATGGCACCTCTGTCGGTAATAGTTTTAAAGTCATTCCAGATTTAAATTATGAGTATTTACCTAATTTGCATAAATTCAAGTGCTACAACTTTGGTTCATGTTTCATTGGATGCGGCTATGTAACAAACCTACCAATTGAAGTGGAAATGGCACCTCTATCTGCAATACTTTTGAAGTTATTCCATATTTACATTGTGTATATTTGCCTAATTTGCGTAAATCAGAATGCTACAACTGTGGTTCATGTTTCTTTCGATGCAGCTATGTCACAAACCTACAAATTAAAGATTAAATGACGTCTCTGTCTATAAAAGCTTAGAAATTATTCAAGAATTCAATTTTGTGTATTCGCCTAATTTGGATAAATTGGAATGCTACAACTTCGGTTCATGATTCATTGGATGCAGCTTTGTCACAAACCTTTACATTGAAGTTGGATTGGCACCTTTATTTATAATAATTTTGGAGATATTCAACTTTTATGTTTCAAGTGCTCCTAACTAGCTTGACTTAAAAATGCTACAGCTTCTGATCACTGTCTGTTAGATAGGCAGGACTCATAAACTGCATGTAATACTTTATGTTTTGTGTCTATCTGAAATAAGTTAAAAGATATGGAGCTTTAAACATTTTGATTGTCCCTAATGTGCATAATTTTTAACATTATGATCGTTCCAAATACTATGCACAACTTCGCTGTTAGGTCAATCATCATGCCCAGTTTGCTACTTTTCGGAACAATAGTGTCCGAGAAAAACTGACCACAATATTGACACGGAAATAAATAAATAAATAAATAAATGAATGAATGAATGAATGAATGAATGAATGAATGAATAAAAGAAAGAATGAATGAAGGAAGGAAGGAAAGAAGGAAGGCAGGAAGGAAAGAAAGAAAGTAAGAACGAACGAACGAACGAAAGAAAGAAAGAAAGAAAGAAAAAAGAAAAAGAAAGAAAGAAAGAAAGAAAGAAAGAAAGAAAGAAAAAGAAAGAAAGAAAAAGTATAAAGTATGTGACGAAAAACAAGAAGTCTCTGCTGACACACCTAATAATAACAGCAACAGCAACAATAAGAATAACGTGACAAATAGAGTGTCCCTCCATTGCGTACACGAGGCCCGATTCTGACCGCCGGATGACCTCATGTGCTACTGCAGCCGTTTTTAATTACGATGAAGCAGTAGTATAAATTTAACCCTCATTCTGTCATGGTAAGTTTTAGTCAGCAGTTTGCCTGGGCGAATTTATGCACTGACAGTGCACATCAAGCCCAAGAACCCCTGAACTTGGGTCATCATCACGGTTCAATTCGTGTGATACATGTACATGTAGTTTAATTCATTCATAGTATTTAGTTTACGCACCTCGTCAGACAAAAAGAAACGCTGACACTTTAAAGCATCGCTCTTAGTTTGGTCCATTTGGTGGTGAAAGTGTTAAAAGATTGCATATGACAGTATGGTATGTCATGACAAAACATACATGCCGTGTTCGTAGTCTGCATACAGGCAGCCTTTTGTGTGTGATATGTACCGGTCATCAAGTTCCAGAACAAAAAGGTATGAATTTGGCTTAACATTAGGAATTTTCTCCTTTTCAAGTTTGAATTAATTAGGTTTTCAACTTTCGCTTTACTGGACATCCAAAGCAAGTTTTAAAAAACAAAACAAAAAAACAATGGCAGATTCAAAGTAATGACGATAGTAGCGTTATAACTTTAACTTGTATATATACATGTACAGTAATAGGATACAGCACACAGCATTGACCGCTATGGATTTTTCATGTATGGCTACCTAAAATTCAGATTATTCAATATCATTAAACAGAACTGTTTTAAAGCTCCTGCCAATTTTTTTAAAATAATAAAAAAAAAAACCTTTCTCCAAGTAGATATTGTGGCGGAAATTTACAGAACAAGTCGGACAGCAAGCGCAGACGCGTCCATATCTCATAGATGCCAGTGTGATTTTGCGGCGATATTATACTCCGATCAATTTTTGCACACTCGATGAAGTATTCATCTACTAATCTGACTGCTCGGCCATCAGCCATTAATCATTTTGTTCACACTCTATCCTCCTGTCTTCGTCTATGCCAATTCATTCACTCACCTGAAAGATCTATGTAAGAACCAGATACGCCTAACGACAGTTATTGAAAATGTGTAATGCAATTTCACAATCTATACGAATCTATTGTGCATTATCTATAACATAACTGTCAGTTATATTCCTCTTATGGACATTCCAATTTGGGATGCTTTTTGTGCCAGTAGCATAATAAATATCTCTACAAAAATCGATCTGGTATGTACTTAGCGAGATAGATGCAATATTGGAGATTCAATTTGTCCCTGAAGATACGTCACCTTGTTACGCACATTTTGGAGTTCCTAGGATACTGACGTTTCGCAATAAAGGAGAAGAAGAAGAAGAAGAAGAAGAAGAAGAAGAAGAAGAAGAAGAAGAAGAAAAAGGAGAAGAAGGAGGAGGAGGAGAAGGAGAAGAAGGAGGAGGAGAAGGAGAAGGAGAAGGAGAAGGAGAAGGAGGAGGAGGAGAAGGAGAAAGAGAAGGATCTTCCTCTGGAAATCCGCATGTAGATGATGATCTGCTCTCTTAGGACGCATATGCAAGTGTTTTTAGTGATAATGGTAAAATAATGCCGTGTGTTTTTACATTTATGGGTGTGTTTGTTACAGTTGCATCGTAATTTTTGGTTTTCACTCGGTTTAACCCCTTAGTTAAGTCACTATAATTGTTCTAGATTATACGTCCACATACAAGGGTATATATATTCTTCATTCTTACATAACCAAACGGGTATCATGTTTGTGTACATAACATGCACAGTTGCTCACTCACATCCATAAGCAAAGGCACAGTTAGTCCCAATTACAAGCTACGTGTAAGACGCACACAGGAATGCTTTACCACTACAGAACTTGTTCCGCATGATATTGGATGTTTTAATCTCCGCATTATTCTTCACTACCACAACACTAGTTTAAAACTTCTAGCAGCGTTGTTAAGTGATTATTGAAAATGGTTGCTACTCCACAGTTCCATATTCATTTAAGGCAGTCTTCAATATACCAAGGAGAATCTCAGCCTTCCAATAAGTAACATATAGGCAACAAATTATCCTTAGTATCTTGTTATTACCATTGATTCACCAAAAGGTACATCTCAAGAAACAGATTGATAAATCGTTGATGAACCGGTAATATCCGTCAGTTGACAATCCGGCTTGGAGAGCGCAGCTAAACACTGGTGAATGAGGTCAAAGTTTATTAATAACTTGGTTCATATATACTCTACAGCGTAGTCTGCCACTATGATAATAGTCCATGCAATGAATAGATGAATCATCAACAACACGAATATCAAAGAGAATCCACACTCAACCCCCCCTCAACACCCCCCAACCCCCCCCCCCAAAAAAAAATCAACCGGTCAGCATACTGCCGTACTGTGCATGGAGAAATATTGGAACATGGACATACATTTTGAAATACAACCAGTCTCTGCACCAAACCTTTCTGCATGTTCTATTAACGTAGATGTTAATATGCTGTAATAGTACCAAACAAGGTCACTAGTAAAGCCTCCACCACAAGGTGTCGCTCTTAATATTACCTGGTGCTTGTGCACTCAAGGGTAACGTTGTGGCAGTTGGTTTCCAGGCAGCCATCGTGTGCCATTGTGGGTGACTGAAATATTCTATACCTGCAAAGTCTGTGTCGGGTTTACCAGATTTTAGAGAGAACTTAAAGTTAGACTGAAATGTTTTTGTACATGATGGTTCAAAAATTTGGCTGCATTTCTGAGTTGATTACGTAGGCTAGAGAATTACCCACAGATGCCATACAACACTTTGCACAGTTTTCCCTCGCAACAAGCACAGTGATTCGCCTCGTTTCACTTGCACTGGATCCCATTTCAGGCCACACCTTTGTGGAGGCTGTACTTGCGACCGAGATGGGCCCTTTTGTTAAGATAAACTGATTATTTTCACAGACATAGGTGAAACAAGTATTTTGACCTGCAATGTTCCCCGGTTGACAAAGACTGAATGCAATAACCTGAATGATAGGGGCGTTTTTGTGAAGATAAATGACTTTGATGGGCTTCAATAGTCACGCATGCTAAGATGAAATTTATTGACCCTATCCTTTCCTTGATGTATATATAATTAAATACCATGCACATTGTCACACTTTTTATGGCTTGCTAAAATATGCATGTTGAAAGTCGAAGTCAACAACAAATTCAGGTTTAGGTAATATATTAATGAATTTTCGGGGAAGTCCGTGCTTTCTCACCAGCCACCGCACATCCGAATTTCGTTCGCAAACGTTGCACATACTGGTATGAATACAGAAGTGATGGCAAATGGCGTTGACATCATTGAAAAATTAAACCACGGATGCGAAAAAACAAAAGCTACCGATGTGAGTACGATCTATCTCTAATGCTGCCAATGTATATCTCGGTTCTCGCGCACGTGATCATACTTGTGAATGGGTCGCTTTCGTATGACATACATAACTGCAGTTGAACCACTTCATCGTTTCATTTAGCTTATTTTTCATATTACCTAAACAGGTGACATTGGGAGCTACACACGTATGTTGTGCGGGCAGCTTTCATGTACAGTTTTTGCTTCCAAAGATTAGGTGGTCTTTTGTAAAGGATCAGAAAATATAACTTCTGTCAGAGGAAACATCAATTTTATACATTCCGCCTTAGATGGTCTTGAATTTTTATTAGAAATTGCATGTTAAATCCGAGGAATGCTGGTAAAGTTTGAATCAAAACTCTCTACCACATACGCCTCTGTGGTGTCCCGAGTCTACTCAATAAGACAAGGATGCTACTTCGTTAGAAGACACTTAGAGACTAATTTTATTTCAGGGAGAGTGGTTCTATATAGGATACAGGTAATATAAGTGCATACAGGTACCATGACCAAAGAGAGTGATGTGATATATCCGTCTATTGTATTTAGTTGCTTCCGAGCTAAATATAAATAATATATGTCGATACTGTCTTAATATATTTCTAAAATCACATTCCTCCATTTTTCCAAACAGAATGATGGTTAGATTTTCTTTTATCGTTTTGCAAAGAAACCGATTTTGATTTGTATTATATGAGGACTATAATGTATATTGTCCACTTTTGTACTGAACACCGCAAACAGTTCCATAGCTACAGAGAATCAATCCTCACCCTTCCGATCATTGTGATCATCATACAAACTGCATTCTAAACTGAATTCTTGATGAAGTTACTCACAATATGTTGATAGCTTAAATATTAAAATGCCACAGGTGAACTTTGTTTGGCTTCTGAAAGTTGTACTACAGTTCACTTTTTTTTTTTTTAAATTTCAAAAGTTCAACTTTTCCTTGTCTGCCAAATTATAGTTTTTGTCGGGTTATTCAAGACATTTATTTCCTTTGGGAATACACAGCTATCGCTGTGGGTCTGCTACATTGGTTGTAATCAGGAGGTCTACAACTTTCTCGCTTTGGATACTGTCTGTGTGCAGTACGCTCAGTCAAGTGTGGCGATGTTTGCTCTGGTGGAGGTGTGATTATAGGGTCACGTGCTGGGATGTAATCCTCATTTTGCTCTTCATCACTGGGTTCCTCTGGTAAAGTGCATGGGGAGCGGCTTCCATTGAAAAGTTTGAAATGAGAACTATTTCTAGTGACCGTATGGGTATCTCGCGTCGCAGTTACCATGCTGTCGTTTACAAGTACATCGGTTATTGTATAGGGCGACGGCTGATAAGGTCAGTTTTTTTTTTCTTTTCGCTGTTTTTCTAACACTTGATCTCATACATTAAAAGATGGATATTTCACGTTAACTTTGCTGCCAGTCCGTTCCTTCATTTTCAATTTGACAGCTTCGTCACGTGCACGCACAGTGGAATCATTCAAGGGCTGATTGACAAATTTCAGGCAAAGTGGCTTTAAGTTTCCTGTGTAAAAACAGTTCAGCTGGTTTTGCACCGGTCACAGCATGAGGGGTTGTCCTGTAGTGGCGTGAATACTTATGGAGCTCTTGGTACCATTTTTGTGGTTTCTATATGAGCAGCGCGAATAGCTTTTTCTGTATTTTGCATAAACCGTTCGACTTCACCATTTGCTTGTGGCCAATAGGGAGTCACTCTGTGCTGAGTAAAACCAAGATACTTTGCAATTGTCACAAATGCTTCACTCTGGAATGGACTACCAGAATCCGTTTCTACAATTTCAGGCACTCCAAACATGGAGAAAAATTTGTCAAAAATGGGTATTACACTTTGTGCAGACGTGCTTTTGCCTTTTTGTTCTAATGCATACCTGGAATAACCATCGATGACAACCAGCAGGTAGTCTCCGTTCGGGAAAGGTCCACAAAAATCTACAGATACTTCTAGCGATGGTCCATTTGGTAGCTTAGTCATTTGCAAAGGTTCACGTGTGACTATTGGCGCTGACACTTGACAGGCTAGACGATCTTTGATCAACTTTTCCGCATGTTGGTCAATTTTGGGGAACCACACTTTGTGTCTCAAAAGTTGTTTAATTTTAACGATTCCCATGTGGTCTTCGTGTGCTTGTTTCAAAGCTTTTGCTTGCATTTGTTACTGGAGAACTATTCTAGTCCCTCGACGCACAATATATTGATCTGTAACTGACAGTTCATCGCGCACATGATAAAAGACTAAACTTTTCTCTTGACGGTTGGCACCCCTTTGGTCATTTTGCAGCAAAGCAATAACAGTTGGCAGAACAGGGTCCTGCGTTGTGGCTGTTTTAATTTCTTCTAGTGTCATAGCCTTAGGAACCGTGTGTGAAACAATGTAATTGATGTATTTCTCAGTACTTTTACCATGTGTACCCTGTCCATTAGTCGGGTGACGCGAGGGGTAGTCTGATAGATGGATTAGATTTTCGACTTTTTACAGAGCAGTGTAGTTGTACTGTTGCATTCTAAGAGCCCATCGTTCAATTCTCCCTTGTGATTTTGACTTTGGGTTGTTAAAAATTAGTTCCAATGGTTTATAATCGCTGATCAAGACAACATTTTTTTGATTAAGATACAAATGAAACTTTTCTGTGGCCCAAACACAGGCTAAAGCTTCTTTCTCCGTTTGGGAGTATCTTTATTCAGCCGGAGACAATGCACGTGATGCATATGCTATTATACATGCAGCTCCATCGGACGTGTCGCATTGTGACAAAATTCCAGCCAAACAAACTGAACGGGCGTCTACCACGAGTTCGGTGATTTTGTGACAATCGAAACATGCAACAACTGGCTTTTTAGCAAGGCGTTTTTTTAACTTCTGCCACTGCAATCGCATGCTCTGGGGTCCAGTTCCATTTTACACCAGACCTTATCAAATGTCTCATATGTTTTGTTAGGGTAGCATAATCAGGTATAAAACGTTAACTGTAGCTAATCACGCCCAGGAAGCTTCTGACTTCGCATGCGTTTTCATGAGGAGGCATATTCTCTATTGCGTTCACTTTCTCTGGATCTGTTGAAATGCCGTTACTGCTGGATACATATCCGTAAAACTTTAATTTAAACTTAATGTGTTTTTTTAAAGCACACTTCAGAGTTAGATTACTCTCAGTTTCTGTAGTACTTTCTGTAATGCCTGATCATGCCCCTCTTGTGCTGCTCCATACACCAGTATGTCATCGCTTAGGTTCATAACACCAGCAATACGATAATGAATTGTCTAATGACATTCTGAAAAAAGTGCACCTGAGCTGGAAACACTGAAACAAAGACGCTTATATCTTCTTAAGTCTACGTGTGTTGTGAATGTAGTGATATTTCTAGATTCTGGCTCTAATTCAATTTGGTTGTATGCCCGGTTCAGATCCAGTCGACTAAGCACTGTCGCTCCATTCAGATCATGAATCAAATCATCGACTGTAGGCGTTAAATGTCTTTCTCGTCTTATTGCTTTGTTTCCCAAACGCATATTTTCATCTGTACCTATTGGTACATTTTGTAGGTCATTGGGCTTATTTACTGCAACAATTGGTGAAACCCAGGGTGTCGGACCATCCACTTTTCAATAATGTCTTTTTTTTTCATTTTGGCAAATTCGTGTTCCACTTTTTTTCTAAGATGGAACGGAATTCTACGGTGCAGCTGTGTCACCGGACATATAGATTCATCAGTATGTAATTTTGCTTGGGAATTTCTGAGTTTCCCTATACCATTGAATTGGTCGCTATATTCCTCTACAAAGTAATCTGCTTTACTCATTGTTTCAGTCACATTTTTGTGTTTATTGGCGTGTTCTGAAGAGCAAACAGTCAAAGAGTTAACAATGTTCAGAAGCCCCAATTCTTTGGCCGTGTCGTTATATAATAAAGATCCTAAATGACCTTTTACGACATAGAATGTCGCAGTTACATACTTCGAGTTTGCTTCAACTGCAGTTGAAGACTTTCCGAGTAGTGGCTGGGGTGACTTTGAACCACAAGCATACAACTTTGCACGTGTTCTACGCAATGCTACTTTGTCAGCAAGTTGATCAAAACACGTGTTCGTCTATAATGTTACTGATGCCCCTGAATCACACAGCATCGTGACATACATGTAGGTGTCCTGTATCTCCAGTTTCACATGAGGAGCTCTCGTAAGGGCTCTGCTGATATTAAACACAAAGGGAGACTCATCATTACAATTTCTGGATCTTTCATCTTAAGGTTCCTCGATCGTGTTAACCCTACCATATTTCTGTCTTTGATTGCGGCGCCTTTGGCCTTGGTTACTTCAGGGTTACTTGTTGATTTCTGCGCTGAGGACGATTTCTTTTTGGATAAACAGCATCGGCTCAAGTGATTTACTCTGTGGCATGTAAAACATTCCCTAGAATACGTTGGGCATCTCTTTAAGCCATTTTTTATGTGGAAAATTCCCTCCACAATTTCTACACTTTCTAGCCGGATTGGTTATTTTTGGAACTTCCTGCACTTCACGAGCTTCAATACACTTAGCTTGGCTGTCTGCTAGTTCCGTTGACCATCCCAGATCGAGAATTTGTTCCAACGTCATTTCCACATCTCGTAATGCTCTGCATCGAAGTTTCGTGGACAGACATTTTTGAATAATTTGAGGTTTTAACTCTGCCGACTTGTCTTGGAAATCGCAATATGTGGCCAGTATGCACAAACGAGTATGACACACATCCAAACTGTCATCTGATTTTTTG
Organism: Hermodice carunculata; assembly: GCA_964020975.1. Classification (NCBI taxonomy): domain Eukaryota; kingdom Metazoa; phylum Annelida; class Polychaeta; order Eunicida; family Amphinomidae; genus Hermodice; species Hermodice carunculata. Next base: position 49,372,037 of record OZ026617.1, read on the forward strand.
TTCTGCCTGTCTCTTGTTTGAACATGTATCTAATATACTCTACATTTTTCTTTGGCTTGAAATACTGAGTCTGTTTTTCCACTGCCTTTTCAAAGGGGTTGTAAGTGGTCGCTGATGGTTCAGCTTGTGAATCAGCAGCAGGGCTGAATCAACAGGCAGTATATCAAAAATATCATGAACCTGCAAAATGCACCAACATAGCCTTTTGTCTCTTCTTGTCCGTTATGTTCATGGCAGCTAAGTAGTTGGTGAAACGATCGATGAGCTTTTCCCATCGGGAAGCTAAGTTACTGGGATCCAAAGTAACTTCAAAGGCAGGAAACATGGGGTATACTGTAGCAGTGGCTATCTCGCTCAATCCGGTGGTAAAAAGTTGCCACAGCTGAGAAAAATATCTTCAAAGTATGGCCATCCTCGCATCCTCGTCGCCATAATGTCGTTACCTGAATCTACTCAATGAGACAAGAATGCTACTTTGTTGGAAGACAATCGTAGACTAATTTTATTTCAGGGAGAGTGGTTCTACTTAGGATACAGGTAACATAGGTGTGTGCGGATACCATGACCAAGTACAGTGGTGTGATATATTTGTCTATTATATTTAGTTGCTTCCGACCTAAAGATAAATAATATATGTAGATACTGTATTAATGTATTTCTAAATATCACAGCCCTGTCGACATGGACTATTAACGGTACATGACTACTCGGTCAAGCTTTCTAGATGGTGAGGCATTTCATTGCGTAAATTATACGATGGTTCCTTGCAAGTTTGCAAACAGAGCTAATACTTCATTGTTAAGCTCCCCTATGGTCAACATAACGCATCATGTTTCATCCCAGCGTAGGTTCTTACAGATTAACGATCGACCTCACAGAAATACTGGTTTGCCCGTGGAGACGAAAGGTCTGTGTCCGTGCTTTAAATCTATAGCAATGACGGGCTGAAAAAAAGTTTTCACGTTTCAATTTGACTCTACCAGCATCCCTCAGAGTTAAAGTGCAAATGCTAACCATAAATTCAAGATGATCTATGGCAGGGTGTATCAAATTGGTCTTGTCTTCGACAGTCTGTCTATGTTGTCGAGGAGTTCCGTTTTTTAGCTCATTTTATAAAAGAACAACTATTCTTTGGGAGTAAAATCATTACATGAAAGGTGACCCTCACAACATGCGTGTGTATAAAAAAGCCGACAATACCATGTGTTATTTTATGCACAAAACGCATGTCATCACTGGATAGTTTTATATATATATATATATATATATATATATATATATATATATATATATATATATATATATATATATATATATATTGTATTTTGGCTCTTTTTGTTCAAAACCAATTCCTTGTAGTCACTACTTTATTCCCCAGTCCGAACTCATTACTCTCCATAAGCTAACCTGCCACTGTCTAACCTATATACATATGGAAGTAGTATTGTCCATATTGCACACGTTCCCCTGTAGAATTTTGACATTAGCTGTATTAGATCAAAATAGATTAAAGGGTCTTCAGCGGGTAACTACTCACAAAATGTTGCGGAACCTATACCCGTACATGTCTTTCTGAGTTTCAGCTGCTTGTCTAAATTAAATATACAGCAAAGACAACCCACATAATAATGAATAAATATGAAAGTGGCAAATAATGAATACCTAAATAAGTAAAGTTTTGCTTACAAATGCAGAGCTTTAATATGAATGCAGAATACCTATCAAAACAAGCATAATTACGAAATGGTAAAAAAAAAAAAAGTTCGGATAAGAATGATGTGGCTTACCCCTGAACTAAAAGGTACCCTTTCTAGCTGTATATGACACATTAATCCAACCACTTGCCAGTGTAAAACTGAGGTAAAAACACCCTGGGTTATATATTCAATCCCAGTGATTACAAAATAAACAGTTCTATCTATCTATCTATCTATCTATCTATCTATCTATCTATCTATCTATCTATCTATCTATCTATCTATCTATCTATCTATCTATCTATCTATCTATCTATCTATCTATCTATCTATCTATCTATCTATCTATCTATCTATCTATCTATCTATCTATCTATCTATCTATCTATCTATCTATCTATCTATCTATCTATCTATCTATCTATCTATCTATCTATCTATCTATCTATCTATCTATCTATCTATCTATCTATCTATCTATCTATCTATCTATCTATCTATCTATCTATCTATCTATCTATCTATCTATCTATCTATCTATCTATCTATCTATCTATCTATCTATCTATCTATCTATCTATCTATCTATCTATCTATCTATCTCTCTCTCTCTCTCTCTCTCTATCTATCTATCTATCTATCTATCTATCTATCTATCTATCTATATATATATATATATATATATATATATATATATATATATATATATATCAAAATATGGAAATAGAATCACAAGTATGTTTTTGATTATATTGAAACTGATCTAGCTTGAGTTGCTGATGTGTTCTTTTCACTGATAATAATAAATGTCAAGTTTTTATACGATGTGTCCAGCTGGCCACTTGTCCCATTCTTGACTGGCTGTTTATTAAGACGTACATGCGTTTTTGAAGAATTATAACGGTATCATGTATAATACTTGACGTATTACTTTCTATAGGAAAATACGTCCTTCAGTCAGTTAATAATTATAACAGGGAAAAAAAGAAACTTTGATGAATGCATCCTTTAAAAAATTGACGACATGCCGTTTGTTTACAGCTATATGTCTAAATTGTAATAAGGTATCTTAATATTTTTCACATTTCACAGGTAAATGGCTCGAAAGAACCAAGGGAAATGAAAAAGTCGTTTAGAATTTAATTTTTCTGTTATGTTGATATTCAGGTTTGAATAAATGTGTGAGAGTCAATTCAGTGGGTGAATATGTCATTATCACCAGCTTTGCCTGTTGCGCCGCGCGGATTCTGTCTTGAGGGTCACCGAGAATAAGGTAAAGCAACAACATGTGCCTGTCATGAGGAAGGAGATTCATGCTATCCATTTACACGGTTGTGATGTCGGAGAAAGTGACTTGACAAATGCCTGATAATAAGGAGGGTAGTCTACCTCCTTGCTGATAACAACAAGTTTGCAGTAAGTCAGTCAGCTGGATGAGACACTTGAGTGTTTATTACTTATCGTTATTGTGGTGCTAGGTTGACACAATAATGGCGCCAGGTGACGCTGTAATTTGCGTCAAATTTATCTTTTCTTCACTTGGGTCGTTAAGATTGTTTTCCAGTATATTACGAATATAATCAGATAGTGGAAAATGATCCTGAGTGGAAATCAAAGTTATATTAATTTCAAACCTTTGTAAGCAGTGCATTTCTGTGTAACTTAACAATAATGCTATAACATGCCAGCGTTTGACTCTGGAAAGGGTCCTTTGACGTGCTTTTTATGTTTTTTTTCCTATGAATCCTTTCTTTCCCGACATTATTCTTGAAACTATTATGCGTAGAAACTCCAAACTTGGCATGATTATAACTGCATACGTAAAGTCTGGTCTTTTTATAAAGAGGGGTGACAGCTTTGAAAATTATGCTAATCAGGGCCATTTGAAAATTTAAATCTTTAAAATCTTCGAAACTCTTATATGTACAGTGTGATTCCAACTTTAATTTATAGATTTGTGTTTGAAGGTGCATCCAATGAGCACTAACAAAATATGTAGAATTTTAATTTATGCTAATTTGGAGCACTTCAAAAGTATAAATGTTGAATATCTTCAAAACTATTATAGCTAGAGGTATCATTCCAGCTTCAATTCATCGGTTTGTGCTGCAGTCGCATCCAATGAACCACTCACAAAAGTTGTTGAATTTAGAAGGGGGCGGGTGTTGTTGAATATCTACCTTCAAAATTATTATGTGTAGATAAGCCATTCTGATGTCACATCCTAGGTTTGTGCGGCATCAATTTTGTCCAGAACTAAGCACTCATGAACGACAAACTAGAATCTCTGAACAGTGTGGCCCTATCAGTGCAATTGAAATGGTGTAAATTAGGAGCAACAATAGCGGGCTTGTACATATTTGTGATAGACCAAGAATACAACAGGCAATGATAGGTCATCAGCAGTCATTTCAGGACTTTCCTCCACAGGTGGACCACTGTGCTTAGTGACTTTCTCACCTCCAATGCTTAGAGAAAGCACCTTTGCTGGGGCAAGACTACTTGATTGTATAGTTTTAACACAGGCAATTGCCACAGAGCAAAGTTTACATACTAAAATAGCATGAATATCTCAGCTGAACAAGTTTAAGTGTGGAAGGAAAATGGCCTATAAACTATTGTTGAAACGTTTCATAAAGTGTTGAATTTATAATAATAGGTTAAGCCCATTTTAGGGCATTAAAGCTTGCCTTATCAGTGAAGTGTCTGCCATAACTGAAACAATGGCGTTTTGCTCTTCAAATACCACTCTTGTATGAAGGGTTACGTGTATATATCCCACAGAGCCATATGCTGTGGCATCATGAGCACATGCTGCCCAAATGTACTCAGTTTAAAGGTTTCACAAACTACTCTAGCGATTAACCCCACGGGTGTAAGGAACCAATTGACACATAGGCATGTGTGGTGGTCAGTACACAGATATTGTATGAGTGACTCATTAATTTTGCCTGTAAAAAGTTTCTAACATCTTCAAATTAAAAATGCCTGGTAAATTACTAAAATTGACAGGTATACTAATCAAAAAGTTCTACAATAAATGTTAAAGTTGCAAAAATTGACCTCAAATTTACTTTGAAGATTGGTAATTTTAACATGCATTACCCTATGCCCATAAGTGTCCAACCCCGCGGTGCCTTCTCCAGTCAACTGGAGGTGAGAAAATTCTATGGTTTGTTTGTTCTGTGAGGACATGTGTAAGCACATCACGACATGTATTATCTACACTTACGTCAGACCTACACTATTATGCTACCATATTGTGAGCATTTTGTCATCAGTTCATCTGGTAGTGTCAACAGTGATCTACAAATGAATAAAACTTGCAATAAATTACGCAACACACTAGAATTACCTAGAGTTTCTCATTACATGACCAAATCTTGTTTGTTTGCTGACACTTGACATTCTGTTTTATCGAGAAAAATTTCTTTCTTTCTTTCTTTCTTTCTTTCTTTGTTTCTTTCTTTCTTTCTTTCTTTCTTTCTTTCTTTCTTTCTTTCTTTCTTTCTTTCTTTCTTTCTTTCTTTCTTTCTTTCTCTCTTTCTTTCTTTCTTTCTTTCTTTCTCTCTTACGTGGAACTAAAAGAGGGTTGTTTCAGACATACAATAGACACACAGATACCAAGTTTACAAAACTAACAGGACAAAATCGTACATAAAAAGTAAATAGGTGAACAGAAAGGGACGCCAGGAGCTAGCAAACCAAACGCCTTGACACGTTTATAAGGTATGCACTGCTTACCATTTTTTTCACTTAATTTGGTGTCTAGGTCTGGACTTCCTGCTGATAAAATTTTGACAAAATATTGCCTAGCGACTTTCGGTAGAAGTGATATACTAGTCCTTGGTGCCACAATTAAAGTTGTATCCTGTAATAACATTGAACAAGGGCCAACATATTGCTTGCAGGCCAAAAATAATGTTCAGTTGATTCAAAATATTATTTCCACAGACATATAATGGATTAGGTAAAATATTCACTGTAAAGATGGGAACGCAAGCATGAGTGACCAAGACGCAGTTGTGTGTGTGGCAAATATTGGGAAAACGTTGGCCAAAGGCATAATATGGTTTAGGTACATCCTCAAACTTTAACAATTTCAAATTAGCTTTTACTAGCATATATGATCCTTACCTTATGCGACATTGTATTCTCCTTCTTAGACGTTTTTTTGTTTGATTTTGCAAGTGTGCATCAGATATGGTTATTTTGCAATAGTATTATCGATGCATGCCACGTTGTGTTATTAGTTAACTGTCAAGTAGGATGATTAATTTTCCCAAATCTTTACATATTAAGTTGCGTTGATGTGTATTGTTTTGCGCTCCTGTTACATCCTGCGCTCTGCCGTTTATTTCAGAAGAGTTTCCCATGTAACGTAATACATACAATACCGGATATCTCAAAGTCTTTGTTTTAATAGTCTCTACCAACTTTTTATTCAGAGTACATGAGAATTGGAGCGAGGTATGATTAGTAGTAGGAGGTATTATGCATTATCATGAATCATGTCTCGCTTTGTTGTTCAGTCAAGTTTCAATACGTGATGGTATGTTATGTTACCCTTTTCCCTTGATTGCGTTTTGTTCCTAATTTGTTTTGCACGTTCACTGCTGCAATCCTACGTTATTTACCTTATTCTCCATAAAGACCTCTATATTTGTAATAAACTAAATTGTGAAGTCAATGGCGTATTATATAATACTATGCTATTTGTGTATATGACGGATATTTGTTACTTTTAAATGTATGATGTGTACTTAATGCTTGGTTAATATATAAAACTATTGATAACAGTATAAATAATGCAGCCTAGTATAATTCTAGGCTGTTAGCAGGGTTCCCGTACGTGGCATGCATTTGATATATCCAGAATTTTATTTCTGTACTCGTACCATTTCTGTTTCATTTTCTCAATCGATATTTGATCATATGCCAATATATGTGTCCTTTGTGGTGTAATGTGTGCTATATACTTGGTTTTTATAGAACAGCATAAATGTTGCCTATTAAACTTCAGGCTGTTGACAGTGTTCCTATACGTGGCACGCATTGATATATCCATAATTTTATTTCTGTGTTACTACCATTTTTTACTCATTTTTGCAACCGATATTTGATTATGTGCCGATATATGCGTCCCTTTTATTACATGGGGTGAGTGACTCAACTTTTTGTTCAAATTACTTCTACATGCATGAAATAATATTTTGTCGTGACATATTGAACTTTTCCTTATGAGTAATACTGTTGCTCAATATCGGGCGGCTATTGGTATTTTTAAATAAAAAAAAATATCCGTTACATTGTGTTGGATAAGGTTTTCATTGAAACGTTCCAATCTGCCTTTGCTTTTGGGCTGTTTCTCAGTATTGTATTAGTTGCATATTTATCTGGGAGCACCGGGCATAATGTCAAATGTTTTTGTCGTATGCTAATGGTTGCTTGTGATGTACATCAGGTATGAATACACCATTGCGGCCAATCAGGTGCAGGTTACCGCACTAAATAGTTCTTGCTTGTCGTGTGCTGACACCTTTGGGGGCCATTTACCTGTAATTAACCCACTGTTTCAGCTAGACTATTACATTTGTCTTAGTAGCTGTATATCAAAACTTTTTTGCACCATCATGAATAACCGAATACAGAAATACTTAGAAGAAGCCAATTTAAAAAATGAGTTACAGATAGGATTTTCCGCAGGATGTAGAACAAGTGATCATATTTTTGTGCTGAGAACTCTAATTGATAAATATACAAAACTGATGACAAAAAATAAATATCTATTTGTATGCTTTGTAGACTTTAAAAAGGCTTTTGATACTGTTTGGCACGAAGGTTTACTATACAAATTACTGAAATATGGTATCGATGGATACATGTTTAGAATAATCCAAGATATGTATCATAACTCAACATTACAAATAAAATTTTCTAGTGGTCTATCAGACCATATACAGATCCGAAGAGGAGTAAAACAAGGTTGTGTAATGAGTCCTACTTTATTTAATACTTTCATTAATGACTTACCAGACTGTTTTAATGATAATTGTCATCCAGTATCGCTACATGAAAAGAAAATTAACTGTTTATTGTACGCCGATGATCTTATTCTAGTATCTGAAACCGAAGGAGGGCTTCAAAATTGTTTAAATATATTAAATGCTTATTGTGAAGATTGGAAACTAAATGTTAATATAAACAAGACGAAGGTAATGATATTCAATAAGTCAGGTAAGAAACTGGCACGAAAGTTTGTATACAGCGACGTTACACTGGAAACTGTTAAAACATATACATATCTTGGAATTCAAATATCTACAACAGGTTCTTTTGATGGTGCAATAAAGTTGTTATGTGATAAGGCCAATAAAGCTTTAGCAAGACTAAAGCGAATATTTATACCGGGAGACACAAATTTGAAATTCTACCTATCCTTGTTTGATAAAGTTATAATGCCAATTTTACTGTATGCATCGGAAATATGGGGAGCCTATACTGTTATACCCTCCAAAAGTTTGACACAAGACAATATTGCAGGATATTTTAAAGCAGATTTTGAAAAACTATACACACGATTTTTGAAGTACTGTCTTGGTGTACATCGGAAAGCAAGTAATATTGCTGTATTTGGTGAACTGGGAAAAACACCTTTATCACTCAAAGTAATGACACGTGTCTGTAAAAATTGGCTCCGAATTATGAATATGGATCAAAATTCGTTACTTTTCAATGCATACAAGTGTCATGTTGAGATGTCTGAAACAAATCAATCGCACTGGCTAAAATCGGTTAAAGATACTTTATATGCAATAGACTTACAGGAACTTTGGGACGATCATGAAATTTATTACGGCGATTTTCCTTCCACTATGTTTAAGAAAAGAATGGAAGAAAAATTCCAAAATCAGTGGCAACAAGAAATTCTACGGCAAAATGATGATTCCAAATTAAGAACCTACAAATTATTCAAAACTGACTTAAAATTTGAAAGATATTTAGAGGTAATAAAAAATTTCGAGATTCGCAGAAATATTACTAGATTACGTTTAAGTGCACACAATCTGTGTATAGAAACGGGTAGACACAGAAGACCAGCCAAAGTTCCTGTAAACCAAAGAATATGTCCTCCTTGTAAACATATTGAAGACGAATACCATTTTGTTATGTCCTGTAATCGATACGATATACCAAGGCAAAAATTTCGGAAAAAGATTCACGACGTTTTCGTACATCCAACATCATTCAGTGATCAAGACATGTTTAGATTTATTATGAAATTAAGTGATACGGAATTAATAATAATGTTTGAGACATATATGAAAGAATGCATTACAATACGGCAGAAACCTCTATAGCCAATATAATCAATAGTATCTTTATACCGAGCGCCTTTATCTATTATGTTTTGTGTATCATGTGCAGATTTTTTTTTCTATATTCCTTTGTATGTATCTGTTTTTGTCGCTTCTGTGACGTTTGCTTTATAACATAAATTTGTGCTGTATGTATCATGTGTGATTTTTTTTTTTTTTTTTTTTTTGTGACGTTTGCTTTATAACATAAATTTGTACTGTATGTATCATGTGTGACAAATTGCTACTTTGTATATGTGGCGCAGTCAATAAAACACAATTCAAATCAATTCAATTCATGGGCTTATCAGCCTGTTTGTGTTGTATGGTTTGACGGATATTTTTTCCATGATGAGTTTTATAAACAGAGGGCAAATCACATATTCATACGCAGTGACGTAATGCTGGCAAGCCGTGCTCGGAGCACGTGTTTCCTGGCTATGACAGGTAAACACTGGCATAACTTTTGATTCTATCTATAGACTCGCCTTTTTTATTTTGAATGTTTTCAATGAAAGGTGTCTGCACAACACCAACAGCATACTTTATTTTAAAAAGTGACGCAACAAAAGTTATACGCCTGTATGCTAATATGAGAATATACAGTAAATATAATGGTGGTTTCATCCCATCAAATGCCGGGACCTTGACCTGATGTCTACTCTGTGAAATACCTCCATTTGGCACAGGCTAATGTCCGCAGCTAACGAAGTCAACATGAGCTGCATAACCTGATCCAGTCAAACGAAGATGAGGTCATCGTACATGTGGACTGGAACTTGGCTTGATAACATTTGTTACCCTGATGAGATCTTATCAATGGAAGGCTTTCAACTACCGATGTGCAAAGACAGACAGGGTACAGTTGGGGCTGTAGCTTTCAAGGTTCGTAATTCTCTACCTAGGTGCACGGTTGGCTGAGCTGCAGCACGCTCGCCTTTCACGGATGCGGCCCGGTTCGATCCACGACCGGGGAAGCAAGTAGAAAGAGTTCCTACCACTCTGACGGTACACAGTGGTTTTCTCCTTCGGTTTCCTGCACCAAACCAGTAGGTAGGAAAGTATACGCCACCATTTGTGCCATGATGGTGGCATATACTTTCCTAAACCAAGTAAAAGAGTTGCATTGTTTAAAACATTTAAATACAGACTCTCTCGAAATCACTATTTAACGTATTTAAGTCCATGATAGGCCACATTTTGGAATGCGGCTGTGTTCTGTTTGACAATTGTGCTCAATAAGGATCTAAATTATTGGAATGAGTGCATTGTGAAGCTGCTTGGATTTGTAGTGGCGCATTACGTAACACTGATCGTTTTAGGTTGTTTGTCGAGCTTGATTGGGAAATCCTTGCGATTCGATAAAAAAAAAATACCCGTAGAGTCTCCAAAATGTGTAATGGAATAGTACCAGAATATCTTTCCGGTTTTTATAGCACCAGTGACGCAGATTGCAGCAGCCGCTGGCCCATGCACAAGAAATTCACAAAATATTCTTCAACTTGAACATAGACGAACTGTTAGATTTGAAACCCCCTTTATTCCTTCAACAATGAAACTTTAGAGCAACCTGTCTGCTGACATAAATAAAATATTTAAATTCCTGCCTTTGTTTTAAATTGGAATCAACACTACCATTTTCAATCAAAGGGGTAATGGTTTGGTGGCCCTAGCAACCCAGAAAAAACTTAGCCCGAGATCATCATCGCTTTAGATTAATGTCTTAACTACAAAGTTCATCTTGCAATTTACAAAAATAAGCTCTTATTGTTTTTCAGTAAGCACCGATACTGTCATTGCGTAACTGTGTGCAAATCTGAAAATGATAGGCTTACGTAGTAACTGCTCTTTAAAACCGCTTCCAATCGCGTCGACACTTTTTTGTCAAAATCTTTGTATTCATCCCTGGTTTGTCTTTTCGACGAATCAAATCATCCCGATAAGGAATAGATGTTTCAAGAATATCCACAAATAAATCAAACCAGAAAGACGTGATGTCATCAATATCATCAAAAGTATTGAACTCAGTGTCTCAAGGCGCATAAGACAGACGCTCATGTAAATCACCGAATTTTACATTTTAAAAGTCCCAGATTCTGCGATAAAATGGTTTTTGTGTGGAAAGAAGACAATTGTAGCATATATTACAGCGTGATCCGAATTCGAAATAGGTGGCAATGTTCCACTGTCGATGACAAATCCAGGAGAATCAATGATTATCAGTGATTATGAACAAAAAGAGTCGAAGGATGAAGATACTGACGAGTTCGTATTAAAAAATGCCGAATATTGTAAGTGCATCTTAAACTATATGACATTGATCGCCCACACAGAGTTGGAAAACACAACCGGTTCTTGATCTTCTCCTGGAGCTGTCATTGTCAAATTAACGTCTTACAGAGCAAGGCAGAAGATGTACACGGATAGACAGCATGACAGAAACACATTTATCTCTGAGGATTTGACTAAAAAACGCGATCCTATATTACGTATAGAGCTCGCACCCTGAGACGAGATGACAGGATTAAATCTTGCTTCACCAAGTATGGGAGAATGTTCTTCAAAAAGAGTGGTCCATGGGGTAACACTGATGATGGTCAAGTAGTGCAGATCTTTGAAGCCAGCGATCTCGACAAATACACTTCACAAGTTTGCGTGGAAACTGTAACACTTGGGTCGCCTAACAGGAACGGCCATCACTGAATTTCTAGTGCCAAACACTGTCTCTACTGACTATAATCCTTCTTTGACTTTGTGATTGTCCTGCAATCAAACATCATTTCATCTTTGACTCTTTCATTCTAGTCGAAGAATAGTGTCTCGGCGCTAATGTTTTAGTGTACTGCACCTCGACTTGAAATTATTATTATTATTATCAGCATCATCATCATCATCATCATCATTATTATTATTATTATTATTATTATTATTATTATTATTATTATTATTATTATTATTATTATTATTATTATTATTATTATTATTATTATTATTATATCATGTTGCATGACATGACTTACCGGACTATTGCAGTAAGGCTTACCCTGTCTATATACATTAATAACGCTGATGCGTTCCCAACCTTTTTTTCTTTTTTAGTGTGTGTGTGTGTGTGCGTTTAAACTTGACTCGGCTCTATTCAGTTATATGGGACATGTCAATGTAATAGCGCGATTGGTATAATTATGTCCTTAAGATAGATCCAGCTATTATTGAAACAGAGACATCCTGTGAGACTTGTATGATCATCTTTTCCAGTTTGTTCCGATTTCGGAATTTTTAATCCTTCAATAAATGTTACATTTGTGGATTATCGTTCCATTTCTGATCTTTTCGCGTTTAGCCTGCGGAAGTTACATGTTTACACTTTTTTTCCCGTATACCCTATGGATGTTATATGTGTATATTTCTTTGTGTGTTGCCATGTCACTATTGCAGGCACCCATTCTACCCATGTTCGGTACAAGGTCAACTATTGTTTTCTTACGTTATCACAATTTTGACCTCTTTTCAGGTGCAATTATTTTGTATTATATTTCTGGAGGTCTGGAGACCCTCGCCATATCAACCTTTTATCACAACATATGTCAATCTTGGAAAACTGAAAGTTTTCATCCTGATGTACCGTGATGCATATTTGTATACAACTATTCAGAGCTGGACCTTTTAATGTATGTAAATATCGGTTCAAAATCAGAATTCACAGACTTCCATGACACCGTCAGGCCTTGGTTTATCTTGGCTGCGGTGATTTTTGAGTTTGCAACAAATTGTAGGCCTATTGTTCTTATGTAAGGTACTTGCCTCTCATATGTTAAAATTATTTTGTGGTTTGAGACATTTCACATTATGCTTACATAAGGTGCTTGCCTCTAATATCCACCCGAATATGGGGCCTGAAGATCACGTTAAAAGTTGTTTTTCAGTTTGCCATGCAAATGTCAGAAGTATAAAAACTACAGGCAAACTTGATGATGTTTTTAACTCAGCTGAATCGGCCAAACTCGATGTGATTACTCTGTCGGAAACATGGCTCCCCAGTAGTTACTCTGATGAACTTTTGTCCCTTGAAAGTTTTCAGTCACACACCATTATTTATAACGTAAGGATAGGGAAACGAGCACCGAAGGTGGGGTTGCGATTTACTTGAGGGATAAGCTACCTTTTAACAGGCGTCGTGATTTGGAAAAATCCAACAGCGAGTCTTTATGGGTTGAATTTCCTTTAAATTGTGGCTTGATACTATTAGGTATATATTATCGTCCACCTGGCCAATTAGCCAAGGAAAGAGACACTTTTTTGACTGACTTAGAATACTCAATTACTAGTGCTATGGAATTAAACCCTAAAATTCGTCTCACTGCTGGTGATTTTAATGATTGCTGTCAGAACTGGAACACTGAACATACCGACAGAGAACTTAGTTTGCGTTTGGTCAACCTCGTATCTAACAATAACTTATTTCAGTTAATTTCAGAACCAACCCGTGTAAACAATCTATTGGACAGTCTCCTTGATGTTATGATTACGGACTCGCCTGGATATGTACAAAGTTCAGGGATTCTCCCACCCATTTCAACCTCTGATCATTCAGTCAAATTTTACACTTTGTCGGTAACACAGAATATAGACCGTCATTTTAAACGTAAAATTTAGGATTATAAACGTACCATCTTTCATGGTCAAAACAAGCACTCCTGGAAGCCCCTTTTGATACTGGATTTAGCTTGTTTGAGAGCACAAATGATGTCGTCTGACATTGGCCTGATTTGTTTATCGATTTATGCAAACAATTTATCCCGTCTCGTGAAGTTTTAATTAGGCCTAAAGAAAAAACATTGGATCACCTGTAAGATAAAGATATTATTAAGGCAAAGCAATCGTGCTTGGAACAGATATAGACGGCCATCTTAAGTATTGGCCCTCACAGTCTTGCTGAGTCACGTGCCACTGATAGTCTTGATCAGCTTTATAAATGTAAGCGCAATATATCCGTTAGTGCCGTTAGAAAGTCTTCCACATTGTACTTCTTCAAAATCCGCTCAGAACTTGATTCCAATGATATAAACCCGGAAAGGTGGTGGAATCTCAGTAAAACTTTGCTTGGTACCAAACTAATTCAAACTATACCTCCCTTAATTGAAAATGGCGATGTCATTACCGGTAATGCAGATAAATGCGAATTTTGTAACACATTTTTTGCCAATCAATGTGGACGTACACACGTAGAAAGCCCTTTCCCCTTGCCTGACTTTGCCTATCACACTTAAGCTAGGTTAGTTTAGTTTAGGTTAAACGTATTTATTCAATCTGGATAGCCCTATAGTACATCGAGATGACTAATACATTGGTTCTCCAGAACATAAAGACACATAGTAAATATGTACAAGACACACAGGATAAATAAACTGTTACCAATGTATAATATCTGTGAAAACTATGCACAAAGATCAAGATTTGGTTACAAAGATACAAATCACACCAGCATGAAGTTGAGTTCAATATTTACCCAATATGGAAAAAGTGTGATACAAATAAATTTGCGTAGTCCAAAACCAATGATCATTACAGTAACAGAAACATTTAGGCATTAAAGCGCCTGGTATCAAGAATGTACTGCTGGAGTGCACGACAGATTTTGATATTTAGGCAGTTGGATTTTGATATTTAGGCAGCTTGTTGGTGTAAACACAATTATTTTGAAAAAGCGATTGGGAAAGAGGGCGCAGCCCAATATGAATCCTTTTCGCAAGACAAAAAGAAGAGAAGAGAAGTGGAGACAAGGTACAACAATAAATTGCCACTATCAGAATGAACACCACTGCACGCAGACAAATAGAATGGCAATGCCACATAATAAGAACTGTTGACAGGACGAGACGTCATGGACAGGGAAAGATAATGGGGTATGCTATCATAAACAAGCACTTCTTCATCCCCCATAATAACGACTATTTGTAAAAACCACGTGACAGCTCCAGGCCTGCCTGTGGATTTGGTGCACGATTGTGCAGCGGAAAAATGTTTTCGTTTTCTTGAAAAGTACAATTTTCAGAGCTAAATAAAAAAGTTTGCATTGTGAATGTAACAAATGGCGCAAATGGAATTACGATATTTTGCGATCTATCTCGTTCCACCTTAAACTTTCCACATTCGGAAAAGTCTTGGAAAACATCTTCATTTGCAGCACCACAGAAGCCCCTGGGTAAGTCAGCGACACCAGTTTTCAATAAATTTGCTTTGAGCACAGTACACTTCATACGTAAACGAGCATGTAGAACCGCTACTTTTTTAGACCCAATGTAAAATAATGGACTAATTTTAGGCTAATTTTGATTAGATTTGATTTGAATTGGTCTAGAAACTCGACATCACGTGTTGCAGGTAGCAAATCGTTCCAGAGACGAACAGCTGAAGGAAAAAGGATGCATTGAATAAATTAATTCGTGCCCCAATTAAAGACAAATTGTATCCAAATTTCATATTATACCTGTTTCGTGTCCTGACGGAAGTTGGCAATGAATCTGTCAAATATTGGGATGCATTACCCTTGAGAATTTTGTAAAATATAATTAGTTTACTTTTGTTTCTTCTGTCTGACAATTTTTCGAAACTAGACTTCTGACAAATTAGATCGTGACTCGTTCCAGCTGTCGCTACTGTAAAGACTCTTGCAGCTGCCTTTGTTGACGTTTTCTAGAAAGCTCTTTATTGCCACGGACAAATATTTCAACTAGCCTATCACGACCAAATTGGATTATATAATGGGGGTTAACCCCGGAAGCAATGAAAGGAATTAAGTGTTAAGTAATTTGTTTCTCTGAACAATGTATTTGGGACAGAAAAGAAGAAAATGCTTGGGATATTCAATGGGATAAGAACAGGCACAGGTTGGGGCAGGAAGGATGTTAACTTGGTGAAGGTCAAAATTTAATCTACAGAATCCTAGGCGTAATTGTGTATGGCAAATACTAGCAAAACTGTCACCATGGAGGTAGAACTAATGAACATTGTTTGTGGCTAAGAGAGTAGTTGCAGGTTTTGATTTGAATATGTGTAGGGAAAGCGAATCTCTAATGTCGGGAGGGAGGTTATTCCACTGTTTGATAGCATCTGGGAGAAAGGAGTTACACAGGCGCGATGTTCTACATCTGACTAACATTGAACGTTGGAGGTCACGACCAACGGGAAGAGGGCGTACTGGGTTAGAGACATAGGAAGGAGTCAGTTTGTGGAACATTTTGTAAAAGAGGACAAGCTTGAAGTATTTACGTCTGTCTGCAAGAGTTGACCACCAAAGTTCGTGAAGTAGGTTAATATGTGACGTATGTTTCAAAACACCAGTACAAATTTTAGCGTTGTTATGCTGAATCGATTCCAGGCGATAGAACAGCACCTTACCACAGTTGTCAGACAATAAACAACCGTACTCAGGAAATGGACGGGTCATAGAACAATACAATTTGACCAGGGATTTACGTAATACTTTAAACCGAAACCTGCGGAGGAAGGAAATTTCTTTACCAGCTTTATCGGTAACCCTTCGATATGGGCACGCCAAAATAAATCACGACTCAAGGTGATTTCGAGATGTGTATGACTATCTGCCTCAGGAATGGGAGACCCACCAAAGAAACCAGGTGGATGATGAGGTTTTACGCATTTACGTAATACTTTAAACCTAAACCTGCGGAGGAAGGAAATTTCTTTACCAGCTTTATCGGTAACCCTTCGATATAGGCACGCCAAAATAAATCACGACTCAAGGTGATTCCGAGATGTGTATGACTATCTGCCTCAGGAATGGGAGACCCACCAAAGAAACCAGGTGGATGATGAGGTTTTACGCATTTCACAGAAAATAGAACAAATAGTGATTTTATGGCATTGAATAACCCTGCGATAGCCTGCCCCAGTAATGTATTAAAGACAGATTGGCGTTAAGATGGCGGAGTATTGAACATGGTTGTTTACAATTTTGAGGATGCTAGTATCATCAGCGAACAATCTCACTTCACATGTGAGATTGTCCACCAGGTCATTTACATAAACCAAAAATAGGAGGTGCCCGAGGATAAAGCGCTGAGGCTGGCCCTGAAAGGAAGCCAGACTGAAGATTGATCAGTAATTGTAACTCTTTGGAAGCGATTAAAAAGATAGCTTTCGAGCCTGGGGACAAGATGATCGGCTATGCCAAGCTGCTTAAGTTTAAAGAGGAGTCCAGGATGCCATACCTTGTCGAATGCCCTAGAGACGTCAAGAAATACCATTCTGGCCTCTTGATAGTTCTAGGACGTTGTAGATAATATGAAGTAGGTAGACAAGTTGATTGATTTTTGAGTCGCCTGCCTTGGAATCTGAATTTTGAGATGTTCGGTGATTGTTATCTGTAAAATATTCATAGAAGGCATTGAACATTAGGCGTTCAAATGTCACATTTTTTACATTGCAAGATATAATTTGGTTGTTTTCAATAATTGGATGTATTTAACTTGGTGGATTTTAGGTCCAAAGACAGACTTAGATACGCTCCACCATTGTTTTGGATTTATTTCGTTATCTTCCAGTTTAGAACGTCATTTAGTGAAGTAAGATCACATCAATTTTCGAATTTTGCTTAGGACATGCTGAATTCTTGTAAAACTGGGGAAACTTCTCGACCTTCACGGAACCTCGAGTGTGCAGGGACGTGGCATATTAGCTATATTCTTTAAACGCTTCCATGCCAAATGCAGAAAGGAAGGAGCTTTTTTCGTCTGGGCGGTAATGCAAGGCTTGTCAGAAAGTCTTACGGTGACTTTTGTAAAGGGTATAAATTCCTTGGCGGTAGAAAGAATCAAGTCTGACCAGTATGAAACGACATCGCCAAGGATGTCATAGACGTCATGGGCTGTGTTACAAGATGCTAATAAGAGTATAGAATTTAGTTCAGGGAAATTGGCTTTATCGTAGTTCCAAACATAATGTTTGAATGGATGGTCTTTAAAGCATGGGGGGGAGAGAGAGAGAGAGAGAGAGAGAGAGAGAGAGAGAGAGAGAGAGAGAGAGAGAGAGAGAGAGAGAGAGAGAAGAGAGAGAGAGAGAGAGAGAGAGAGAGAGAGAGAGAGAGAGAGAGAGAGAGAGAGAGCATGACCACAATGTGAAAGAGGAGTTAAAATACCACTGTGAAGTACCAGGCCAGGAGAGTCAGTGATAATGAGATCAAGCAGGCTTTCTGAGTATTCAGTGGTTGGTTCTTGTAGGTAGCTGTATAAGCTGATAGAGGTTGTGTTGAAGAACCAGGTGGAAGGGCGCTAAACCAAGGTCACTATCCTGCCATAATGAATTCCTGTCTGAGCATCTATCATAAAAATCGCCAGTAATAAGCCGAGATTGTGGGTAACTATCAAGCGTAATAGAGTTGGAGGTATTTAAAGACTCAAGAAAGGCATCTCGTATTTCAGCAGGCTGGCCAGGAGGTCGATAATAATTTCTAGTCAATAGAACCCCATGTTTTTCAGTAATCTCAACCCAGATACATTCTGAGTTAAGATCCTCCAGATCAGTCTGCCTTCCACATGGTAGCGAAGAAATCACATGTGTAAGAACGCCTCCTCCTCGTCCTGTGGGACGGGTCTCCTCTAAAAGGTGGTTGAAAGTTGTCAATAAAGAGGAGTTGATCATGAAAATTTGCATCGAGCGAAATATTGGATAAATTGATAACATCTAAGTTTTCGGTGTGCGCTAATAATTGAAGTCCATGAAGTTTACCCGAACGCGTAATACTACGGACGTTAGAGAGGCAAAGTTTCAAGTCATTTTTCGCAGAAGGGTCGTTTTGTCCGGGATTTGGATGCACTCAATGGAGGAAAATTGGCAAGACTGACAGCATGTGTAGACATGTGAAACATAACAGGATCACGTTCATCGGAACTGAGGACAAGAAGAAAAATATAACGATTATTTCGATTTCAGCAGTGTACTTGGGGCAAAAATACTTACCGGGGGTTGACCAATAGTTGTGAAAAAGTCCAATTGCCACTCTATACTGATAAATGCTGATCCCCATAAGGAATGACAAAAGTGAAGGAAGAAACTGCATTAACAATAGGCTGCTGTGAATGCAATAACTGCTGAAGGGCCAGAAGTGAGTGGCAGTAGACAGGGGTTATTTTGGATGTGTGTTCATAGGTCGGTAGGTGGGTGCAACGTGTAGGTTATG
Source organism: Hermodice carunculata (assembly GCA_964020975.1). NCBI lineage: Eukaryota > Metazoa > Annelida > Polychaeta > Eunicida > Amphinomidae > Hermodice > Hermodice carunculata. The sequence continues at coordinate 49,391,293 of OZ026617.1, forward strand.
GGTGATAGGTATGTGGAAAGCTACGGACGATATCATATGGTAACAAAACACGAAAATGCATACCAAACACAAAAATATGGTACAGAACACAACAAAGTACCCTTGTTTAAGGTCGATGAGACCACTGTTAAAAATATTAAACACACTGCTCCAGCTCTATTTATTTATTTATTTATTTATGAACATGTTTACCCTGGGTAACCCTTTCAGAGCACAGCTCTGTTCTTCCAAGAGGCCCAGCATACATCTAGATAAAAGCAGTAAAATAGACAATAATATTAAGGTTAAGAGACAACTAACTAAGAACAGAACTAACTAAGAACAGAAAACCAAAAACTAAAAAAAAAAAAAAAAAAAAAAAAAAAAAAAAATATATATATATATACAAGATATATTCATAAATGCTGTTAAATGAACCGAATCAGAAATAATGTCTCTTGTAACGTGCTTTAAAAACAAGTACACTTTGGCTTTCCTTTAAAAACTCCGGGAGACTGTTCCACACGATAGCACCATTGTATAAAAATGACTTTTTAAAAACCTCTTTGTTGGGAGACGGCACAACAACATTTAAACCTGCAGCTTGTCTGGTCTGATAGGAACTGACCTCTCTGGCAAGACTGACCTGGTCACACAAGTAATTTGGGGCAAGACCATATATACATTTGTACATAAGCGTAGCCGTGTGGAAACGCTGCCGCTCTGCCATTGTCTGCCACTTTAATTCTCTGACTAGATCAGCACCTCGTACATTGACATAGTCAAAATTGCCGGTAATTACCCGAGCAGCAGCATTTTGTAAGCGCTGAGTCTCCTTTAATGCTTTTGCAGTTGTTCCCCATACGGTATCTCCATAGTCGATACAAGGCAATATCATAGCATTGTAAATCATTTCTAACATTTTTTTGGGTAAAAATTTACTTAATCTTCTTAAAACAGCCAGTTTAGACATGATTCTACAATGTAGTTTTTCCAAGTGAGATTCCCAATTAATATTTTCATCCAATTGTATACCTAAATATTTCGTGTCTCTATGTCTGTAGCTTAACAAATTGTACAATCTGGTTCCTTCCACATCCCATTTTCCAGATTTCTGGAAAAAATCTAATGTATGCCCGGTCAAAAAGAATGACAAACAAGTGAAGGACCATTAACGTGGGATCTCCCGTCTGTGTAATGTTCTAAAGTATTTAAACGTTTAATTTACAATCCCTTATACGAGGACTTTATAACTAAGGGACTACACACACACACACACACACACACACACACACACACACACACACACACACACACACACACACACACACACACACACACACAATTCTGGCTTCGAAAAAAAATCTACTATAAACTAGTTAATTAAAATGACTTATGACATTTACAACGGCCTAGAAATGAACCATGAATCAAGAATGGTCGTCTTTGAAATTACTAGGGCCTTCGACTGTTTCTGGCACGGAGGTCTTCTATTCAGATTAAAACACTTATGAATTTCGGATTCGGTTGTTGAATTAGTAAGAAGATACCCTGATCTAATCGCTTTCGGCATGTGACCTTAAGCGGTCAGTCCTCTGGCTGGCTACAAATCGAGGCTGGTGTCCCATATGGCCCAATCCTACATGTAGGTCCATTAATGATTCTAGTGTAGATCAATGACATAAGCGACAATATGCCATGCGGATACTAATATTTAAGAACTTATCCATGATCCCCTTGTTTCAGCGAGGAGGATCAATGATGATCTCCGCAAAATTTCTCTATGAGGTGTACATTGTAAAGTAACATTAAATGCCACAAAATGAATTGTGGTATTATTCTCGACCAAACAAGGTCATCCAACGCTCTACCTTCATGATACCGCCATACCAGAAGCAACTCACTACACTCATTTAGGAATCACCATCTTAGGAAATGTAGAATGGAATGACCATATCAATCGTATTACTAATAAATCAAGAGAATGCATTGTCCTTCTATGCATACTGAAATATTAACTATCCCGGAAAGCACTAATTAGATTCTATACAATCGTGACACGTCCAATTTTCCAAAATGGGGGTGAAATTTTTGACAATTGCTCCGACATGTTAGCAAATTACCTGGAATATGTTAAGCACCATGTTGCACGAATATATAAAGTTGCAATGCAGCACACTCCCCGATATATCGTACTCAGTGAAGTACGTTGGCAAACATTGACCATCAGGCGCAGGTACTTGAAACATCCTGTAAATTTTCCTTTGAAAAATCGTCTTAACTTATCGGAAATTAGATTTAAGACCAGGCGTTATGGTAATTCAATTCTTGCATCCACCATTTTTCTTTGGAATGCTGTACCACTTGATCTCCGCCAATCAGTACCCTTACAGCCATTTAGACCTGAATTGAAAAGTGTTCTCCTGTCTGTAGACATTTTGCAGCACTTTTTCTCATACGGAAATCGTTTCTCTAGTATTTGCCACATGCAACTCCGTCTTGGTTACTCTCGGCTTAACTCTCATCTTCACAAGATAAACGTTATTCCATCTCCCGCCTTTGATTGTCATGACCCATGTGGGAACGTCTCTCATTTTTTGCGCCCGTTATTCAGCCCTTAGAACATATCTTTTACAAACTGTTTGCAAACTTTTTGCACCTGGAGATAATCCCACTTTAATAGTTCACATCGCCTGTGCTATTCTCCTTAAGTACCTGACGCTGGTGATAAAAATATTTCTGACAAACTTAATGAACAAATTTGTGATGCAGTACAGTGATTTATAATGCAAACTTGAAGGCTTGTGCATCAAGTTTGGCTTTCATGCTATATATTATCATATGCGTGTCGTATGCTTGTAGTGGGCGAGCACTGCATTGGCATTATAGCAACGTTGTTCTTGTATTGTCAGTCGAAATGCTGAGACATGAATGAGATTGATTGGCTACCAGCCAGCCTCAGTTTCAAGCTAAGCCTTAGGCTGTGACGTCACAAAGTTAGACAAAATTCATCATGGTGGCCATGTTATTAACTTGTATCACATACAAATGATAAATTTTAAAAACGTGGTACAAAAGATGTGTTATAAGCTCTTACCTTTATGTATCCTCTTTCCACAGATATAAATCCACATTATGGTATTATTCCAGTCTAAAATAGGGCCATGTTAATCCAATATGTTCATTTTATTTCTAACCTGTCACCAATTGCTGACCCAAATATCCAGAAGTCCTGTACATAAAATTCGATTAAATTTTGTACAAGCAATGTGATGACAAAGTATTTTGCCATCTACTGCAAGAATACTTTCTTGATGCAAGCAGTAAGTTGTAGGTCCAAATTAGAAAAAAATAATCTTGAGACCCGACTTTGAATTTCAACTTCTAAAATCCGCCATCTTGCAACACCCCACCCCCCCCCACGTTTTCTAGAAAGCTCCACCTTTGTAACATGGGGTCTATTACCGGCAATTTGCACCTAGAATGCACTGCCAAAACATAGAGATCCATAATCCAATTGGGTGGTGGGATAGTAACAACCCTATGTCCACCTTCCAGCCAAAAAGGAAGGAACCCCAAAATTCCATATGTAGGTGGTAGGGCCCTTTAACTTTGATCAAAACTATTCAATTTGCCCAAGAATGCTCAAAAATATTTTTTCACAACTTAAAATGTCAATAAGTAAGAAACTTGGCATAATCTATGTTATCACAGGAAAGGTTTTATTTTATCAGTTGTCCTACACCCCCCATTACTTCTGATAAAATGGACTTTTTCCGTTGTTCAAATTGGACCACTTTGTATCAAATTTATACCCTGTTAAAGCATGAACACTTTCTGGTCAAGTTGCAGCATGGATTGGTCATGGGTCTGTTTTGAATTAAAATGCCAGAGCAGCATCTGGTCGGTGGGTGTTCCAAACAGACATACAGACATCTCTTGCATCTTCAGTGGGGTGTTAGGTGACAGGAAGCTTGTAAAATGACCATTAATTTGGACCCAAATAAGACACCGACTGTTATGAAGGTGATGATTGACTTATCACACCCCTTTCATGTGATCCGAAGCTGACAGATGAAAAAAACACAGAGCTGGTCATTTTGCATGGTGACATGGCCACAAGGGCTCTGTTATTGGCTGTTCACTCAAGATGGCTACCATTCCCATGGTAACAAGAAACAAGCATTCACCTTTGCTGGATGCTGAGCCAGTATTTTACCCAGTTTTGCAGCATCATACACAGAATGATAGAACCGCATGCAATACAATTTGAAGTGATACAAAACTCATGAAACCAGGATTGGGCAGGGTCATAAGAATTAAAATTATGCCTTATTTTGTCATTGCATTATCTCTAATTTCAGTGGTAGGCACATTAGATACTGTTATTCAATATTGTAACTACAGAGATATACCTAAACATGATATTTTCCGGTAAATTTACATGCATTTTGAGATGATTACACCTCAACACTTCCAAATGGCAGGGACTACGATGTACCCATGCTCCTTTGTTTACATAAGCACTGCCCAGCTAAGCAACTGAGAACGAGGCTGCTGATATTACCCATAATCTCGCATCTCATTAAAACCAGGTCGGCATCTCGACTGTGTATTGTATTGTGCGCACTGTATGTATATTGTGTGTGCTCTGTATGTTTTACAGAGCCCCGAAATTAGCACCAAAGTGTGCTACCCGAGAAATCCAATTGAAATAAATATGTTTAAATCAAATCAGATCTGACAGGGAATTAGTATACTCATTTGTACACGAGTCTGTTCATTAATGAGCTGGAATAGACTGTGTATTGTATTGTGCGTGCTATATATATATATATATATATATATATATATATATATATATATATATATATATATATATATATATATATATATATATATATATATATACATATATATACATACATACATATATATATATATATGTATTGTGTGTCGTCTGTATGTTTTGGGGAGCCCCTAAATTAGCACCATAGTGCGGTACCCGAGAAATCCAATGGAAATAAATATGTTTAAATCAAATCAGATCTGACAGGGAATTAGTATACTCACTTGTACACGAGTCTGTTCATTAATCAGCTGGAATAGATTATTTGGACTTCCTTTGTTTAAAAGACGCATTCCCAATTCACTATCACGGTACTCTGGGTCCCAATCAAGACATCTGTCATTAAAATCACCAAAATGTGATTGCCAAAATAGTTGGGTTAGACTCAAACGCCTCTGATACAGAAGTCGCGAATTGTGCAAGGAAAGGTCCCTCATATCAGCTGACTGACCTGGAGGAAGGTAATAGACAGCGAATTATGCGTTGCTCCACTCAATCTTGATTTCGCCTCAAAAGACATTCTGACGAGGTGAAATCAAGGTCCGGCTGATGGACAAAAGTTTGCAAACTACGGGCACTGATAGCCAAAACCCCAACTGTACCGTGTCTGTCTTTGCACATCGGTAGTTGATAGCCTTTCATTGATAAGATCTCATCAGGGTAAGAATTGTCATCAAGCCAAGTTCCAGTCCACATGTATGATGACGTCATCTTCGTTTGACTGGATCAAGTCATGAAGTTCATGTTTACTTCGTAAGGTGCGGACACCAGCATGTACCAAATGAAGGTATTTCACAGAGTTCACAACAGGTCAAGGTCCCGGCATTTGATGTACATCCCAGGCAACCATTAGCATACGACAAATGACATTAAATGTATGTCTTAATGCCCCTAGATAAATATGCAACTAATACAATACTGAGACACAGCCCAAAAGCGAAGGCAGATTTTAAAGTATCAATGAAAACTTTGTCCAACATAATTTTAACTAACTTGTTTGTTATTTTAAAATACCAACAGCCACCCAATATTGATCTACAGTATTACCCATCAGAAAAAGTTAAATCAGATAGTTTCACACCTGTTTCGGAACTGTCAAGACAAAATAGTAGTTCATACATCTACAGGTAATTTGAACAGTAAGTTGACTTATTCGCCATAAAATAAGAAAGAACACATATATTGGCACATAATCAAATATCGGTTGCGATGATGAATAAGAAATGGTACAAATGCAAAAATAAAAGTCTGGATATATAAAATGCATTGCTACGTGCAGGAACCTTGTTAACATCCTCGAAGTATGATAGGCTACATTTATACTGTTATATAGTAACCAAGTATTAAGCACACATCATACATTTGAAAGTAACAAATATCCGTGAGTATCCGTGATACACACACCTAGCATAGTATTGTATAACACGCCATTGACTTCAGAATTTAGTTTATTACAAATATAGAGGCACTATGGAGAATAAGGTAAATAACGTAGAATTACAGCAGTGAACATGCAATACAAATTAGGGACAAATGCAATCAAGGGGAAAGGGTAGCATAACATACCTTCAGGTATTGGAACGTGACTAAAACAACACAGCGAGACATGATTCATGATAATGCCTAATACCTCCTACTCCTATTCATACCTCGCTCTAATTGTTATGTACTCTGAATAAAAACTGGTGCTAGGCAATTAAAACAAAGATTACAGATGCTTGGTATTGTATGTATTCCGTTACATGGGAAACCCTTCTGAGATAAACGACACAACGCTAGATGTTGCAGGAGCCCAAAAGAATATATATATATATATATATATATATAAATGCAACTCATATATCTTCACCGATTTAGGAAAATTTAACACCCTACTTGCAAGCAGTTAACTAATAACACAATGTGGCCATGCATCATAATACTATTATAAAACAACCGTATCTGATGCCCACTTGCAATGTAAATATATATATATATATATATATATATATATATATATATATATATATATATATATATATATGTATATATATATATACATATGTATATATATATATACATATATATATATATATATATATATATATATATATATATATATATATATATAAATATATACATAAATAAGCAAGAAAATACGTCGAAGAAGGAAAATACAATGTCGCATAAGCTAAGCATCTTGTACGCTAGAAAAAAAAAGCAATTAGGCAAACTAGAGTCGGGGGCTATTGCCACATTATTCTGGTGCATGGGGCCTCGAAGTAAAGGTTCTGTCATAAAATAACATCATAGAATTGTTGTCATAGTAGTACATGCCATATGGCTATTATAATGTGCTTTTGGAATAAACTATAAATAGTTATTTACGGAATTAAGTATTGCGTGGCATTCATTGTTGCCAATATATCACGAAGGAGGGGGTAAGATCGCAGCCGATTGGTGAGCGATCTGACGGAGTCTCACCGCCTCCTGAGTGATATATTGACAACAATGAATGTCACGCCATACTTAATTCCTATTATAATATGGTTTCAAGTTGAAAATCCCAAAATTTGAGGGATTAACCAAATTTGACGCAAAACGGGATTAATTTACTGGCCTATTTTTACCCGTTATCGTCGATTTTGTTTATGCCGTTCCCGTTTGCTTGGGTACTCCCTCCACTGCAAAATTTACCGTTTTGGAGACGAGCGGGGCCATATTTGGGGGGCTGTAGGTGTGAAGATTGTACCGCTGTAAGTTACAACCTTCCAAATAGACCTAGGCTCCAAATATTGATCATGAAAAAGATAGACGGAAGTACATCATAAACAATTGTGTCTTAGGCCTACATTTTGCTATCATGCAAATATAGTTTTTGGATGCTTTTCGGAACGTGAAAAACCTCATAGGGCATCAAGCGTGATTGGCTGATTGATCAGGTCATGTGACAAATTAATATATCACGGCCGAAAGTGAACGACGATGGCAAGCAGGCAAATTCGCCGTGTGCTGGGCGATTTTTGAAGTAGTTTGTGTTCTGTTTGGATTATTTTTTACGAGACAGAGGTTTTTTCAGCGCAAGGTCTGTACCAATACTGATAGTACTTAGCAGAGTACATTTTGGGTGTGGAGCCGGAGGAATTGGATGCTATGGTATGGGAAGGTTGGCCTAGGTAAAATTCTATAGTCTTTTCGGAGTTCACCGTGGACACGCCTTTTGAATCGTAATTCAAGAACCACCGCAGTATCTATCACAGTGATCTTCATCGTTAAGTTTAAGCCATCCGGGTACCCACCTAACCTGTAATCAACGATCCTGTTGCTATAATTTCTTAATAAAGACAGAAATACTCATTCCAATCGGTAAAGTTAACCTTCCCGCGCCGTCATTTTATTGACAAATTGAGCACGGCAAGCGGTTAATTGCAAAATACGCATTTCAGAATTGGGAAAGGTTTGTTTACATGGCGCACGCATACTGCAATACCAGTGTTTTCCATCGACGCCTTCTATTGTATTCAAGCTTTACTTTATTTTCAAGTATATTTATCATTAAAAAAAATCAACCCATTAACCATCGCTACCTTTCATTGTATACCTGATTTTTTTCTGTATATCTTTCTGATCCTTTTGTACATGCTTAATGATTATGGAAATGAATTTCTAGTATTATATGTGCTGTGATACACATGAAATTTCTTTGCATAAAAAACAAGTTAAGCAAGGGAAAGTCTCATTCATAATGGAAAGTCAAACTCATATTGACTTACGTATTGACGTAAACTGTTTTTAAAAATATTTCATCCATGCAGGACTTGTACAGAATCCCCGAAAAAGTAAATATAAGCCTGTTGGATTCAATATAGGCCTATGTTATTATTGTGCGCTTCTCAATATAATGAACTCTGTCTACATATACTTTCACTTTTTCTTCTAAGAACCATACAATGGTAATTTCTAATTAAGTTTCATTATTAACAATTTTGACCCTCGAACCGAGTCAAAAAAGTCATTAATATGAATTTCTTCAACGATTCCTTTGTTGTCACTCTGTCTGTTGATGGTTTCTGTTGAGCCATAAGCCGTTTTGCTTCGCAGCGCAAGTTAAATTTTCATGAAGCCAACATTTTTCTGACGCATTGTTACCGTAATTGCTCCTTGTGACGCACTATGCAGGTTTGCTTACCTAAGTCATATATCCCCCTATAAAATGTTAGGTATGTATAGACACATGCATGTCTTGAAAATATGTAAAGCAGTGTGTCATATAGGCCTACATAATCACTGACCTACACATATTTCCATTTTTAGGCCTAACTTTCGGGCGCTTCAGTTTGAACCCACAATTGTTGTTTTATTTTATATTTGTTTAGTTATTTTGTGAAGTCGTCACAACAAAACATAATTATAGGACAATCTCTGTAGACACAGGCATGGATACAAAGGGGTGCTCAGGGTACCCCCACCCCAACGTCAACCCCCCAAGGGGGAGGAGAGAGAGAGAGAGAGAGAGAGAGAGAGAGAGAGAGAGAGAGAGAGAGAGAGAGAGAGAGAGAGAGAGAGAGAGAGAGAGAGAGAGAGAGAGGAGAAATATTTTACTCATGAGAATGTAATTGTGCGTTTTTTTAATTGAACGAGGTAAATCTTAACTCAAAGACACATATTACGATGGTTCAGTTACGTGAATATCCCAGTTCAGAATTATAAATGAGTGCCCCTGCTCAAATGAACCTTTTTCTTTATCACAAACTTTACAAATGAAATTGGCAGGCCAAGAGAGCAACAAATGACATACCGTATACATACACGTATTTGAGCGTTAAAATGTTATTTTTATTACATGTAGTTGAATCTTAACCATCACGTATAATGGGACGGGAGGGGGTGAATAACAAAATACTTCTTTAACAGTTTATGATGAAAGTGTATTTTTACAATTCACGAGAGAAAATATTTCACATTTTACAATGAATTAAAATGCAACTTAACTTTTCACTTTTCTTTAAAATTATTCGTTTTTTCAGTTAGTCTTCCACATAATTAAAATAAGAAAAAGATCCCACATTTTAAAATTCAATGTTTGGCACTGTTTTTATCATTCCATATATATACCTGGGGATGATTTTTTTTGCTTTGGCAAAAAAAAAAAAAAAAAAAAAAAAAAAAAATTGGAAGAAAACTGTCAAAATGGGAGATAAACTCCATGAGTGCCAAGAACTTAGGTCTCTCTTTACTTTAATTTTCCCCAATTTTTGAAGCCAGTCGGCAACACTTTTAAGTTCCGAAAGAATGCAGCATGTTAGTAGCTATGTTCACATTTACACTGCAGAATATTTTGTGTCGTGTATCTGAATTCTTTCTCAAAATATTGCACTGATATGCTTCCAACACATATCGGTCCATTTCTTCTGTAATACTAGAGGTGATGGTAGTAGTTTCGGTTTGTTTTCATATTTTTGGTCTGATAGACATTCTTCCATATTTTGTGTTGTTTAGAAAAAAAATCTGAAAAAATTATATTCTTTCTCACCATTTTCATATTTCGGCCATAAACGTGGTAAAATGTAATGATCAAATTTTCTAAAATTCCTTCCTTCCAAGAACTTGTAAAGTAAGTAAAGTTGATGTATTAATTGAAAATCAAAGTTCTGCAATTTTGGCCTTCAAACATTTGCACTTATTTCTAAATGATCTACATGTCCTAAAAATAAATGACACGGGGGATACCTTGTGGCCTGTATTTTGTGCTTATTTATAAATTGAGCCACCATTTGGACACTTTCCCTAGATTTTAATTGAATATTTTTTAAAGCCACAAAATCATAACAGACATGGACAGGGTAAAAAATCTACGAAATATAAATAAAACCTCACTGCATTTGTTTCAACAATCTTCTTTTGGGTAATGATATTGCAATGAAGAACAGCAGCTAAGTAGAAAAACTCTCTCATATATGAACCTTTTAAAAAAAAATTGCAATCATTAATAGGCACACACATAATTGAAGATTATACATTCTTTAACTTTGCACATAAGTGTGGCACAATTGGTCTAACATGGTTATTCTGTAATCTGCAACATTTGGCATGTTTATAATTTTTAATGCAGACATACATTAGCGCATGCATGTGATTACAACGTAATTAGGCTGTTATGAAATTGTGATATATCAAATGTTATATCACGGCAACAAAGTATTTAATCACAGGAGCCTCGTTTTCACACCGCCTACTATATTATAACGTGTGACAAATATCGATAGGTCGGGAGTACGAGAGTGGGAATGTACAAGGCAAACACACCATAGTTTTAGTGCCGTTGTTACATTAAGATAATTCCACAACATATACTGAAAATACATAGAAAGTTACAAAATTATAATTATATAGCATTGACAGAAAACTACGATATAATGTGAAGAACTTTATGGTAACAAGGTGATGAAGCTTGTATTGCGAAAAGTTAACAATTTCGTAGAACACTGTACATAACGCCAAATTGCGGACAGTCCCCAAAGTTCAACTTGTATCATATGTATCGTCAACTTGCGTATTATCAATGAAAGTTCAGCTTGGTTCTTGTTATGGAATGATGATTCGCAGTATGATCAGATACACGCACGCAAATAACTTCGCAAACCTGTTGCTGGGCCAAGATAATATCACAGGTATATCAGCTGCCCGTTAAACCTCAGTGGCTCCCCGTTCTTGTTGGTTGCCCATGCTAGGTAATATTACGGCTATACATATTAGCTGCCCATGAAACCATAATGCCTTACCGTTATTGTTAATTGCCCAAAGTATTTGCTTCGGGTAAATCAGCGACCCATTAAATCTTAGTGGCTCCCTGTTTTGGGTTGCTGAAGGTAATGTCACAGGCATATAGGCTACCCCATTAAATCTTAATGGCTCCTTGTTATTGTGGGTTGCTCGAAGTAATAGCTCAGGCACATCAGCTCCCCGTTCGATCTTAGTAGCTCCATGGTATTGTAGGTTGCCCGTGGAAATTGTTAAGGCATATCAGTTACTTATTCAATCTTTGGCTCCGTGTTATTGTTGGTTGCCAAGGCAGGCATGTCAGCTACCTCATGAAATCGTAGGGCCTCCCTTTGAGCACCGTAAGTTGATACAGACCAAAAATACCTCGGTTTAACCACCTTTTATTGTGTTGCAAACATAGATTCCTAATAGATAATGACATTTTTTTAAGATCATGCAAATATCAGCACCACTTTTCCAATTACGACCGTCACGACAAACTCTCATGGAACCGAGAGACACGTTTAATGATACTGCTTTTCTATTCTATTGGAGGTTATATAGGGTATTGTACCCCTCAGTTTTTTCTCTACGAAGAGCATTGTTCACTGAAACGTTACGACCGACGTCTATCATTTAGTTAAAAGTCGTCTTTTTTTAAATTTTGTCTTCCTCTTTCGTACTCATATGAAGGTGTAGTACAACGTCTCATAACTGCTTCAGCTACACTTCGGCAGAAAAATGCACGGACAAAACATATAACTGAGATGAATACAAATTTCATTTCTAGAGTATGTTCTGCTCTTAGCCAAGGGAGGCCACATATATGTTTACTCTTTCCGCTCAACGCTGCACTCAAGAATCGTTTGGCTCGGTAAAGAAATAAACGTGCATGTTACCATGAATCGCACTACTGTTCATTGCAGTTGGGGTTAATGACAATATAATGAGGTAAACTTTGCCTTCTGTGTAGTAAATACGGTATAAATAGATGATAAAATGGTGTCAAACACTACATTATGGAGGCCCAGCATGGACTCGAAACCAAAATGGAGACAGAAATAATCCATCTTATTATCTTTTTGTAACTTCCACTGATGGAAAACAGCAACCTAAAATATATTTCTCGCAAGATACCATTAGAGCGTGGCATAGATAGTTGTTGAAATTTTTTATATCGGTCCATGTACAGGGTGTGAAGACAAGAAGTTTTATCCATCTTAATTTTTTTGTTTAGAGCTAGAATATGGTTTCTCAGACAGGCTGTTTATCTGGTATCTTACATGCACGTTTTTTTTTTACTAGTCTGTCGCTATCTATATATCGGACGTGGAGCACTTTTAGTTTGCAGTCACAATAGAAATGAACAAAAATATGAATTAGAAGTATCATGTCTTTGAAAATTCATGCAAAATTAGTTTTCGAATTTTCGGTTGTGTGAAGTTCGTGGGTTTTTTTTAATTTCACGAATATGTCAAATGTAAATAGCAAGAATATGACTTTAATGCTAGTTTTTACTCTTAGCCAACAATTGCCTTCGTTGTCGAGGAAAGCCGCTGAACTGTACCATTCTTTATTTTTTTTTTCTGGGAAACCAACACATGTATATTGATACTTAAATACCCCCCTTAAAGTAATATGAGAAATTAGAGCCCGGTTCATCATAATAGTTCACATCAGGACGACTTTGGTATGGTTAGCAGACAAAGGGTTCAAATGGAAATGCTTTATTCCTCGGCTAAAAAAAGAGAATCGGGCTCTCAAACACGAAATGCCGATGTTGCGTCGCTGATTTTTGAGCTGCTCTAATGTTTGTTAAACACCTCGTGCCGTTTCTTGTTACTTTTATGTCACGCAGTTCTTTTTGGGGGAAACTATTTGATTCGGCGTATGGATGATACGAAAATTATGTTTTCATATAATGACTTTTCCCATGCTGTACACAAGACTGATAAATACATAATTGCTGAAAACGAATTTATAGTATTTCTTCTGACACGAGAAATTCCGTTCAAAGTGTTGAGTAAGCAAATATGAGCCCTCCCAGTCAACATTATATTCATGGCATCCCAACATGCTCTGTGGGTTTTGCAATCGTAGCCAGTTGAGCACTACTGTGGATAAAGGGTGTTTTTTTTGTCCTTATCTGATTTCTGGGGTCTGCTGGTATTCAGTTTTCGTTAGAGTGGCAACATGTGCTAGTTTTCAGATGGCGGATTCATTCCCGTTTGTACTGTTGTTTCTTTCGTATGAATCTTACAATTGTGAATAGCGAGAAAAAATTTTATTATCAGATTTATCTTTGTGTAATATTGACATGTTTCATGGCAACCATAATCAAATGGCATGGATGAAAAGTGTTAAGAATTTACTTTTTTGCGGCGGTTTCCAGGAACTTTGATATAATCATCAGGGAAATGGATGTGGTATGTTTCCTTCCCGGTCATCAGCGAAAAATTTGAACAAATATTTCAGCAACAATGGAAAAATGAAATGTTTTAACAAAACAACAATGAGAGTAAATTAAGAACTTATGTCTCGCTCAAAAGAAAAGAAGAATTAAAAGTGTATTTGGATGTTGTGAAGATTTTTGTTTTTTGTAAAAATATTCACGTCTTTGAAGAAGTGCCCACAATTTACATTTTGAGGCACGAAGACATAAAGGCCCAAACAAAACACTAGTGAACCAAAGGGCCTGTCATACGTATAACTGTGACGAGGACAAAATGCATATTATGGTAGATCGCGAGACCAATTCAGAGCGCACAGAGGTATAATGTTGAAGAAAACAGAGACATATTTGTATGTGAGCGAGACAATATGGCAAAGACAACTCTTTAATTTCATTATGGGATTGAGGGATGTTGCATATACTGATCATAATTGTTGTAAAATATATAGCGATTTGTATTGTTAGTTATATGTTTTCTCCCCACCCGTCCCTCCCTGCTCTCTCTTTCTTTCTCCACACGTGGCTTTTTTCGCCTGTCTGTACATAGTGCTTTCTTTCCTTTTTGTTTACCAAGTTGGAATTTTTTTGTTTTCGTTGTGACGTTCCGTGCACTCATCGTATTTGTCATGTTTGTGTACCCTGACAAAACACTACTGTATTATATTTAGTGCTGTGAATCAATTTTCATTCATGCCTCATTAACCTTACATGATCCGCCATGTACTTTATGGCTTTAGCGTTTCATGTTTTTTTGTGAAGGTGGTGGTAACAATGAGCCCAGTGATCAATCAGATCAGTACGCAAGGCTCGGTGCAGGGAGCCCTTAAATGCTGTTGTCTTCAAAACTTCGTTTGCAGGGCTTATCGTGATATTAATACATCGGATAATGCCTCGCAATAAAGGCCAAATGAAGCTTCAGTCGGGCGGAGAATAATCAGTTTCTTGTATTACCATGCAGGGAAGGGAGGTAATTACATGGTGAATACTATTGGTTATTAACACAAAATGAAACCTCAGCTGTCAAGGCAGCGTCACTTGTCACTGTAAACCCTCTGGGCAATGAGTCAACAGCTTTCCACGGCGTGTTGTAGAATGCGCTCACAATGAGCCGAGGAATGCTGTTCACTGATTGTGTATATCAGTCGCATTGACTGTGTATATCAGTCGTATGGATTGTGTATATGAGTTGTATTGATTGTATATATCAGTGGTATTGATTGTGTATATATCAGTCGTATTGTGTATGTATATCAGTCGTATTGATTGTGTGTTCTAGTCGTATTGATTATGTATTCTAGTCGTATTAAATGTTAATGTCAGTCGTATTGACTGTGTATATCAGTCATATTGATTGTGTATGCTAGTTGTATTGATTGTGTATGCCAGTGGTATTAATTGTTTGTGTCAGTCGAATTGATTGCGTATGCCAGTCGTGTTGATTGTTTATGCTTGTTGTATCGATTATGTATGCAAGTCGTATTAATTGTTTGTGTCAGGCGTATTGATTGTGTATATCATTCACATTGACTTTGTATGTCAGTCGTATTGAGAAAAGACTCGACCGCATTTACCACACTACACAATATCTGGTAATATTTAATTGAAAAAAAAAGTTGCATGTGGGTATGTCGGTTTCTTGAGGTCAAGCTTCCACTTGAATCATTCAATCACAGCACTTCTGCCGCTTATCATTTTCTGCTTGTCTAGCCCCAGGAGAGATGTTGACACAGTCCTTAGAGAGTGAATACAGAGATAATAATTGTTTATTTCGAGCGTCATTGTTGCCATCAAGAGAACATTTGTGAAGCGCTAAACCAAGCGGCGCTGGTATGAAATACGAAAGGACCTTCTTGCCGACTGTAAGACTTAACTTTGTGGTTGTTTAAGTGAAAAAAGACACACGGCTTTAGGAGTCTGTTTTTTTGTTTTTTTCATTTTCCCTCCGTATCTTGAAGACAGGTAGAAATTACTTTGGAGACAAACGGTACAAACGAAAGCCTTGTAGATTATAATATGAATTACAGTTCTGATCTGTGACACTGTTTTGTCGTGGGATGCTTTCAAGGTATGTGTTGCCCAAAACCAAGGGGGCTGTGGAAGCTGTTTCCAGACACTGGCATACCACGTGATCTGACTGCTGTACACGCAGACAGAGTCTGAACACAATGAATCTTAAGTGATGCCCGGCTATAAAGCAGCGCAAAAACACCAATGGTATATTTGCAGATAATTAGTTTCCCTAAATGACAGACGATAAGTACACAGTTGCTTGAAACTGATGCTTCATATCTTATGGACACGATATATTCTCGTTCCGTGTACTCTGAGGGGAACAAGCAATTGCATTGAATATGTTTGCTGTTATGTTGGTAAACATCATGTGCATAAATGTATGGCAGTTAATCGAATGCAGCATGGTCCAAAATAAACACTAAAATTTGCCACTGTAGTTTAAGAATAAAACAGTCCCATTTGGTAGTCATATCATATCTTTAACACTGTGCATAATTCCAGTCATATATTGTCTGGAGAACTTTAGGAGCTACTGCACGGTGTAAACTTGAGGAGCTATTGTCCCCAGACAAAAGGGGTCACGTGCATTGTTGACGTACGGAAAGGACGAAATAATGAAATTCCCAGGCCTTTTGCAGATATATTACATTTGAAAGAAGATAAAGTTCTGTCCGAATTTTGGAAAATAATCCCGAATACTCCTCTTGATTGAAGATGCACAATGGTTGCCGGACCGCTTGTAAGATTGGTAGAGTCTTTCCACGGCGGGGGATGGGTTATCATTGTTTTTGTTTGCTGAGTTTTTGTATCTTTTTCAGGCATGTGAATGCGGGCTTGTGATTTTATTAATCGCTTTTGCATATAATCAAGTCAAACATTTGCTGCTTATAAATGAAATGAAGCGAAGACATTTCTTTTTATTATTTTATCTGCTTCCTAAAAATTCAGTGTCTACCTTCACATTTGGACCTTGCTCAGTAGATGTCAGTTTAAGCGACGTTTCAATAGTGATCAGTTTATAGGTTGATCAGCTGGAATGTCTAAAAAGATCAAGTTTGTACGCATATGCAGAAAAAAAGGCCTTTGTAACCAATCAGCACTGACATTTCTACATCTTAAGTATAACTCGTGAACTAATGCTCCTCCCCTAAGGCCTTGCAAGTCGATCCATTAGGAAGAGTACGTATCGGTGACATCTAACACTGCCTGCCCATTACATTATGACAAAGGTAAATTTGGTGTTAACAAAGTAACTATAGGCTGATATGGACCTAAGATCTATTTTGATTGCCTGACAGCGTAAATTGACATCGATTTGAATTCTTAAGTGAGTACCATATTGTGCATTTCGTTCCACTGTGCAAATGTGATGCCAAATTGAGAAGACATTTTATACTGAGGTGCCCTGGTGCCAGAAAATAAATTCTCATCAATCCAGGCTTCGAGGCAACACCCAGACCAATGCGTCTTGGAAAATGGACCATTATGTACAATGATAGGAACTTTCTGCTGCAATGGACGTCAGTTTATGTACATACTTGTCTTGTCTTATCTACAGAGCAAGTCAGCGATTGAGAGAACAGAATGGACCGGAATTTTAATGCGTCAAGAAATGAGACGACATTAGGTCGACTACCTGCTGTAATGTTTAAACACGTGATCTAATAGGAGACTTGAGATATTCATTAAGTATTTCATTTCCTTTCATGATCAATTTCAAACGCCTTGACATAGCATAACCCGATGAAGATGTGTGCAGGATTCCTATTTTTGTGACTTGATTTGCAACGGCGGAGGTCATAACATTGCTGCATATCTTACAATAAAAACCATGTGTTTTTTCCACTTTTTTCAGCTTGCTTGTCAGCTGGCTGTGAATGCATGTATACGAATTTTTTGCACCCAAAACCTTGAACAAATCCACCTCAAACATAGTGGGAATGTGGCTAGACTAGCTTGCTACACACTGTGTTCAATATATCATGCGTCAGGAACATATGCTTCGTATATATTTGTTGATTATTTGCAAAATCTTTACAAATCATAGCAGAAAACTGCTTCATCTTTTGCTGAAAAAAATTCATAGTGGTATCACATGTTACCTTCAAAAAAAATATTTGTTTCAATACATGGTGCTCTATGTTTTTCGGGGACTAATAATTTGGATGTGTTTTTGTAATTGGCGGCTTCTACCAAACTGTAGACTGGATGTTCCTCTAACTAGCGGGAATGTGGCTTGTTTCGTTCGCCACCAGATATTCGTTACAGTAGAATATCTTTAACATCACCGAATTTATTAGAATATATAAGTGCACGACATTTTCACTTTTGGGTTACTAGGCTGTCAAAAGACATTTTTACACTTGAAACAGACATTCCAGTTGTGCCTCAAAATTCTGACAATATAACAAGTATATAACATAACAGTGTCTCTTTACAACTTAAGTATACCAGTGGCTTCAATAAGCTTTCTTCTGGAATTAGTGTAATTTCATGGTATCTTGACAGTTCATTTTTAAGGTATGCTTGGATGGATTTATTGCTTTTGTGCCGGGTTTATACCTACTGCACAGAGATTTACATACATCTATTTTACTTTTACTTTTACATATGATCAGTGATTTTAGTGGGCTTATTATGTGGAGGCAATATGTTATATTTTTTCAATTGTACTTGAAAAAGAATGTCATTGTACAAATACTTGTTTTTATTAGTGTTGATTTCATCATTGACTGGTACAACCGGTAGTGGTAGTGGTAATGGTATTGGTAGTAGTAATAATGATAGTAATACGCCAGGAGAAACATGTCGATACCAAGAGGAAGAATAGGAAAGGTCAGAATTAGCTCTGAAGTGTGTATTTGCCCCAATACACAACCGAATACACAAAAATTTGGAGGGCTAGAGCTGTGTATTCCCATTGGTTTGCATGTTAAAGTAACCTTTAACAAACTGGTCACTTTAGTAGCTGTGGTTATATGATTTTTGTGAGGTATTGAGTTACGCATCTAGATTTACTGTGCGGAATTTGGTGTCTCTATGTGCTGTTATTTTCAAGTTATTAAGTTGCAAACTACAATGTAAAGTAATGGGAATACACAACCCTAGCCCTCCAGTGACTGCAGTGCTCTCTTCTAGGCAAGACTAGAACCGTCTATTCTTGACCTTGCCTATTGTTTTAGTTTGCGATGAATTGTTTGAGAAATGCTGTATTGAGCCCCATATTTACCAAATGTATAGATAGCAGTAATCTAGTCCAGCTAACTCACTGTCATCTTTGCAGTGAGATGACGTAAGACATGTCACAACCAACACTGCCAGGAAGTCAACGTAATGCCTCTACAAACCTTAGCATAGTATAGACCCATATGTTTCGGACGGATTGTAAAACAGGCCAAGCCTATATTACTTTCCATGGCACATATGGCGCATATTTCCTCGGAGAAAGAATACTTAAGACTCGGAGAAAACCACCCTACATGGTCAGGAAGTGTCTCAACTTGTTCCCCACGCAAATCGAACCGCGTAGCAGTAGTAAAACACGAGGGTTCACCTGTCATCTGATACCAAACACAAGAGACAAACAAACCATTATGGGCTTTTTATTAGTATATACGGTGTGGGTGGACAGGCATTTCGTGATCCGACGAGAAATTAATTTAGTCTTTGCAAATTGGATTATGATGACAGTAGAAATGTAAAAAAATTCCGTAGATATCAAGATTTACACAGGAAGAACATCCAGACTGGTCTTTATGCTGAGACTGCTTTTATTGACCATTCATCAGTAGGATACTAAGTATACAAAGTCATTGGTGGAATAACATGCTGGCTGCCTTGATGGGCCTTCGGGTAGCACAATGTACTTGGTATTTAGAAGGATAAAAAGCTTAGACTACTTTTGTGGTGAGCATGATGCACTGTATATTCAGAGGGATTCAATGCTTAGACCGCTATTCATTGGTTTTGTGGTTGGCACAATGTACTATGTATTCACATTGAGAGTAATTAAATGCGTAAGCTGCTTTTATTGGTTTTATGGGTAGCAGTACTTCTGTCTTCGGTTTATTGAAGGATCTGGCATGACAATATCCCTGATCCATTTAATGGTCAACTTCTCATAACTGAAGTCTGTAATTACTCAAAATATAGAATTGTTTCCCTTACTTTCTGTGTTGTAAAGCTTGATATATTGTCCATGTTATCGATACCCTTTGAAATGTAGAACCTATTGCATTTGCTCAAACGTATGAACGAGACCATTTTTCTGGGACTACTGCATGGTGTTGCCTGACTTATCCAAGTTCATTCAATTTCATACGCATCACTGATCCGCTGCTAAATTGCTTGACGTGGGCAAATGACAATAGGTCACTGTCCTCAAAGAAGGTTGAAAACTTTGCAGAAACCAGACACTTGTTTTTAATGTAAGAGAAATTACAGATTGGCTTGTTTCTAAATTCTTCAAAAGGTCTGTTGTCGTTAAGTTGAAATTAGTAGAAAACTTTCACGTCCGGACATTCCGGGTTTTAATCGATTCTGTTTGAAATTTAATAGGTATTGACTACTTCTATACAGTTTTGTGGCTTGTCTTGGACCTCGGGCACTGTTGAGCCGGTTGTTCTGCATCACTTTATACCAATAATACCATAAAACCAATTTTTAAAACAAAAGATTACAAATCACAGATACACAAAATTTTGAAGAAACGTGACAGAGACAAGCTCCCTTTTACTGTTTACTACACCTTTTAACAGTTCAATGGCTGGAGTGTCTATACAACTTGTTTAATATGGCTGTTTCAATGGTGTTATGTTCATGTAGTGTCAGCATACGTTGTCTCAAGCACGTTTTTACAGTATTGTAGTTAACATGAATGGTATCCTTGTGTTCAGTCTCCGGAAGATGATAATTTTAGAGATACAGTAGCTGTCCAATCTACACACCATTTGCATAGTTTTCTTATATAGTCCCTCGGTAGTCTAATTATGGAAGAATTTCCAAGATTACTGGTTCCCTTGGTCATTTATGCTGATGTTCAAGTGATGACATTCAACTCTAAAATCCAGATCTGAGAAAAAGACTGTAAGGTCTTGGTCATTTTTTTCTTGTTTACCATAAGCTATTTGGATTATACTTTTTCCTAGTTATTTCACTCTCTTGTGAATCCGTAATATGTGATACATATTTGAAGACCTGTGGGTTTGCTGTATCTCCAAATTGCAAAGAATGTATTGCTCACTACATTGTCAATCGTATCATCAAAATCTTGTTTTGAGTGTAAGTAAGCAGACCTATTGTTGATTCTATTGTCAAATTTGGGTACGTTCCTTTACACACGCAAAACTATCGGTTGCTGCCACATTTGAAGTTTTTTGCCGTTCAAGTTTATTTTTAAATCTTTCATTTTTTTTGGTACATAGCGCAGAAACATCATAGTTGCTAGTTGAAGCAGCCTTATATTTTTTTGTGTTTAGGTGATCTATGTCATTTAAGTTATTCCAAGTGCTTTCTATGGTCTACGTATGTTTGATATTATGTACATTCTAATTTCTTCATGGTTTCTGAATACGTTCCAATCACTTTCAGTTTGTGTATTGGTCATTTCCTCTTCTATATCTGTTCGTCACAAAATATTTTAGTGGTTTTGCGTACATAGATTCAGGGGGTTCTTGTGCATCATTGATGTAGCATAAATAGTGGGTAGTTTGTGATTTTCGACCAGAACACTCCATGCGCTCCCTAAACACTTGCTCTAATTTGTTCTTTGATAGTAATGTTTGGTTTCCGGTCTTCTTACATGTGTCAATCTTCACTTTATTTACGATCTGGTTAATTATGTATGGTTTACATACAAGACCGATGTTGTTGCTCGTCTCGACTATTGGAACTATAAAGAATTATGTCAATTTTCAGGTACTTAGCGAAAATGTTCATCCAAAGAGCCCCCTTTCCCCTTCTCCATTTTAACGGGTCCATTCCTCAACAGTTGTTTTTTCCTCCACTCTTTCTGATACAGCTATTGACCAATGAGCTTCATCGGTTTCTGCTAGTTTCTTTACCTATGTATGAGCGTGTTTCTCAAGTCCGTCTCTTATACCGCTGGTGACTTTTGTAGAGTTCATGATGTTTTATTCTCAACATTAAGGCTCTGTTCTCAATAACTTTGTCCAGACGCCTATCATTTATGATGGTGAGATTTCCAGTGATGATATCTTTTGATGTTGTCCTGGTACTCTTCATCAGTAGCGTCACACTCACAGTGATGGGCCTCGGATTCCTAGCTATCCAGCTCTATGTCTTCTGCCCATTGATCATAATTGAAGCTTTCATTTCTGACCCCTTTTGAGTAATTGTAAATCGTTGTCATTTCCTCTAATTCAAATATGTCAGGAGCATCTTTGACCTTTTTGTGTTTTGTGATATCTGTTAGCTATTTCTATTTACCAGCCGGATTGTGATACACGTAAGTCAATGGGTTGATAATTTTTTTCTTGTTTTGTTGTTACCTCGGAAAAGTAGGTGTGTCCGTTTGTGGTAACTCTGTAATAATGTTCATAACCCAGTCATCATGAGTATCATTTTAACATCTTTCATGGATGGTTACTGATATACCTAGTTTCGCGTCGTGAAGAGATGATTAGTGATATACCTAGCTTTCTAAATTGTGTTTTGTTCATTTGCAGGTAGATCTTGCTTAGGACATGACATTTCTGCATAGTTTGTTTAGCATATTGAATTACATGTCTGCAGTTAGAGAGGGCATAATCACCTTTTCGCCATCTCTTTGTTTCTGTGCTCCCTCCTTTTTGCGCATCATCTCGTACATATCATTACAAATTTCTCCCATTTCTGTTTATATATGGTATGTCTTATGTATTATTTAGGGTATATTGTCATATTGTTCGTAGTTCTTTTCTCCAGAATGTTTCACGCTTTTGACATACCCTACATGTTTTCTTACTAATCGAACCTTCTGCTGATCTTTTCTTCTTTTAAATTTTGTTCCTACGGTTAAAAGCTTGTACATCTGGTGTTGATTCTGTCCTTATGGTAAAATGATCGACACGGATAGGTCCTTTTGAAATGTAGTTTTTGTGCAGTCAATGTAGTTAATTCTGGGGCGATGATCTTTGCATCTTCCACTGACTGTCTTCTGGCTATTGCACGACAGATCCTTGACGTGTGACTAGACATAGTTGATCGTGTGTATTACATGTAATTTAACTACGGGTTTGTGCAGTAGGTCATTCGTGTGGCTAAGAGTACTCCTAAAACATTGGTTGTATCCAAATTGTCTGTTCTTGAAACGTACACTTTCTCATAGGGGTGTTGGCCTTAGAGGAAGGTCACTTAGTGGCTGTCTTAGGTCAGCTTTTCCTATCTTTTGGGAACGAAGTAGTGCCACAATTACAAGTAATATAAAAACAACCTGGGCATCATTTATGGGCTTCGGTGACTTACAAGTCAGCGCATGTGTATGGTCTCTTTACAATTTCACCAAGCGGTTGAAGTGCCAGCAGTGATGTGTGGCAGTCAACGCCATTTGCTTTCTGAGCTCATTCCAAGAAAACCCATATGGTTCACATTTATAAATCGAACAGTTGAACTACCAGTTATAATTTATTGGCTTTAAATATTCAGTACCACGAATCACTTTTTGTTCTTATTCTTGACAAAAATGTGTGTTTTATTTCTGGAAATCTTTCTGTATATCTGTCTCTATCGCCAATGAAGTTGCAGCTACCTTCCAGATGGTAATGGTATAATAATGATGATGATTTTAATGATAATAAAGGCAATAATACATGTTTCAGTCTTGTGTTACTTGGTCGAGAGGCAATGAAAGACCTTCTGTACACAGTACTTCTATTGTTTATTTTATTGATGTCAGGCTGTTGACAGTACAGCCACTGTTATTTAACGGTTTCAGCCTGTTGACAGTACAGCCAATGTTTATTTTAATGGTTTTAGCCTGTTGACAGTACAGCCACTGCTTATTTTAATGGATTCAGGCTGTCGACAGGAGAGCTATTGTTTATTATAATGGTTTCAGGCTGAATATAAAGATTATATAATACTCTTTTAAGAGAAATTTGTCTTGTCCATTCGTGTATTATATATATATATATATATACTTTTTGTCCCCGGAAAGACCACAGTATTGCGGTCATGGTGTCAGTCTCAGTCGCAGTCGCAGTGCAGTCTTCTAATTTAGGTGGGTCTTTAAAGGGCCCCTGGTTTCGGTAATTTCAAGCAAAACACATGCGCTAATTCTCAAAGCTTCTTTCTTCAAAGCAATTTTTCCACGGCACATCATTGGCGTCAAGACCTTTACCCAATAGCAATTGGTATACTCGTTCGTGGTTATTGTAACAAATAATTTTGATCTAACAATCCGGGAAAAAATCTGCTAGGACAATATGTTGGTGGTAACCAGCCGTCTTTGGGTTGCCTTGACTTTTGAGGAAAGCTTCAACTCAGTCGGACGCGATGAAACGTTTTTTATGATGGCAGATAGCATAACCTTTCGTTACAACTATGAGTGTCAAAGCTATTCAAAGGGTTTGCACTTTATTTGTCTCTTGATTGTTTTCCAAATTGAGTATTCAATACTTTTACGTTAACCCCTTAGCTGTCAAGAACCCCGCATAAGACTGTGTTGAAGTTTTCCTCGGCACATTGGCATCAAGACCGGCGAGTATTTTTATTCAATGTTTTCCTGTACGACTCATAATGGAGGTTGGTTCTCTCACCTTACCGTTCTACTAAACACAGACTGCCATTTTCACATTTAATGCGCACCTGCATATGACACAAATTGCCAAGAGGAATTCATTTTATTAACAGAGATAACAAACAGCACATGGCACACACAATTAATTACGATTTTTGGTCTCAGATTAGAAAAAAGTATAATGAATATAAAGGATGCATCTGATAGTGCCATAGTTGTTTTTAACGTAAAAGGAAACTGATCCTAGGTGATATTACCTACATGTACGGCGTTAGCAATTATTCGTTTAGTTTTGAACGTTCCCATGTCTCCGCGACTCCGGTCAATGTGCTTGCTTACAGAGACAATAAAAGAATCAGTTTTTAATCACATTATATACGAGATCGGCCATATAGAAAGTAAAGACTGTTATTTGACCTGTGTCAAGCGGGAAAACGACCTCTTCCTCTGTCATGCTGTTTGGTTTTGTTACTCTCATATTACACGTGTTTGGAAATATGGTAATTAATTCATTTTGGCTTATTAATTCAATATCGAAGAAAACAACACAATTTTAACCGAACCCACCTTTCCTTTTCTATTATATTAATCTGAAAGATGTTGCACTATACATTTGAAGTGCAAAGGTCACACGCGGTTTGCTCAGGGCTTTCTAGCGCGTATTTGGCCATTTTAGGTGAAACTATCTTTACGAATATTGGTGACAGTAATTAGTTATGTAGGGTGAAAAGGATGTGCGCAACTTTATAGAACACTGGTCAGAAAAGCGATCACCTCATTAAGCTCCCAAGCCTGTTCCACGTAGCAGCGTTGGAGTAACAGCGCAATAGGTATGACAAATAGGCAAAGTATAATAGGAATCTTGGAGTAATAGCGTATAACAAATACGCAAAGAATAATATGACTCCTGGAAGAACAACGTAATATATATGACAAATAGGCAAAGAATAATATGAATCTTGGTGTAACTGCGTAATATGTATGTTAAATTAGCAAAGAGTAATAGGAATCTTGGAGTAACAGCTTAATATGTATGACAAATAAGCAAAAAAATCATATAAATCTTATCTTGTGTGCATGAGACGCGGATAACAAACTGTTACGTGTCTTTATGTTTTGTTGACAAGAAATTTCCTTCACGTTCTGGACATAGCAACCCCGTGATGGCATGTTTTGACCCTTTACCGCTCATTCACACATGATGTAAATTGTCGTTAACATTTATGTTTTAGTGAGATTTCTTGTTAATAGAAAATAGTTTGTGTTTTATTCTAGCTTAGACGTATCATGATGGGACGTCCGGGTCAATAGCATTCCTAGGCGCATTGCGTCCAACCCACGTCGAAGAAAGCTGTTGACTTGAAGAACAATCAATATAGCAAAGAGTTAGGTTACTGTTAAGTGTGTCACTTTAATACGAAAAGCTGTTGACTTGGTGGTAAACTCATCAGGAAAGACTCAAGTAATTGTCACAAGCGTCAAGCCAATGCTGTTGACAATGGTCATATCAAGTTTGGTCAGCAAATTATTCCCTCCAGATGCCCCCGGCTTCTTTTCTCGCGAGCTTGCACCAATTAAATGCTGGCCTTCTTTAAAGATTGGTCAAGGAGCTGAAATATAACCAAAGGATATTAGCCGTTAAAACCAACTAACTCCTTCCCACTTACATGAAGACGGAATTTAGAGCTTCAGTTGCGATAGGTTGCGCGGCAAGCCAAGCCAAGCCATGCCAAGACAAGCTGTTGACCTGGGTAGTGTTATTTTGACAGGTCTCATATAGAATTCTCAGTTTTTTAATCCTTTTGAAATCAGTCAAATGCATTGAGGCAAGAGACCCTTGACCGTCGGCCAATTTTAGCCGTGCTAACGGGAAAGGTTTTGAGTTATGGCATAAGTTTCATATGAAATAACGCTACCCGCGTAAACTACCCTTGACATTTAACACGGTCAACACGCCCCACATGTTTAATACTTCTCCCTCCTGTCTTTTGATCTTAGTCAGGCAGGTCCTTATTGGCCGAGGCAAAGCAGGTGTGTTAAGTTCCAATCTGTACAAAGAGAGGAACGGGAGTTAGTGTGTTGTCGTTTTTCGCGTGACTGTCACATAAGACCAGGTGCATACAGTTAGTTGGACCTTTCAGAGTCACATTCAAAATGTTGTAAGAGTAGGTGGTTCACAATAAAAACATTTTTGAAGTCGAAGCGATGCCAAGTATTGAATACTTTTTCAATACTTCATGTAATCTCGGTAGGATGCAATCGACATCCAAAGGTTGAATATTGCTTTCCGGTTACCACTTGTACTTACTGATCGACAGATGACGTCACAGTATCCCCCCGGAGTGCCAACAATACTTCCTTCATTGGACAAAATACCATTTTGGTAAGAAAAATCTGAATCTTACTGTTGTTTCAACTTAGAAAACGTCTTTTATTTGACAGGAAGTAGTGAGAGTGCTGACCGCCCAAAAGCGCATCGACGAGGGCTGCAGAGCACGTCTTATTATCCTGTTAGGTATCGGCAGATATTGTTATAGAAATGTCATTAAAATGAGATGCGAAAGTGTTGTGCGGCACAGAAACAAGACTGACAAAAAACGACGTTTGGGAAGTACAGATCTTTTTTGACCGGCTTGTGGCTGAAAATTCTACCCTCGTCGTCTCTTGTGCCATGGGCTGTGTTTGGTCTGTGATGGCATCTCTGTGGACACAAGTGCAAACACCCGTTCATTTTTATGCCATGTAGCTTGATGGAAGGTTCAGCTTATTTATAAATTACGGGCAATCAAAGAAATGGACAAGTTTAATCGTAGCCGATTACTGGTTGTTATGTAAAGGTTAACAGAATGTCAAAGTAACAATGAGGGGGTTAACACATCTATCTCTTTATTCCGCCTATCATCATTGCCATAACAATAGCATTTCTAACAATAGCAATTCCTTGCTGACTATAAGTCGATAATGTCACTTGCGTCAGTTACTCAATGCTAGCCCAGTCATACTACATACGTCGCTTCTTGCATTATGGGTGCATAATCGGCTTCTTTATACTCTGGAAATTTGGGTCAATGTTTAGAATATATATGTAGCACTTCGTCACAACTCTCTGTTCTCTCTCCTTACGTAAAGCCAGAATACAAGTAAGGCTGACGAGAGATAAAACTTCCGGTCGCTTTCGACAGCGATGACAGGAAAAACGTGCAAGCTTCAAGATATAAATCTATTTCCATGAAGATTTGCAAAGGAAGACACAATTTTCATATGCTAAAGGCATTATACATCATAGAACTGCAGAGATAATGGCTTCTAAAAGTCAGCGGATCGACTTAATTGGATCCTACCTACTCCTCTAGGGATAATTGATAATTTGTGGATTTCTCACACAATGTTGTGTTTGTTCACTATGGGATTTAATCCATTCAAGCAGTATAACTAATATTGCATAACTTGTGAATAGATAATTCTCAAAAGACAAGCAAAGCATCGTATTAATTCTGAAAAGCGTTCCTAGCCATGTGTCACCTTTGTACCCGCTGCCATTGCCTACAAAAGTTTTTCTTTCGATGAGGCAAAATTAAAATTATGTTCCTAACTTGTCAGTGAATAGCAACGTTCTGCCGATTTACGAACTCTTTCTGGGGATAAAAGATGCTTATTACACACACACACACACACACACACACACACACACACACACACACACACACACACACACAGACAGACACAGACAGACACACACACACACAGACACACACACACACACACACCCTAAACTATAATTAAAGTATAATTTATGTCTTCCAAATTCCCCAAGACATGTGCGGCATGCTTAAAAGTTGTATTATTGTAATATTGTAAACATATTCATTTCGACTGATTTGCCTAATAATACAATTTGCACTAATCTGGAGGTTCTCCAGCACAAAGTAGACACACAGCACTACGTACAGGACACACTGAACCAATGCTAACCCCCCCCCCCCAAAAAAAAAAACAAAAAAAAAAAAAAAAAAAAAAAAAGAAAACAAAAAAAAAAAAAGAAAACAAAACAAAAACAAAAAGCGAAAAAGAAAAACAAAAAAAACCAAACCCCCCCAAAAAAACAAAAACAAAAACAAAAAACAAAACAAAACAAAACAACCCCCCCCCAAAAAAAAACTCAAAGAAAGGTACGTCGGAAAAAACTCCAGTTTGCTGCACACCACTCAGAGAGATGAGAACACATATTGCATGAAAAGTGATTACGTGAAAAGGTAAAACTCCCATATTCTACTATGACCATGCAGTTGTCCAACCTCAAAAATAAAATAGTTTCACTGTCTGCATCATGTCAAATCTTCACTACCTTTTAAGAAAGTGGTCAGCAAGAGATGGTCTGCAATGTGAACTATTAATATCGAGTTGGTACCCGGAGCAAGAGTATGACGTACAGCATTCAGGAGGTGAGCCCTTCGTACTGAAAATTTGGGACAGGTTAGGAAGTAATGAAAGGTGTCTTCATGAGGATGTGAACATGCACAAGACGAAGTAGGAATACCG
>OZ026617.1:49425602-49615602 GCA_964020975.1 Hermodice carunculata
AAAAAGAACTTTGGATTGTGTTTCAGAAAAAAAGGGAAGGACATGTGGATGGTTTTTTTCTTGAAATATTTACGGCTGCAATTCAAGCCATCATTGTTTCGATCATGTGACTTTTCGCCCATGTACGTGCAACGACTATATATATACGATGTTAAAAAGGTTTTTGTGACATACAATACCCTCATCTGAAATAAACAGCGTTTGGAGGACAAAATTGATTTTATTGAAACATTGACGTGTTTGTTTTGTCAGATGCTGAAATGTCGACTGTTTATATATTTACAAAGGAATTCAAACGGGGGACCTCCAACGATACATAGTTAACGAACCAATAGGACCGTGTCTCCGATTTTTGTACACCTATATAGACTTTTGCGAACTATAATGCAGATTTAAGTCGAACTAAATACAGACATACGTGAACTTTACACTTACTGTTTTGTCAATAGTTATTTCCATGGCGTAGGTCCCTCCGTTTTAAAGGTAAAATTGGGCGTAAAATCTCTTTGAATAATGAATAGGTGTCAACCCCTGAGGGTACAGCGCTCACCTTTGCTTCAAAATTGTGTTAAATGTGTGGAGTCTCTCGGTCGAAACTACAAAGTGTGATCCCCTACACTTACTTTTTGATCTCCGAGCTATATCGTGCCTTTAAATATGTTAAAAAAGGTATGTCAATAAATCATTCACCCATTATGTGAACCACGTATAGCTCCAAGGGGGTAGATACGGAACTAGAAGAGAAGAATTGCTTCTAAGCAAATCTGTCTGTGTGCTTACAAAGGAAACTTATTGCCTTGTACATTCAAATTGAAATCTACATGAAAGAAAACATTAAATTTAAGAAAAGGGAAATGTTGCAAGATAAGGCTTTTATTATGAAAAAATTCTGCAGGTAAAAATATGGTGGACAGAAAGAAATAATTCTTGATATAACAGTATGTCAAGTGTCAGCCGACAAGCAAGTACTTTTTTTTTTACAACATTGATTCACTTATTGGTCACCGTTGGTCTACAGCGTGAACTGATGACAAAATGGTCACCACATGGTAGCATAAAAGTTTTATGTCTGACATGAGTGTAAACAACAAATCGTAGTGAGGTACACACACATGTACATGTAATTGACGGCTGACGACAGATCATGGCCTGTTGTGTGTCTGGTGTATCACAAATCTGTACAAGTCCGCTATTATCGCTCCTAATTTGCATTATTTCAACTTCACAGAAAGGACCAAACACTCATCAGAGATTCTACCTTTAGTGCCGTCTGAGAGCTTCGCTCAGGATAAAAAATTAATAACGGACAAGGGGTTAAGAATGGCACATTTCCGCATGATAGTTTTGAAGATAGATATTCACATTTAAGATATTCAGGTCCCCCGAATAGATATAAATCAAACACTACAACTTTTGTTTGTGGTTCACTAAATGCACCTACAGGACCAACCTATGAATTTAAGTTGGAATGACACCTATACCTATAATAATTTGGAAGATATTCAACATTTAAACTTTTCAAGTGCCCTAATTGGCATTACTCAAAATTGTACAACCTTTGATTGTGTTTCATTTGGGTGCGCTTACCGCGTAATCATATGAACTGAAGTTGGAATGGAACTTCCACCTGTAATAGTTTTCAAGATAGTCAAGGTTTCAATTTTCAAATGGTCAAATGAGAAGTTCTATGGAAAAGGTCTACGATGTGACAATGAATATCTCTTCGGAGATTGTGTTCTTTTCTACCAACCACAAATCTTCTCCTTATGGACAGATCTCTCTCTCTCTCTCTCTCTCTCTCTCTCTCTCTCTCTCTCTCTCTCTCTCTCTCTCTCTCTCTCTCTCTCTCGCATCTGAATTATTCCCTTTTAGCGTCGGGTTATTCTCCTGGTAGTATCTTTATCTTACTAAAATGTAACAAGATGTGTTTAAGCTATATTTGTTACACCCGCTTCCTTGCATATGCTGTTTAAAACCTTAAATAATTATAAAACTTGAGGTTTTACCACGAATGCACCCAAAATCCCTCACATTGCACTATAGGCTCACAAATAATCAACTGCCTGCTTACTTTGAGAATATGTTTCTGACCCGAACTGCGACACGATCACGTTACAATATATGCGGAGATGTCTTTCAATTAGCTATCCAGGCCAGAATTTCCACACAAAATTCAATCCGTTTCTATATTCCAAATCTTATAAAAAGACACACTTAAATATCTCAGAGAAAGTGTACACTCATTCAAAGTCTGGGTTTTCAAAATATGTAAAACTATTGCAAATACTCTGAAGTATGTACTGTTGCCAATTGCCATATACGTCACAAAGAGTAATTGAAAGCTGAGTGAGGGTATACTTTGCAAACTCATGCATACTGTGTCCTTGCAATTTTGTTTTTCCTTTAGGCTTTCTATAGCCGAAATTGTGTACATTTTCCTAACCTCGGTCCCAAAAAGCGATTGTTTATACATACACATAACCAGGTTCTATCAAAACCGTGAAATAACGATTTTCCTCTTGCTAGCTCCACTGATAGCAGCACCAGTATTCCTTAGCTAGAGTTATAGTGGAAGATTATATACGAATTTTACTCAGTGTGTCTGTACATGAAAAGACTTTCTTTCTCTCTCTCACTCTCTTCATGACACTGAAAAGATTCCAATGGATTATTTCATGTGAAAATGCTGTCAAATGAAGTAATGTGGCCTGACTCTTGAGTCTCTGATCCACTCGAAATTTCCAATAATGACTTCACCGTGGGTTTACATATTTATGAACAACAATGTTGTGTCGCAT
Organism: Hermodice carunculata; assembly: GCA_964020975.1. Taxonomy (NCBI): domain Eukaryota; kingdom Metazoa; phylum Annelida; class Polychaeta; order Eunicida; family Amphinomidae; genus Hermodice; species Hermodice carunculata. The sequence continues at coordinate 49,428,401 of OZ026617.1, forward strand.
AAATCTCATCAGCCATGTTATGGCCATAAGGAATTCAGTATATCTCTTTTAGTAACGTCTAAAATGTGTCTGTCAGCTGCGATATACGCTCCGTCTGAAGGATTGTATTAACGTTGTTAATATATAATTATATATGCAAATATTTGTCAGAAGTTGAAATAACAACAGTCTACATATTTACGAAAGGAGGTCAATTGGAGGGCCTCAGAGGATATAAAATTCGGAGTCAAGTTGACAATGGCAAATAGGGCCATGTCTGTAATTAGTGTTCCCTTAACGGGCTCTGCTGAAGAATATACAGATTGTAGGCGAAGAAAATTACAGACATAAGTCAACCGTACACCTATTTTTCTTCAGCAGTTACTTTCATGACGTAGTTTCTCCGTTTTGAACGTAAAATCTGGGCGTCAATCTCTCAAGTCACGCGTGATGAATAGGTTGCAACCCCGGAAGGTATAATGCTCCCTTTGACCACAAAAGTCTGTCAATTTTGTGGAATCTGCAAATGGGAATCTCTCGGTCAAGATAACAGGTTTAATACCCTTTGCATACTACTTCTTTCACTCCGAGCAATACCGTTTTTTTCGCCCTACTAGGAATCACCCAAAACTGACCTCACTGTAGACGTACATGTATGTAAAACAATGAACGATGGACTAAACTTTCTCTTTAACAAGTCGATCTACGACTTAACTTGATACCATTGCATATACATTTATTGTCGTGGTTTTTATGTATGCCAACACAGACATTTTGTTTTTTCTTTCTTTCTTTCTTTCTTTCTTTCTTTCTTTCTTTCTTTCTTTCTTTCTTTCTTTCTTTCTTTCTTTCTTTCTTTCTTTCTTTCTTTCTTTCTTCCTTTCTTTACTACCAAATTTTGTTCGCCAGTTTCTCGAATATCATTACACTCAGAAACTTCAAACTTGATATGATCATGGGTCTACACATGAATTTGAGCCTTTAATTATAGAACAGAAATATGTTGAGTTAGTACGCACATTTGGGGCATTTAAAAAAATCTAAATCTTGAATATCTCCTAAACTACTAGTATTATAAGTACAGGTTACCAATCCAACTTGAATTCATAGGTTTGTAACACTGCACATTTTTGTAATTTACATGTGACCTCTAAAAGTCAAAGGTCATTGTCATTTGCCATTTAAAATTTTCTTCTAGCCATAACTCGGTCAGTTTTCATACTGTTTTGGTCATGTTTGGCCCTACTTGATTTCATGAAACTTCATAAAGTTGCTGTCAGTTCTTGAGATAAATGGTGGTAAATCATATCCTTGGATGCCAGTGTCCCAAGCTCAAAATAAAGGATCAAATATTTTGACACTGCACATTTTTGTGATTTACATGTGACCTGTGACGGTCAAAGGTCAATTTCATTTGGCCCTTTGTAAATCTTTTCTGGCCATAACTTGGTCAATTTTCATCTTATTTTATTCATGATGAACTCATGTTGTAGGTATTGGAACATTGCATATTTTTGCAATTTTAATGTGACTTCTGAAAGTCAAAGGTCAAGGTCATTTGGACCGTTGAAAGTTTCATCTAGCCATAACTTGTTCAATATCCATCTGATTTGGTTCATATTGGACCTAAATTGTAGATATTGTAACACTGTAAATTTTTGTAAGTGACCTGTAATCTCGTAAGGTCAAAGGTCAATATCAATTTGCCATTTAATATTTTCTTCTAGCCATAACTCGGCCAATTTTCATACGCTTTTGACCATGGCGAGCTCAAATTGTAGCTATTTTGTCACTGGACATTTTTGTGATCACATGTGACCTCTAAAGGTCAAAGGTCAAGGTCATTTGGACCTTTGAAGGTTTCATTGAGCCATTACTGGGTCAATTTCCATCAAACTACAGTCATTTTGGGCTTAAATTGTAGGTATTGCAACACTGTACATTTTTGTAATTTACATGTAATCTTTATAGGTCAAAGGTCAAGGCCATTTGGGCCTGCGAAATGTTTCTCTGGCCATAACTTGGTTAAATTTCATCCAATGCCAGTCACGTCGGGCTCCAATTGTAATTATTGCAACATTGCACATTTTTGTAATGGATATGTGACCTCTAAAAGTTAAAGGGCAACATCATTTGGACTTTGAAATTTTCATCTAGCCATATTTTGAAAGCACACAGACAGATTTGCTCTGAAGCAAATCTTTTCTTATAGTAAGCCTTACGCTTTTGCATAGGACGCATAACGCCTGAACACACTTTATTGTGACTTATATGAAAACTTATAATTTCTGCCCAGTTTTCCATCAAAAACGATGTGTGTGTGTGTGAGAGAGAGAGAGAGAGAGAGAGAGAGAGAGAGAGAGAGAGAGAGAGAGAGAGAGAGAGAGAGAGAGAGAGAGAAATTCCTAATAATGTGATCAGTCCGTCAAATACCCCGCTTGAAAGGCTTCCCAATGGATAAGCAAATCGTGGCATATCAAAACCCAAATAATTCTACATTTGAGAAAAGGTATACCTCTAATTTTAATATGTTTTTTGTCACATGTTTAGAACCGCAAGCATCTATGAAATGTGGTAAGCACAAGCATTTGCTTCTTTGCGTAACGATAAAATGATTTGTGGTTGGCGGAATGCGCACAATACGCGTCACAGTTTGACTAATAAAAAATGGATTTCTCTCAGAAAATTTAGGACAAAAAATTGTTGATGTGGTAACGATGCATCAAAATTTACGTATTGTAAAATTAATTTGTTCAATGTGAAAGATTTTCAGGGAACTCGATGACAATTTGCAGCTCGCGTATACTGTACTGGCCGCGGTGTAGACAAAGCACTCATAGGACGTTGTGGTTATTTGGAAAAATACAAAACTTAGTTCAGTTTCTTCTTCTGATAATAATAATAATAATAATAATAATAATAATAATAATAATAATAATAATAGTAATAGTAATAGTAATAATAATAATAATAATAATAATAATAATAATAATAATAATAGTAATAGTAATAGTAATAGTAATAATAATAATAATAATAATAATAATAATAATAATAGTAATAGTAATAGTAATAATGATAATAATGATAATAATAATAATAATAATAATAATAATAATAATAATAATAATAATAATAATAATAATAATAATAGTCTACTATTACTAACGTTCCACGTTGTCCGCCCGAATTTGTTAGGATGAGTACAACAAATGTCCTCATTTAACCCCAACATATTTCTTTACAAAATGACCCTCTTTAGTTTTAAAGTATGTTTTTGTATTTTGCATGCGTAAAACACAGAGCGGTTTGTGCCATTTCTAATAAAGTATAAGGGCATTGAGGGAAGTTTCTTGTTGCTGCAAGGGACCCTGATTTTTTTAGTTATTTTTTGTTTCCAATATAGCTATGAGGGCGAAGTAAATGTTCCTGGGCTTGGTGTCTCTCAGCCTTGTTGCCAGTAGATGTTTACTAAAATCAGTATGGCTTTCAATTGTGACGTCATTAATAAGGTGATCGTACTTTTGATCCTTAAAGCTCAATAGACCCACGACTGCTTGCACAGGATTCAATTTCATATCTGACCAAATATGTTACCCAAATATGAATTTTATGCGGAAGATGATTTTAAGTGCCAAAACGCGGGATTTTAAAGTTACAGTTCATAGGGTCAGCCGAGTTTCTATAGCAACTGTTTCGAAAAGAAACAAATTATTTTCACTGGCACAGAATGGGTCAAAACAAAGCAATGCAGTGTTGAGATGAGTCATGCTTTTCTGGCTTTCTTGTTGTGGACTGTTTGGACAAATTGTTTTTTCTTTCTTTCTGGGTTGCTACATTGCATTCTGGACTGGTCTGATCTTTTTTGCGTCATCACTCGCAGTCGGCACACATTTATAGACGGAAAATGTGTGTGCCGTGGTGGGATTCATAACCGCTCTCATGAAGTAGGCGACGCTTACGAATGTGGGCGACAGGCGAACTTGGTGAGTATGTGGTAGAGTTTTGACCCAAACGGCGGTGCCTTGTGACGGACTGGGTAAAGAATCGCTCGCTGTGAAGTCTTTCAAAACGTTGGCATGCAATATATGCTCCAGGGTGTGTCAAGCGCGAAATGTCAAGAAAGAAAATAGACTTTAGCTGTGCTTAATTTCCTGACTGTCTGTGACTGCAGGTGATAACTTTGTGCCTTTCACTTATCAGTGATGAGATAGGAAGGATAGTACACGGACATATTGCATAAAATATTCATTGCGATAAAACTTGGACTCCCGAAAAACAAGCATTACGAGTTAACCTTTACCATGCCCCTGAATTCACAATGATCCTTATCAGTCATCTGTAGGATCACAGTATCGGTCCTGCCATGTATATGAGGGTGAATGAGAGGTTAATGTACATGAACGTGTCCCACTAACAGCAAACATGAATACTGATACTGAGTGAGTAAACTTGTAAATCGCAGCAGCCTTGCAGTGCGCAAAAAAATAAGAATAATGATGATGATGAAAATAATAATTATAAAAAACTGATAACAATGTGTTTCGATCAAGAAAGAATTAAAGGCTAAAATGTTTACTCAGACCTTTTTGCTTCTCTTGCTTTCTTTCCTTCTTTCTTTCTTTCTTTCTTTCTTTCTTTCTTTCTTTCTTTCTTTCTTTCTTTCTCTCTCTTTCTTTCTTCTTTCTTAAAGGCTAAAATACTGACGCACACGTTTTTGTTCCCTTTCTTTCTTTCTTTCTTTCTTTCTTTCTTTCTTTCTTTCTTTCTTTCTTTTTTTCTTTCTTTCTTTCTTTCTTTCTTTCTTTCCTTCTTTCCTTCTTTCTTCCTTTCTTCCTTCTTTTCTTTCTTTTTTTCTTTCTTTTTGCTTCTCGTTATTTGCGGCGGCTTGAACTCGGACACAGCTAAACCCAGAAACTTCAAATTTTCCATGGTGTACAGCACCAATAGTGAAGTTCTGCATATTGTTCCAAAAAGTTGATAGGTTGAAAAATATGAAATAAAGGACAATTAACTTTGTATGATGGACTCTATGATAGCCGGGAAAATATGATGCCCAGAGGCAATTATGTATTGATATAAGGTTAGAGGTAAATATCAAGGTCTGAGGTCGCTGTCAAGGTTAGAGGTCAATGCTATGGTAAGAGGTCATTGCCAAGATCAGACTCTCAAGGTAGGAGGTAAATGTCCAGACCAGAGGTCATGCTCACAGCCAGAGGTCACTGACCTTCTAGGTCGAAAACCAATATCAATATAAAAGTGAGAGGCAGATATCAAGGTCAGAGGTCACTCTGAAGGTCAGAAGTCAATTAGAGTGCGTACCATGGTCAGGAGTCAAAATCCAAGTCAGAGGTCACCATGAAGTCAGAGGCCAATCTCAAAGATCAGAATTCACTCTCAAGGTAAGAGATTACAATCAATGTAAGAGGTCAAATACCTAGGTCGTATTTTAATGTCAAGGTTAGAGGTCAATTTCATGACCAAAGGTCAATCTCAATGTTGGTGGTTAATATCAGAATCAGATGTCTCTGAACTAATGCAGAAACACTGACCCTTTAATTGGTTATAGGCATAGCCAATGAGTAGAACAAATAATTGCAGCATTTTAATTTATTCTTATTTTAAAGCCACACACAGAGTTACTTTGAAGCAAATCTTCTTTCTTTCTTTCTTTCTTTCTTTGTTTGTTTGTTTGTTTGTTTGTTTGTTTGTTTGTTTCTTTCTTTCTTTCTTTCTTTCTTTCTGCCTTTCAGACAAATCTTTGGATCACATGATCCAAGCCACATCTTTAAATAAACGAAATGTATGATGAAATAAACTACCAACAGCGGTACGCTAAGTCGCTCTTGTACTAGATCCGGCTAGTTTTAGTTTTGACATCATTCATGTAATGTTATGAAGCATATCATTTCATAAGCCTTCAGAAACCCAATAGCTTATAATGTTCTAAATATGGTATCTTGATTACAATAGTGTTTTTTCTGCTAAAGTTACATTGGTACAGTTTATTAGTCTGTGCTGCCTACAGATAAAGTCCAGCTGGCAGTGATTTATTTATCTAGTATATATAGTCTCCATATGCATCACTAGACTTCTGGCATTTAAATATTTATGTTTGTGTGCCAACACAGACATATTCTTTCTTTCTTTCTTTTTTTCTTTCTTTCTTTCTTTCTTTCTTTCTTTCTTTCTTTCTTTCTTTCTTTCTTCTTTTCTTTCTTTCTTTCTTTCTTTCTTTCTTTCTTTCTTTCCTTTCTTCTTTCCTTTCTTCCTCCCTATCTTTTTTCTTTCTTTACATGCAAATATATCGGATATTTCATTTGAAAGTATTATACGTAGAAACGCCAAATTTGGCACAGTTATACTTCTATTGATAAAGTCCTGTCTTTTTATAATGAGGTTTTGTTTTTTAAAAATGATGCAAATGAGGGATAATAAAAGTTTTAAATTTCATGTCAAGGTCAAAGGTTAATTTTAAGTTAAAAGACAAATTTCCATCCAATTTTAATCATGTTGGACTCAAATTGTAGGTATTACTACGCTGCACATTTTCGTAAAAACACGTAACTTCTAAAGGGCAAAGATCAAGGTCATTTTGCCCTTTGAAAGTTTCATCTTGCCATAACTCGGTCAATTTTCACCTGAATTGGTTCATGGTTGGCTTAAATTGTGGGCATTGTATCACTGTACAATAAACATGTGGTCTCTAAAGGTCAAAGGTCAAGGTCAATTGGACTCTGAAATTTTCATCCAGCCATAAGCTTAACGGAATGCGAAGTACCAAATGACAAAAGTTGTATCATTTAACAATCACAACTTTTGAAAGCACACAGAAACATTTGTTTTGAAGCAAATCTGCTTTTCCTATCCTTACATGTAATGTCAGTTCAAGCAAATTATATTTACGCTGTATGCCAACACAGACATAATGTTTTTCTGAGAATTCTTTCTTTCTTTTTTCTTTCTTTCTTGCTTTCTTTCTTTCTTTCTTTCTTTCTTTCTTTCTTTCTTTCTTTCTTTCTTTCTTTCTTTCTTTCTTTCTTTCTTTCTTTCTTTCTTTCTTTCTTTCTTTCTTTCTTTCTTTCTTTCTTTCTTACTTTCTATTTCTCTGTTTTTCTTTACAGACAAATTTGTCCGACTCTTCATTTAAAAAATATTACACATTGAAACTCCAAACTGGGCATATGTTTTTACCTCCATACATGAAATCTTAAGTTCTTTAAAGAAGTTTAAAGATTTAGAAAATGATGAAAATTGGGGCTATTTGAAAATTTTAATCTTGAATATCTCCAAGTTTAAAGATTTAGAAAATGATGAAAATTGGGGCTATTTGAAAATTTTAATCTTGAATATCTCCAAGACTATTATGAGTACAAGTAACCAATTCAGCTTGAATTAATATATTTGTAATACTGCACATTTTTACAATTTACATGTGACCTCTAAAGATCAAAGGTCAAGGTCATTTTGCCATATGAACTTTCCTTGTAGGCACAACTTGGTCAATTTTTATCCAATTTTCATCATGTTGGGCCCAAATTGTAGATAGCATAATACTGCATATTTTTGTAATCTACATGGGACTTCTGAAGGTTAAAGAACAAGGTTATATGGACCTTGAAATTTTCATCTAGCCACATTTACAACTTTTCAAGGCACACAGACAAATGTACTTTGACGCAAATATTTTTTTCTGGTCCGGACTTTGTATATGTAAAAGCACTGCATGCTCGCTTTCCAGTTGTTAGACAGGTGTCTGACATTGGAACAACGTTACACCTTACGCTGGTAGAATAATTTCTCATGTTTACATGATACATCACGTACGTACCCTATCCGTGGTGCATTCAGGTCTGATAGTAATATTATTACTTTTTTGGCGAACAAGAGTCAGTCATAACTCACTAGTCAAAATAAATCAATCGAGAACCAATTTTCAGAATTAAAATGCCATAGTGAAAATACATAGCTTCAGCGTAATAAGATTGGATAGGTTATCATAACCAATCCATATTTCAACTGTATTTCCTCTAGAAACACCAAGAATAAGAGTTCAACTGGTGCATTTTGATTACAAATAATATCATAGAGAAATAGTAATTTCGTCCGGGAACACGTGGACGGACTTTGTTTCAAACATTCTGGCCCAAATAAAGTTAATTTGTCTTTCCTATGAATGAAGCATCAAGAAATGTAAAAAAAATAATACATATATATTTATTGTGCAACCGAATCCTTTTGGCACGACATGTATGCAATGACTGATACCCGTCTACAGCCAAGAGTACATGTTGGTTTACGTGTATACTGATCTGGTTTACATGTATTCTGATCTATCAACTATTATAAAAAGTCTACATTGTGTCATTGAGATAATAACTGCAGTGCAGTGAATATAGTCTAAAGGCTGCGGTACCATGAGGTCGCCTTATGTGACAGTAACTGGAAGGTCTTACACAGTCATTTTATAGAATCAAAATAGTACCATGGAATACAGTAGTTGGTCAAATTGTGCAACAGCCTACAACAATGTGTTCAGGATTCTAGTGTAACCGCCTCCGCTTTTAGATCTGAATGGCTGTGTTTAAATGTACACAATAATTTTTCTATATGTACTGCATGTATAAAAACAGTATGATATATGAGACAAGCCTGATCAAAATCGCAACTGAATGTCCAGATAACCAGCGGAAGGGAAGAAAATGACTTCTTATTATGGCTTTTTGCTAACACAAACATTCTGCGTTCCTAGACTTCTTTCTTTCCTTCTTTAGTTCTTCTTCACAACAATTTTGTTAGCCAATTATCTCAAACACTACTACACTAAAAAAATTCAAACTTAGCATGATTATAGGTCTATACAAGAATTTGAACCTCTTACTAAAGACGAGAAAATATGCTGAAAATTATGCAAATTAGAGCCATGTGAAATTTCAAATCTTGAATACCTCTAATTCTATTATAGGTGCAGGTAACCAATCCATTTTCATTTTATAGGTTTGCAGCACTGTACATTAATAAAATTAACATGTGACCTCTTAAGGCAAAAAGGCAAGGTTATTTGGACCTTTGAAATTTTCATTCAGCCATAACTCTGTCAATCTTCATCCAATCTTGTCCGTATTGTACCCAAATTGCAAGTATTGCAATACTGCATATTTTTATAAGAACATGTAACCTCTGAAGGTCAAAGGTCAAGGTCATTTGGACCTTTGAAAGTTTCATCTGGTCATAACTTTGTTAATTTCCATCTGATTTGGTTCATGTTGGGCTTAAATTGTAGATATTGTAACACTATATTTTTTGTAATTTACTTGTGACCTCTTAAGGTCAAAGGTCAAGGTCATTTGGACCTTCAAAAGTTTCATCTAGCCATAACTTGGCCAATTTTAATCAACTTTTAATCATGGTGTTCTCCACTTGTAGGTGTTGTAACCCTGCATATTTTTTAATAACAAGTAACCTCTAAAGGTCATAGGTCAATGTCAATTGGACCTTTGAAAGTAAGTTTCATCTAGCCATAACGTGGCCAACTTTTAATCCAATTTTAATCATGCTGGACTCTGCCTTTAGGTATTGCAACACTGCACATTTTTGTAATTTGCACGTGACCTCTAAAAATCAAAGGTCAAGGTTATTTTGCCCTTTAAAATCCTCATCTAGCAATAACTTGGTCAATTTTCATCTGATTTGGTTCATGTAATGAAAATTCAAAGGTCCGAATACACTTGACCTTTGACCTGTACAGGTTACATGTAAATTGAAAAATTGAAGTGTGGCAATACTTACAATTTGAGCACGACATGACTGAAAGTTGATGAAACTTGACCAGGTTATGGCTGGACAGTTGGGCTTAAATTGTAGATATTGTAAAACTGTACATTTTTGTTATCCCGTGTGACCTCTAAAGGTCAAACGTCAAGGTCATTTACTCCTTTGAAATTTTCATGTAGCAATAACCTGGTCAATTTTCATCCAATTTCAGTCATGTCGATCTCAAATTGTAGGCATTGCAACACTACAATTTTTTTTAATTTACACGTAACCTCTATAGGTCAAAGGTCAAATTTATTTGGACCTTTGAATTTTCATCCAGCCATAATGACAACTTTTGAAGGCACACAAACAGATTTGTTTGTAGGAAATCTTCTTTTCTTGTAGTGTCTCATGTAGTTTTTTACATTTTAAAGCCAAAACCTACTTTAAGCTGCCAATTCTGAATGAAGGTTGGCCATCCCTTTTTTATACGATAATGTGTCGTTATCATATACCTTTAATGTGCTTCTTTCATGTTTACAGAAAAGGTTATTAAATCTGATCAGAAAATTTCTGTTTGAGTATCAGATGAAATGTTCATTTGGTAAAATGATCTTGACCTGAAAGATGGTATTTGTACGTTGTATTTAAGAATTCCTTTGTTGGAAGAAACCAGACTGATTCAATCCAAACAATATAAATAACATTATTTTGGCAAATGATTCTACCTGAGGCAAATACCCTGAGTGGAAGCTTGATCACAGGTTTTCACAGTATTTAACCGGATGCAATAGCAATGGGAAACAATATGATATAGGTCAAGTAACATAAAGAATGCAGGTAAATTTAGATCAAGGTTACCAAAATATCAGGGGTAGAACTTCGAATGTAATTATGAATCATGATTGATAGCATTTGTAATGGGTGAGGTTTGCCACCCTCCATAGTGTGCGTCAATAAGTTTCAAATGGAAAGAAAATTTAAACGACAAGCTAATTTCTCGTGCCTTTGCTGAAGCTTATTTTAGATACGGTAATTTTTGGCAGTGATACGACGTACAGTGTGTCATAGAATGGAAGATTATAAGGATGTAAAATAAAAATAAAAATTTGCTTGACAAGAAATCTCTCTCTTCAATGACATATCGTTTGTAATTTGTATATTTGAACAGCTGCATGAGGGAAAGCTTGAAAGTCGATAGAAGTCGGTAGCTAAGTAAGATTTTTGACATGAACAAATCTGATGATAACAAAATAGCCATGCAGTCTATGCCCTCAATGCCTCTCGACGAACGTACATGTACTGCTCATTTTCACAACTGTGTTGCCATCCATGAGAAGGTTCCACGCATAAAAAATTTCGTTCACCTAGCTCATTTCATTATGTCTGTGTGCCAACACAGACATACTGTTTTCCCAGGAATTCTTTCTTTCTTTCTTTCTTTCTTTCTTTCTTTCTTTCTTTCTTTCTTTCTTTCTTTCTTTCTTACTTTTTCTTTCAGAGAGGTCATGATTTTCGAAAGTATGTAATTTAGGGCTAATTAAAGTTTTAAATCTTCAGTGTCTTATATACTATAGTAGATGTGGTTCTGAGTGTATGGGAGTTCGATCATAGCAAGGCACAGGTCATCTCAAATGTCAAGGTCATATAAAGGTCAAAGGTCACTTTCGATGGTGGCTGTCCAATGCAGACATTGTCAAGTTTGTTGCCACAGAAATTAACCATAAATCCATCGTTCCATTTGACAGCCAATCTTGAGGGGTTATAATGTTCACAATTATGCAAATTAGGGCAACTTAAAATTTTAAAACCTCAATATCTGATTAACTGTGAAAGGTGTAATTCCCAACGGTATATGTTTTCAACGATGGTCAAGGTAAAAGTCATCTGAAGGTCAACGGCATTGCAAGGTCATTTGGCAATTTTTTGCGGGGGAAATGTCAGTTTGAAGTCGAGCAATCGTTTTTGGTAGAAGTCGTTTTCAAGGTCAAAGTCATAGCAATGTGAAATGTTAATTTGAGGTCAATATGTCAGTTTTAAGGTCATAAGTCATTTTTGTTGAAGATCAGGTCATAGGTCATAACAAGGACAAATTGTTTATTTTCTGCTCTGTATTTTTGGTAGTTTTCATCTAATTTTGTTACATTAAAGTCTCCTAGTGCAACATATCAAAGATGATGCAAAACATTTTAAAAAATGCATTTGTCGGCACACAGACAGATCTGCAGTGAATCAAATCTCTTTTTCTACTTACTTCTGAATGTATCTTGATGGGAATGAACATGTCAGAAAACTGACAACTTGGCCAAATAGGCAGAGTCAGCAACAGCATAAAATTTAAAATGTCCTTAATTCGCATGATTTTAAACACTATGGCTCCTCCATATGAAAACACTAAATGACACGTATAGAGGTGTGACCATCACAAATCTGGAGTTTTAGCTTCAGAAGAAAGCTGCAGACAATTTTTTCTGTAAGTTAAGAAAGAAAGAAGAAAGAAACTTGCGCACACAGAGACATAAAAAGCGTCTGTCGATGTGCTACACAGCGGGGTATTTTTAGCAGCTGTGGATAGTCGGAAAACACACCTTCGATTTTGTCCATGCAAGGTGGTGAAGTGTTGGTTTGATGGTGAAAGAGGGAAGTCTCACTTGATTTTTTTCCCGTAGATTAAGTGTTTAGGCTGGTGTGCAGCCACGGCAACTTCAAGAAGTCTAAAACACAGGTTGTGTATGTCTCCTCACTTCACTGTCTTATTTATACCGGGTCCATCCATATGTGCAAACCGCTTTCGTGACCCATAATATAAATTGTACAACTGGGTTGTCTGTGCCAGCCACTGACACACAATAAACACCATAGAAATTGGTTCCCAATGAACTTGCAGCCTGTTGCCTGATCTTGGCGTGCCAAGCCATAATCTGGTACAGCTTATCCAGCGATGTGTATACTGGACCGCATGACTCTCACTCCCTCCGCCCCCATTCCTTCAACTTACGGAGCTCACCCGGGGTGCTGGTATTCAGGTTGTAACAATGACAGGTACAGTACTGTCTTATACTACGTTTACCCATACTTATCTTCAGCTACGGAAAGTCATTGCAAAGTTGGTCTGTCAGTGGTAAAGGGTTTATTGACTAGTCCACACCCGAGCAGAGTGCCAAAATAAAATGGGTCATGTCATAGGTCGTAGCCTGAGGATTTCCTACCTCCAATGAACCTGGTGTTTCTGACCGAGTCGGACCCCGGCGTAGGACGTGCTCATTTCCAGTGGGCGACACTCTATAAATTATCGGCTGAAGCACATAATTAAGGGGACAAATTAACGAATCAATCAATTAGTAAATAAGTATTTGACCAACTAATATAACGTAAAAGTAAAGAATATCCCCCCCCAAAAAAAAACAGATAGACAAACCACCAACAATAAATTCTTCCAAAAGCATGAAGCATAGGATTGACGAAAAGTCTGTAATTTCTTGATGAAATATTAAGAAAAATGAAGAGCAGTCCAAAGATCAATTTTACATTATGAAAGGAAGTCAAGGGTCAGTATTTCATAGTTGCACAAAAAGTTGATATCCGTTTGTCTTTTTATTTGTATATTTTGGACGTGTTACTATAATTGATTTTATTTTTAAACAGTACAACATTTTTGTGAATTCATCAAACTTGACTTGATCTTAAACTTTATTGCTTCTGGCATTTAGCAAAATGTATGAAAAAAATGAGTTAGACGTTCGATGGAATGGTAGCTTTCCTGATTCAATACAAAACGTCATAATGACGTGACATGGATGTAAACTTTTTTCTTGGTTTAAGGTTTCGTAATTGTAGCGGTACATCATTTTATTCCGAGAAGCAGAAGATTGGAAACTGAAAAGATTAGTAGCATTCTTTTTCATAGTAAACCTCCACCTGTCCTATTGTGTCTTTTTGTTGCCTTTTCCAATATGTATTTTTTATGGTGCTGCCGTCTGTTACGTGTCTTTATGGTGTCTTCCCCAATCTGGTTTTCACCTCAGCTGACTTGTCAGTCAGCTGAGGTTTTTTTAGGGTCCGTCGTCCGTCCTTTGTCCGTCCGTCCGTCCGTCGTCCGTCCGTCGTCCACAATTCACATTTTCGACTTCTTCTCAAAAACCGTCTGCCAGATTCACTTCAAACTTGGTGGAGATGTGCCTTGGGTGGGTCTCTACCAAGTTTGTACAAATGGTCATGGTCTAGTGATTTTTGGATTTTTAATGATTTTTTTGGTTCTTTTTTGGGTATATCTTATAAAAAATCTTCTCCGAAACCGCTCACCCAATTGCTTTGATATCACACAGGAACACTCCCTGGGACTTCTAGTTCTTAATTTGTTCACCAGGTGGCGCTACAACTTTTTCCTAATTTTTTATGAATTTTTTGTGTGTTATAGCTATTTTCGACTTCTTCTCCAGAACTGTCTCTCAGATTAAGCTGAAACGTGGTGGATATGTTCCTTGTAGAATGGTCAAACAAAGTTGTTCACTATGTGGGAATGCTGCGGATTCCTGACTTTTAACGATTTTTTCAACTCGGGTACTTGTCGGTCAATGCAGCTTTCCTGTTGATTACTAAGGAAGTCAATGGGCGTTCTAATGCTAATTCACATTTTCGACTTCTTCTCCAAAACCGTCATCCAGATTAACTTCAAACTTGGTGGCAATGTACCTTGGGTGGGTTTCTACCAGTTTGATTCAAATGGTCATGCTCCAGTGACTTTTGGATTTTTAATGATTTTTTTTTTTGACAAATCTTAAAAAATCTTCTCCGAAACTGCTTACCCAATTGCTTTGATATCACACAGGAAGACACCTAGGGACTCCTTGTTAATTTATTCACCAGGTGGCGCTGCAGTTTTTTTCTAATTTTTTATGAATTTCTGTGTGTTATAACTATTTTCGACTTCTTCTCCAGAACCGTCCCTCAGATTAAGCTGACACGTTGTGGATATATTCCTTATGGAAGGGCCAAACAAAGTTGTTCACTATGTGGGAATGCTGCAGATTTCTGATTTTTAATGATTTTTTCAATTCGGCTCCTTTGCGGTAAATGCACTTTTCTTACTGATTACCCTATTAGCCAATGGGCATTCTACTGCTAATTTACATTTTCGACATCTTCTCCAAAACCAACGTCCAGATTTACTTCAAACTTGGTGGCAGTTTACCTTGGGTGGGTGTCTACCAGGTTTGTTCCAATGGTCATGTTCCAATGAATTTTGGATTTTTTTATGATTTTTTTCCAAAAATCTCTACAAAAGTTTTGATAGGAAAGTTTAACATGGGAATTTCTCGTAATGGTCATAACTTTAATAATATTGACCAGATTTACTTCAAACTTGGTGGGGATATGCCTTGGGTGGATCTCTATCAAGTGAGTACAAATGGTCACGCTGTATTGATTTTTGGATTTTTTAAGAATTTTTATGTTCTGTTTTGGGGCAAACCTTCAAAATTCTTCTCCTCTGAAAACGCTCACCCAATTGCTTTGATATCGTACATAGACACTCCCGGGGACACCTAGTTCCCAATTTGTTCACCAGGTGGCGCTGCAATTTTTTGATGAATTTTTTGTATGGTTTGCTTTTTTTCACTTGTTCTCAGAACCGTCCCTCAGATTAGGCTGAAATGTGATGGAAATGTTGTGGAAGGGTCATACAGTTGTTTACTAGGTGGCACTGCTTTGGATTTCTAATTTTCAAGGATTTTCAATTCGGGTACTTATCGTTCAATGCAGCTTTCCTATTGATTACTATGCAAGTCAATGGACATCCTAATGCTAATTCACAGGACAACTGACACGAAATTTACTGTTTACTTGATAACTTGAGATCTGTTTTGAGTTAGCTACACATGTTAATTATTCTGCATGAAGGTCATGCTGAGACAGTACATGAATGACCTTGACCTCGTTTGTGGGGTCACAGTGCAACATACATGAATTTTACTCTTCATTATAACTTGAGAACTACTTGAACTTTGATGTTGCACATGTGAGTGTTCTTCTATAAAGTTCAGACTTACTCAGAACATGTTGTCCTTGATCCTTTGCCAAGTTCATAGAGCTGCAAGTGTGATGAATGTCAAGATTAGCTGAGGCACGGGCTGTTCACACAGCCCTCTTGTTTTTTCGTTGTGGTGCCATCTGCTACGTGTCTTCCTCCAATCTGTTTTTTTTTCTTTTTTTTTTTGTGGTGCTGTCCAGGGCACGGCACTGGTCAGCTGTGGCTATGAAATTACGTCCTTTGTACTTGTTTCCTCTACTGCAGGTATCTATATATAGGGCCCTGCCCTTATTTCCAACTGTATTTCATGTTGACATAAAACATAATATGTATCTTAAACCATGTGAGTCAGAATGGCGTGCAGTATCCCCCTCCCACTGATCAATTTCTCAGAATGACGTGCATAGGGGAACTGTATTTCGCTCCTGATCAAGATGAATCGGGACGTGGTGGCGATGCTTCAAAAGCTGCCGGTGCTGCTGGGGATCTGTCAGAAAGTGGTGTCATTAACTTTCAATCAGAAGGTGCTGGCAATGAACTTTCAATGAGAAAGTGGTGACCATTAACTTTCAATTAGAAATTGTAGCCATTAACTTTCAATCAGAAAGTGGTAGACATGGACATTTTAATAGAATGTCATTTACTTCCTTGCGCGCGAACCTGAATCTGCCAGAGTAGAATGTCAACCGTCAACAAAACGTATATATATATATATATATATATATATATATACATATATAAAATACTTGCATACTCGCAGTTTATTCATGCCACTACAATATGAATGTTAAATGAAAATTAGCTATGTTCTATTATCAGTTACTATTTAGCTCTCATTTAGATGGGAGGGGGGGTACTCTGGACCTGAGGTAATTAATGACTTTCCCCACTAACAACGACCCCTCATGAGAAAATAAAATAGTAACTGGCTCTGAGTCACTCAGGCATGTACGATTCTCAGCCTGTTTGGCAATGTCAGTCCTATACTAGAACAACAAGTTCGTTGAGGATAACACAATTTTTAGCTATTAGAGCAACCTTCTATTCAACTGAGCTTATAGGAGGGTCAGTAATCAGATTATCGTCCGACTGTCAGCCAACCGTCCTTAGTTAACAATTCACATTTTCGACTTTTTCTCTAAAACTGTTAAACAGATCTTTTTCAAGCTTGGTGGGAATTTACCGTGGGTGCATCTCTACCACGTTTTTTAAACGGTTATGCTTCAACAACTTTTGAAGTTTTAAAATGTGTGGGTTTTTTTTCATTTTTTTTTGGGGGGGGGGGGGGCAAAATCTTCAAAAAATCTTTTCTGAAACCGCTGAGTCAATTGCTTCGAAATTGTGTAGACACACTTATGGGGATTCAATTTATTCAACAATGTGATTTTGCTTTTTTAAATTAATTAATGTGATTTTAGCTCAGCTGACCTGTCGGCTAGCCGATCTTATGTGTAATTTACACTGTCGACTTCTCAAAATAACTAGTCAGAGTTTTACCTTGGGTGGGTCTCTACAAGTTTTGTTCAAATGATCATGCTACCGTGACTTCTGGATTTTCTTTGATTTTCTTTTTCGTTTTGGGGGAAATCTTAAAAAATCGTCTTCAGAGCCACCTTACTAATCGCTTCGAAATTGCATAGGGACACTTCTTGAGCCCTTAGACCCTTAATTTGTTCAACAGGTGGTGCTGCAATATTTCCATTTCCATTTCTAATGATTTTTTTATGTGTTTTCGTCATCTTCTCCAAAACTGTCCCTCAGATTATGCTGAAATTGATAGGAATGAAGCTTGTGGGAGGGTTTAACAATGTATACAAGTGGGTGATGCTGTTCGTCCGTGATTTTTACCGATTTTTAAAATTCGGTAACATGCCGGCTAATGAGTGCATTCCTATTGGGAAATGCAATGTTAATTCTCACTTTTGACTTCTCCAAAACCGATTCACTTCGAACTTGGTGGGGATGTACCTTAGGTGGATTCTTATCAACTTGTTCAAATGTTTACGTTCCAATGATTTTTAGATTTTGTACAAACATTTTTGTTCATTTTTTGCTGAAACCTTAAAAATCTTCTCCCAAACCACAAATAGGTTGGAAGTTACACAGGGGTACAAAATAGGGACTACCCAGGCCGTAATTTGTTCAACAAATGACACTGCAATTTTGGGCTCTCCAAAGTGCTTTCAAATGGTCACCCTCCAATTATTTTTTTATTTTTAATGAATTATTTTGTTAATTTTGTGCCAAACTCTAATGGACTTTTTCTCAAGGAATACCTCTCAGATTGTGCTGAAGCTTGACAGAAATGTACCTTGTGGAAGGGTCAAATAAAGGTGCTAACTAGATGCAATAATGCAAAACCCTTTCTTTTTGATGAATTGTTGTACGTATCGGTTGATGCATACATTTCTATTGACTACTATGCAGGGTAATAGTTATCACAATGGCAGTTTACACTTTTGACTTCTTCTCCAAAAACCCTCCCGCCAAATTTGCTTCAAAGTTGGTGGGGATGAACTGTAGATTGGTCATTGAATTTTTAGTCAAATGGTCACATTCCAGTGATTTTTTTTTGGTAAAATCAATTTTGCTGTTCATTTTGGGGGGGGGGGTGAAATATGCACAAAAAATGTTCTTCTCTAAAAGTGTGGGGCCAATTGCTTTGAAATTGCACAGGGACACATATGGGGTCCCGGAGATCGTAACTTGTTTGACAGGTAGCGCTGTAACATGTTTTCCAGTTTTTTTTAAATGAACTTTTATGTTTTTTCACTATTTTTTGGACTTCTCCCAAACTAAGTGTTAGATTCTCTTCAAACTTTGTGGAAATGCCCTGGAACTCCATTTCTGTATGCAAGGTCGACTGAGCACAGGATTGCTACAGTCCTAAGTGTTCATGTAATTATTACCTCTCTCTCATGCCAAAGTTTGAAATGTGCCCAAGAATACCCCCCCTCCCCCCAAAACGGGTTTCAGGATGAGGGTTGATCTATGGTCTTGAATTGCGCATCTCCCAAAATATAGTGTGTGGTGCATAGTGAACTAACTAGCCTTATTGGTCAGCGAGTGGGACATTCAGTCTGATCTGCTTGATAAAACATACTGGGACTAGTGACGGTTCATGACTGGACTTACGAAAAAATAGGCAGGTCGTGTGTTAGTCGTCAAATTAAGCTCTATTGTGCCATGCTTTCGTTCTGTGCCGACAAAATTAGGGACCCTTGATCTCAAATATTTGCCAAATGAACACAATGAGAAACCCTATTTCGCCAAAAGCGAAGTCAGCGGCCGGCAATTCCAGAAAACGCGTCTGCTTTTTCTATAATGCAGCACCCTCACTTGCTGATCTAGTGAAATTCGAGAGGAATCCCATTAGGTTAATATTCCCATGATTTATTGCATTGCGCTCTGGTCACCGAACCTGCGTCTTGTAAAACTGTTAACTGAGCCTTTATGATTGTCGTTTAGGGGTTAATATGAATTAAATTACATAGGTCAAATAATTGTTGTAACTCTGCGTCGTCGAATGCTTTTTTCAGTCTTGGACGGAAGTGTGTGGTTTGTCTTTGTTTCTTTCATTAAAAGCCAAGGAATGATAATTGTTTACCATCAGAGAAAAGACCACGATCGTTAGTCTTGGCAGTACAATATCAATATTATATTGTTTAATGTTTTAAGTCATGTCGGCAGAATATTTTCTTACTGCCTCTTGATTAAGGCATAATGATGAGGATGATGATGCCGATGATGATAACAATGATGCAAATACCCCTATACTGTTAGTAATATATCCATTCTTCATTTAGAATTAAGATTATTTTTAGGCTTGGATCTTGTAAGGCTTAGCATGCTCGTACAACATCCTTCACGTCGGATGGTTTCTCAAAAGGAATGCAGTAACAGGGGAGAGATTGAGTAGGGTCCCGACAAATGTGTTATTCGCATTTTGTCTGGTCAAATATGTGTTTAATGCTCTGTTAGCCGAGGGCAATACGCCTCCTTGCTTTTTTAACAGTGAAGATACCAAATTCATGACACAAATTCCAAGTTCACGGAAGTTATCCATAAACTGGTACGTCACGGTGTTTACTGGAAATTTATCACGAACGTACTAAAATGTAGCGCAAAAACAGACCATAAAGTTGAATTTCCTACCCAAGAGACAACTCATCAGG
Source organism: Hermodice carunculata (assembly GCA_964020975.1). Taxonomy (NCBI): domain Eukaryota; kingdom Metazoa; phylum Annelida; class Polychaeta; order Eunicida; family Amphinomidae; genus Hermodice; species Hermodice carunculata. Next base: position 49,448,339 of record OZ026617.1, read on the forward strand.
GATGCATAGATTCAGTTGATAACACATCGAGCTTTTGTACTTGGCACAGACACAGACACACACACACAGACACAGACACACACGCACACAGACACAGACACACACACACACACACATATATATATATATATATATTTATGTGTGTGTGTGTACATTTACATTCACATGTATGTGTGTTAATACAAATCTGCAGTGTATCATTATTTGTGTTTATAGCCAATAGTGATACGTACCACTGATTTACAACATACCAACGGGGCAGCATTGTTGTTGCCATGTTTTTATTTATAGTTATAAAGAAAAATACAGAAACAAATATTTTGAGGGAACATAATTGGGTTGTTATGTCATGTCACCGTTTCAAAACACGTAAATATTAAATCCGCTCGTTAGCAATCAGCATTGCTGAGAAAGTAAGTCGTGTATTGAAGCACGAGCTGTAAAGACAGGCTTTGGAAGGACTGTGATGTGTTTTGGAAAACACGAATATACGGTGTCGACACCTTCCGCACGTTTTACGATATAACTTCTGGTAGCATGCAAAACCTCAGCACACAGGTAACATGCAGGCTCGCATTGAGATTAACATCGACAAATATTGAATTTGAAGCATCTGGTAATCAACAAAAGTGCTGTGATAGCTATTAAAAGAGAAGAGCCAAAACGTTATATGGTTGCGGAACAATATGACACATGAACATAATTCTCAAAACTTGTTATCTTGGCATGGTCGCACTGACATTGGCCAACAAAAAGTGCTTCATTAAGCTCTAAGTTGACGCTTCAAGCTTTATAATTCAGTTTAGTTAGGAATGTGGTGGTCCATGTAGTACCAATTTGGTAGTGTTCAAAGGGGATGATAGATTTTGGACACAGGAGCGGGGGATAGGGTTCGGTTTCCTTTTACGTTGCGCTCCTGCACGTTGTTCTATTGATTTAGCTGTGACGCTATTAATGAGTACTGGATCGAACCAGACGGGGTCAATACCTTTCCATTAATTCAACTTACATCGTCCGATTGTCACGTACGCTTCTTCTTCTTGCAAGGAAAGTTCTATCTGGGTAAATATATGTCTTCCTAGTACCATTCTTCCAATCAAAGCTTTTGCTTTTCCCCCAGAAAGAAAAAGAAAAGAGGTGCCAGAAATGCGAAATTTAACGACCACAGTTACACAACGAACACATTCTGTGAATATCGCAGTAGAAGTTATATATGTCGTTTAGTAACGGACCGACTGTGTCCATGCACTTTTGCTGTCGGTAAAGCTTTTTATTGACTGCGGCACGGGGCACCTGAGAGCATTATTTGACAAAGGTTCGCCATAACACATTGTCGGTGTCACAGAAATCCATTATCTGCATGAAGCGTTGATAATTCCACAACACAGATATTATTTTGTCACTATTCCTTGACTTCTTCATTGCCTAATGTGATAAAAGTCGATTTCTCTGAATTGACACAACGATACTGGATTCATATTCTTTGGTAAAGGGACCCTTTATTCACGTATCAGCATGCATATATTGTTATATTCAGACTGCATCTTTAAAAAGTCGAGTCAATATGAATTTTATCCCAAACTTGCACCAGCACGATCCCAATACAGGGCCAATATTCACTTATCATTCGATCCTTGCGTTGCTGCTTCTCCTTGCAGGGCGCGTAACTTCACTCAGCTTGTTATCCCTCTCTGGCAGATGACACTGAAATTTTCCAAATCTTGATGCCTGATCACTTTGGCTGAGCCTAAATAACTCCGCCTTTGGCATGGGCGATCACCAGAAACCAACTGAAAGATAACTTTACCCCTTTGAACATTGATAATAACTGCGTCAGCAAAATCTTTTTAATTTTAACATTTGAACATAAATAAAATCAGTGTCTTGTAACTGGATACTGCTTCACATATGGGACTTGCAAGTTCCATGTGAGCGATACATTATATGTATGGCTCAATCGGACTTTTCTCATTCGATCCGTGAAGCTGCATACAGTTGCCCGACGGGGTTCTCTATATATTGATTTAGGGTTTATTCGTGTCACTATAATATGTCGGTCGTTACCCTGTCATGCTGTTTTGTGTTGTCATCAAAGTCATTTGATGAAGAAAGGAAAGCCCCGACTTATATACACATTTACTCTGTATATGTTTAAAACTGTTTTGTCCGTCTGCTATGGATTTACCACCTGCTTGATGTTGTTTGGTTTCGGTGAACAAATCTGCTGTGTAAAGTCAAATAAGTAAAATTCTGACCTAGTAATTCGAATTCAAGGGTGTGCGTGACCTCACGACGTGATAAAAGATATATTCTATCACTGCACATAGACATTTCAAAAGTTTGGGCAAATACACAATTACGACCAATAAATCATGTAATGCTGTGTGCACATACAATTTAAATCAATTTGATAGAGTTCGTGCTTTGCGTTTTTTACAGAAACTGTTGAATGCGCATACGCCCGATTCCCTGCACCAATGTAGGAAGTTCCGCAAGTACATTGAATCGAACCAGAATGGTCCATGCAACGTTGAGGAACAATTTTTTTTTCAGTTAGAAGCAAATTCTATGGTGATCCTCTAAACATGGATATACATATATATTATTCAAGAAGTTGTACACCATTACAAAGTGTCAAATGAGCATGACTTGCTCCCACTTAAGGGCAGTCTGGGGAGTGTAGGGACAGTTTCAGCGCTCGCAGTTTTCTGTTGTCCGTCGCGTGGCACTTGCTCGCCTGTTAAATCACTCACCAACGGGCGCGCTGTACGTTTCACATGTCAGTGTTGATTAGGGACCAGTCAGAATAAACACTTGGGGACGGCCGATGGTAAACAATACATCCCCAAAAAGAGAGACTATCTCATATCTTACCCAAATCTCCCCCCCTCCAAACATAGAAAAAGTTATTAATTTCCGCGATCATATTATAAAGTTGTCAATTCCTCTTTTGACAGACCCAACCGGCGAGGGACAACTTCCCAGGAGGAAAGCTTGTCAAGCCCCTTGCATTTGTTATCTGTTCTGCTACCACCACTTTGAGAGTGTCCGGTTTTATCTTTTATCTTTTTAACCTGCCTTTGGCGTTTGTATCCCCAAGCAGGTACAGCTGTATCATACAGGAACCTATATCAATGCTTCACTTAGTGATATCACCCAATATCAATACAAGTAAATATTGCCATATGAGTTGTACGGCAGGTTATTTGTGATCTTTCATCATATGGTACTGAATAGATGCAGCAGATACCTTGCGCATGTGTTTCATGAAACATACACTTTTCTGTGTTATTGCAAAGTGATTACAAATGAGTACTATAATAATAATATTATACTTTATTTTTTTGTAATGAGGATCGGGAAAATATCCGGAGGCTACTGCAAATCCCTCTCCTCGAGTAAATACAAGTGCATCGAGATAGGTATATATTTCACACAATACAGCTGAAAAAATGACAAAAGAAGACATGGTACACAACAAAAATAACCAGTAGAAAATGCCCTGAAACTATCTGTTGAGGCCCTTTGCGAGACAAGTTTGACATTCCGTGAATACAGTTGCATTAGGTACTTGAAGGAAATCTTTTGGAACTTTCAATGAACTGCATAGTTGCCTCAAAAAGTAAAAAAATTACAGTTACATGATGCTATGTGAGTTTCAAATAGTAGTAAATGAACTTTTTTACAATTCCATTATCGATTAAAGTTATACTCTAGGTTTTCAGTCATGATAATGTCTGAAATACTTGCCGAAAGAATTTGTCATGGAATGTTATGAAGTCTACAGTACAGTAAATAATGGATCACAGTTTCAGAGGGACAACCGCAGGAGCAGCTGGGACTTTCAATAAGGTGTCTAGCGAATAGATGTGCGTTTAGTGCACTGGAATCAACTCGAAGACGAGTGATCAAAATATTTAATTTACTGTATCCGTGTCTTTACTGCCCGCGCCTATCGGGAAACAAGTAACGCTTAAGATGTACCTTGAAAAAGTTGACAGAAGGACAATTTCTCATGTTTGACGGAAGGGCGTTCCAAAATCGAAAGTCCAAATATGTACTATTCTTATAATTTAGTGGTAATTACATTACTTAGAGGTATGGATGTATAATACTATCTTACATCTCTGATAAACGCTACAATGCATTTATTTTTTCAATAAGTTACCACGATTATCTTTGACCCTTTTATCATTACACGATATAACGATGTGGGGTCGGGGACTTGTGTAACAAATGCCCCCCCCCCATAACAATATAATGAAATAAAATAAATACAAAATGGTGTTGATACATACCACCTTCAATGTCACCTTAGGCGTATAGTATTACCATCCATAATGTCTCAGTGACGTTTAACTGAAATGCCATTTTATGTAACATCTGTTTGTAACTTTGTAACTTTACTGGCCTTTGGTCTTTTCCGAGGTGACGGTAACTTCTGAGTTCTTCTCATTATGCTGGGGCTCCAGTCGATATACAGTGCTGCCAAGTGAGTGGAGAAGGCAGTCCGCATGAAAAGCAAATTATAGAAAAACGTGTGATTAAAATCAAGATCAAAGTGTTTTCATGGGTCTTGCCTGTCCCAATTAAGTGGACAAAGCGTTTTCATGGGTCGTACCTGTCTTAGTCAGGCAGAGAAGTGGCATAAAAAAACAAGGTGTTCATTAAGAAATAGAATCCGAAGACTACTGGAGCTCAAGTAACAGGTACAGCAAGCCTTGATTGCCTCTATCACTACATATCACAGTTTGAAAATGTGCACAGCGTTTGGTCCAAATCAAACATACGTGAATGAATGTATTAATACTTTATTTGTGTGAAATATAATTTTGGCGCACAGGTGTCCCGTAACACAGACATAAGACACAAGTGTCTTGTGTCATTTGTGTCTGCCAATTTGCTACAAAGGAGAGGACAAGTTTCAGATCGACTCGATACCTTATTTGATAAACAGTGGCTCTTTGTATTGAGTCTATTGTTGTACATTGCATACTGCTCTGGGTCTGTACACTGAGGCGAACGTACAGCACATCCTATCCTAGGGCTTTGTGTCAAGCCCATGGCACATCGTATCCTATTGGAACTTTTTTTGTTTCGTTTCTTTTTTTTTTTCTGTGCATCAGCATCTGAAAATTCCTTCCGGATTTATATTTTCCACGAAAACAGTACATATATAAAAAAGATCATAACAGGAAGTAAGGAAAAGGAAGTAAAGTACATATCATGGATTTGAGTAGGCCGAGGTTGTTGGGCCAATACAGGGAATGATTGGTTACCTTGTAAAATTCATGTATTGGAATACAGTGCATTACTTATAAAAGTCACCTGAAAATGTACCGCCGTGGTCTTGACGCATCAGCACACAGTGTTTAATGGTTATCAAAAATATACCATCGTGGTCTCGACACATCAGAATATAGTGTTTAATGGTTGTCATAATATGTACCACCCTGGTCTTTGACACATCAGAATGCAGTACTCAGTGGTCATCACAAAATGTACCATTGTGGTATTGGTATTGACGTATCAAAAACAGTGTTTAATGTTCATCACAGATGTGATATAGTGGTTTTGACATATCAGAATGCAGTGCTTAATGGGTACCCCAAAATGCACAATCGTGGTCTTGAGGTATGAGAATACAGTGCTTATGCAATGGTAAAAAAAGTGTACAGTCATCGTCTTGAGGTGTTAGAAAACAGGGCCTATCGCATGACTTGATCCCGACAAGGTGATGAACGTAACATTTCGTGGATTATCATGGAAAATCTTATTCAAGGAATAGATTATCTATAATCCATGAGTTGCGCTTGAGACCTATCTACGCGAAAAAATACAATTAAGAACGACAAAGAACACTTAACTTCGTTTGTAGTCATCTCATACAAAGAAGTTTCTATGCTGTACTTGTTCAGAGTTTAAAAACCAGCTTGGATGGCTAAAATATGTGCTGTCCTGCTCAGATTTGGTAGTCAATAAATTGGGCTGTTTTCAGAAAACTTAACGTGGTATGATCCAAGTTATATACAGCCATTAATCACTGACCTCATGGATCAAAAGGGTATACGCACAGGTGTATTGAAGCCCTGATCAAAGCGTTTTGCTTGGGAATGGGATGTGTGGTGTCTTATAGCTCTTGCAATTTAATAAATTTATTTTTAGAACGGCATAATTCTACCAAGTCTTTCAATCGAGAATAGTAAGCTGGTTTTCGTATAAGAAATTAACTCTTGGTACATATTACTTACGTACATTGTTATGGCAATTTTTTGTGCACAAGGGCCTAAAGGAAACAGTTCCTTTTCCAACGAAAAAGCCACAATCCTTTTTTCCCTTTCAAATTTTAAAAGTATCTGAGAAGTTGGCCTTGCAATCAGGTACTGTAGCCAATGTACAGGCCTCATCTGTCATAATGACCCACTTTCTCTCAAGAATGGTTTATCGCAAAGGTACATACAGGGCCAGTTTAAGTGAAAGAAAATTTTTGATAAACCTTACATACCTAGTGTCTTGAAAGGTAGTTGCACCAGATATGCAATGTTATTCGTATTTACGCGAGGACAGAGATTAATATTAGCCTATGGCTACTTCTTCAATCCTCGTTAAACAAACATTATTATTATCATCATCATCATCATCATCATCATCATCATCATCATCATCATTATTATTATTATTATTATTATTATCATTATTATTATTATTATTATTATTATTATTGTTATTATTATTATTATTATTATTATTATTATTATTATTATTATTATTATTATTATTATTATTATTATTATAGGTAGACAACCAGCGTCAATATGACAGTTGGTTCACGTCTTGAGAATGTGTTCAGCACATAAAGTGGTGGATGTGTGCGCTGTGCCCAGATCTGACCTATCTTTGTTGTAGTCTTCTTTCTGCCTCTCAGAAGCACCTAAGTACCATGTGTTCCCGTAGTCTCCTTTCTATATTTTCAGAACAACCTCGTGAATATGTGATACTTTGTCTCACACCTCACGCACATAATATGAGGCTTCCCAATAATGCCCGGTCAGCTGCGTCTAACAAGCGCTTTGCGAACAGCTGTTGATTCATACTGATTGGCCATGAATTATGTCAACGGAGCAGAAGCCTTTTTAATTCTCTAATTTCCCTTTATCGTTTGGCTACGATTATAAAAAAATTGTTAGAGCCACCTCTCTGATTATTAAAAGAAAAACCATCCTGACGTGGAAAAGCTTTGCTGCTCAGACTTTATTGTCAGAGAGTGTGAAATTATAGTGACCTGGCCTCTCTAGCCCATCTTGAGGATGAATGATTACGCTCGCCAGCCCTGTCGTCTTCACACTTTTGCTGTGGCTTCCTCAGGAAGTGCGCTCCGTAAGGAAGCCCTTAATAGCTTCAGTAACTCTGTAAGATGCCTAGCGACGAAGTGCAGAAAATGGGCGTGCGAGATGTTGTATATTGTTATACAATGACACTTTCGCGGTCAACAACAACCACCAATTTCACGATCGTCTGTTACGGCTTTTCTTCAGCGTTGAATTTTCTCAAACTTTTGGTAGAAGCGTTTACATGAAGCCCACCAAGTTAGTATGTGCTGATCAGCAGTCGTTGACTAAATTCTAATGACTTGTCAGAAAAGGAACAAGATTCAGCGTTATGACATGGTCAATTCATGTTAACAGTGTGTGAAGTAAACTGATCGAGAATAAAAACAGGTTCAGTGGCCGAAGGTTTATGAATAGAAGCCAGTAATCTGATTGTATACATCAGTAATCACTACGCACCGCAGTATAGAATTTATGATTGATTTCTTTTAGATGTGTTTTATTTCTGAAAAAGAAATGGGATTGGAAAAGAAGCCCAGAGCTTATGTTTGTTCCTTTCTCGATACACATAGTATTTGTATATTTGCCACGAAAACCCTGACGCCCAAATGGATTGCGCAAAAAGTGTGTATGTAATTGAAATGTTTAATTCAAAATACAAGGAGTAAAATTTATAGAACATTAACATCTTTGAACTTGTTTCATGTCCTTGAAACATGCCATTGCTGATGCATTGATCGCAAGCCTTAGTTACACCTGTGATGACAGAGCAACCTCTGCTGTAACGGTCAAGGTGACCTCATCTTAGTCTTTTATAATTGGGGGTCAGTGCCATGAATACGGTATTCAGCTGACAGCTGCTCAGTATATTACCCAATACAGCTTATCTGGATAGTTTATTCCAGATGATTTGTTAAACAGCAAAATGACAGGGAATGAAAAGCACATGACTGGAAATTTTGGTCGCTTTCGACCGGTTTTGCCAGAAAACTTGGCAACTGTCGAAGAGAATGTCATATTTAGGGGTTATATAGGAAATAAACAATAAGTTTGAATCACTTGTGAAGAAAATTGAGACCAAATTAAATGTGTATACAAAGGAAGTACGCGAAAGTATAACAGAGACATGGGCAGAAAAAGTGAAGCGCGTGCAGCAGGCTGTAACTAAGGTTGATGATATGAAGAAGATAGTGAAAGAGTCTATAAATGAGCAAAAGCTAGATGAAAAGTTGGAAGAAAGAAGGGAAGAAAACATTATTATTCAGACAGTTGCAGAAAGTAATGAGAGTGAATCTAATGCAAGGGTAAGCTATAACCTATCATTTTTCAACTCCCAGTGCATGGATGCCCTTGAAATCCATTCTTTACCGACCAAGAAAATAATCAAGAGTCTGTGGGAGGGCAATGGGTGTTATGCGTCCGCAGCCCTCCTTGGGACTTTAAGAATGTCAGGCAGAAAAAAGCCCAAAATTGCTTGGCAACAAACCTAAAAAGGACAAAAACTGGTCAGAATAAAATCAGAAGAAGGCCAAATCACTGAGTAGAAAAAGATAAGTTAAGAAGATTCCTTAGATGTCTCTCAACAAACACGGATCAATTACCAAACAAAATTGTTGAACTGAGACTACGAATCAATAATTTAAATCAGGATATTGTCTGCATCAAGGTAGTGAACCCCAAAAAATGCCCGATACGAGAAATTTCTGAAGCAGAGTTTAATCTGCATGGGTATGACTTGTGGTGCCGCCTGAATCATGGAAGAGGTGTTGTGATATACACATTATCATCCCTACAGGCAAAACCATGTTATCACAAATACTAAATATGGGGATCCCATTTATGTAATGATAAAATGGCAAGGACGTAATAAACTAGTCATAGGCTGTATTTATAGGAGCCCATCTTTCAACAAAGAAAAGAAAAATTTCAGTGAAAAGATTGGAGATGAAGTTTATGCAAAGCAGTTCACACATGCATTGATAACTGGTGACTTGCTCCTATTGGACTATGAAGAATATCATAGTCCAATAGGAGCAAGTGATCATTGTGTACTTTCCATGTATACTCATCCAGAACCTATCAAAATATTCAAAACTAGGTACATATACGAACCCCCCCCCAAACTTTCAGAAACTTAAAGAGATGGTAAACATTGATTATCAGAAGGAATTTATAGACCTTGGTTGTCAAAATGATGTTAATGAGCAGTGTAGACATTTCTTACAGAAATATAATGAGGCTGTTGAATTGTGCATACCTAGGAAAGTTTCAGTGATAACGAAAATTCAAGTAGACCTATCCAGTCATCACCTCTGTACAGAAAAATATTGAGTAGAATAAGAAAGAAATATAGAGCCTGGCAAAGAGTTATGGGAACTAGAAGAGGGCAGGATCACCAGAAATACTGACGGGAGAGAGTCAAAAGTCTGATTAGGAAACACAGGAGAAGCTTTGAATGAAATCACGCGAAAGGAATCAAAGTGAACCGCCAAAAGTTCTGGGCTCATTCAATATATATATATATATACATATATATATATATATATATATATATATATATATATATATATATAAAACTACGACTGGTATACCTGATTTAGAGATGAACACTGGGGCATGACCAATAAAAACTAATAATCACAGTGACAAAGCAAATTGTCTGGCAGATTATTTTTTATCAGTTTCTATAAGATAACCTGAAGGTGCCATAGCAAGAGTTGAATTCATCCTAGTGAACACATCGATGAGTGAAATAATACTACATGAAAGAGAGGTTAGGAAAAAGTAGCAACTATTATTCCCAACAAGGCCCCAGGACCAGATATGATGTCACCAAGAATACTGAAATAGCTCTCATCTGTATTTGCATAGCCACTTAAAATTATTTACAATACATCATTAAGGAACAAAGTAGTTCCCGACATCTGGAAGAAAGTCAATATTTTAGAATTCACAAGAAGGGAAGGAAAGACGTAGCTACAAACTACCGTCCAGTTAGCCTTACGGGTATTTCTTGCAAAATCATGGAATCGATAATCCGTGACACAATAAATAGTGATATGAAGGCTAATAAGCTGTTAAGCAAACAACAATATGGGATTCTAGAAGGTAGATCTACAGTCTGTCAATTAGTCAAAGTTGTAGGTGGATTGACAGAAATTGTTGACTTTGGAGGCCAAGTGGATACTATCTTTATGGATGTTGTGACCGCCTTTGATAAAGTTCCTCACGGTAAACCTATTGGAAAGTGTGAAAGTTACAGAATAAATAGTCAAGATGTTGGATAGATGCAAGACTTTCTTTCAAAAAGATGACAGTAGGTACTTGTGATTGGCACAGGGTCATAAATCACACATGTTACAAGTCGTATACCTCAAGGATCAGTGATGGGCCCAACATTATTTATAATTTACTTTAATGATCTCCCAAACATTGTCAAACGGATGCCTGTCTGTTCGCTGACGATAAAAAAGTATTCAAATAGATCTTCTCACAAAAAGACCAGGAACTACTTCAAAGAGATCTTCACCTATTGTTTGACTGGTCAAAGACATAACTTCTGTTTTTTCACCCAGATAAATGCAATGTGTTGAGCATACAGAAAGACATTGTAAACATTTGTTATACAATGAAAGGCATAGATGACAAGCTTGTCAACCTCCTGCAAACGAAAGAAGAAAAAGACTTTGGTGTCATTGTTGATGAAAAGTTGGTATTTGAGAAATACATAGCTGGAAAGATAAACCTGGCAAACTGCAACATCAATCATTTATTTCTAGACATGACAACTTTTCAACATTTATATCAAGCCTAGGTTAAACCACACTTAGAATATGCCAACTCAGTTTGTAGGCCCTGCAAAACCATGGGCATAGACCAGGAAAAAGTACAGAAGAGAGCTACGAAACAAGTTCCAAATAGTGAGTGGTAAAACCGAAACAACAACAGCACCTGAAATTCTCCAAATTTGAGAGACATGTACCTGGGGAAATGGGGGAATAATAAAAGTTTTGAGAGCACAGAGGGATAAAGCTTAAGACAAAATTATTTTACACTTCGTATCGCAAACCGTTGGAACACTTTACCATAGAATGCAGTATGGACTAAGTCTCGGAACTCATTTAAGTAATTTAAATCGAGACTGAACTCATTTGAGTCATTTAAGTCGAGACTAGATAATCATTACATAAACCAACCGTTGAAGTGGGACTTTAAGTACCAGGACATCTATATAGCAACCCATTGATATGGGACCGTCAATTTTAATCAGGACACTTTGCAGATATTTTAATTTAAAAAGTGTTATTGATATGGATATCGAGGCTTTATCAAGCCTAAATCCATTATTCCTTTGTATTTTGTATTTTATTGTATTGTACACGAACACCCAGTTCTTCTGCCTTAAGCCCAGTGGCTTTGGCAGAGCTTTGGTGAGTTGTCTTCATCCGTCCCAGGCCACAATGTGATTTAAAACGTCGTGCAGACTGGATCGTCGGATACAAGTGCCCGGGTTTAACGGCCGATTAAGGAATTGAGATGCAGTGACTAGTATCTATCACCCGAAAGGACAACTCCAAAGTGTTTTGTGTTGCAAAACGGTTGTCGCAAGGTCGTATCTGGCTGCTTGACCAGATGGGTTTTCTGTAAATGAGTTATGTGAAGGATGCTCACTAATGGACTTGGGTAGTTTCCTAATCTGTTATGTAATGTAGCCTCTAAATATATCTAAGTCTAATTGTCTCTTTCATTACTCCCAATCCAGAGGCATTAACTTAGGAAGAAAAACTTTCCGAGTAGAGTGTTACCCCGTCAAACCAAGAAGGTAAAAAAAAAATTGTAGAATTGTCCATTTAAAATAGTTCCGCGAAAAACTTACCGGGTAGAGTGTTACTCCGTCAAACCAAGAAGGTAAGAAAAATTATAGAATTGTCCATTTAAAATGGTTCCGCGACTTGCCAATACCTCGCAGTTTGTATTAAAACTTAAAATGTCAGTGATTCTTCGCTTATACTTCATATTTTACAAAATCATACATATGTATACATGCATAATGTGTCAGGTTTTTTGTCTCAATTGAACAAGTTTGCAATAAATTGTAGTTTTGGGAAGGAATGACTGACTTCAATAGATAAGTATCAAGTATAATTTTATAGTTTCATGTATTTGTATTTAATATTTAGACAATGACTGCTACTGAAACTAAACATAGATCTATTACGTGTGGCCCAAGCCAGGGGGATAGGTCGGAAGCTTTACCAGGTAGCCAATCGGTGCTGTTACGGGTATCTAAACAAGTTAAACGGCTAAAATAGGTTAACATTGTTCAGGGACTATATAACTCACACAAATTTAGGCGAGTTCTTCACATTCTATGGGGATAAGAACATCCATATATGAGAAAAAATGAGTAAATAGAAATCTATCTTTAAGAGAATCTGAAAATTCTCCTAATATTTCATATTTTTTGCCAAAATGTGGACTTCACATATAAGTCATTAAATCAATCGAGGTACCACCTTGATCAGTTCGGCAGCGCTAGCGTGATCAAGAAGTGTCATGGATGAAGACTAAACACAATCCGTTTACAAGGGTCAGTTCATGTACTTAATTATTATGACACTTAATTCTACCACTGAAAGCACCATAGAAGGAATCAAGCCTGGAGCTGCAACCTCTGGCGGCTATATTGCTAAAGTCACATGTTATGGTTGTTGAAGAATAGGTGTAGTCACAGCTACGCAACAGCTCATAAAATATGGTCTGGGACGGCCCCAAATGCACCCTCAGCTTTCTGCAAGAAACAAAGACTGTTTCATGTCTATTCTTGGTCATGCATATGTACATAGCTATCTACATCATGTGCAGAATTCTTTTGGAATTCATGGCTGCATGCGTCCGGGAAATTGCGTGTTGAGTTCAATTGTATTATGTCTATACCTATGGCTATTCCATGGTGTATATACGTACTGAACATTGACCCTATTTATACACTACTACTGTACATACGTGTGGATACATAATGTATTTGGATCACAGAAATTAGCAAATATCTCACATTTATAGTGGGTCTGCCACTTTCTGGAACAGTGCTATATATTTGTTGAAGAATAAAGTATACTTCATGCATCAACCTGAATGATTATGACAATTTGCAAACAAGTTCTGGAAAGTAAAGTGGCAAATGAAAGATCACCTGTAACTATGTGCAGTACTCCTTTCGAAATAGAGGGAACTGTCACAAGAAAAGAATTCAATTGGTTCATCATCTGACACTCTTTAGCTGCTGTGTAGCTGCTACACATGTACAAAAATATATAACAAAGCTTCCTTTACAGTTATAACTGCAGGGTAGTTGCTATACGGCAACCGTGAATATACTGACTAAATCAGAGCTGCTACACAGCTGTTCCTACAGGCAAAAGAAAGTTTGGGGTTGTTATGTAGCAAATATATTACGTTATTAGCTGCTCTATTTTTATAGTCAGCACGTAGCATCTTTTCTGCTGCTGCGAAACTGATACGTGGCCTCTACTTAGTCACTACCTAGCCTCTACGTAGCTGCCACGTATCCGCCACTTACATTTTTCAATTAGGTAGTCACAACGGTTTCGATATGGTAAATGGGGACATATATATATATATATATATATATATATATATATATATATATATATATATATATATATATATATATATATATATATCAAGTGTTCCACTGTAATGTAAGGGGTTGTGATCCTCTATAAGCGAACGTTGACCCTGAGGTCATAGGGTCTTCAAAGGGGCGCACATTGTTGTTTCAAATTATGCGGTTTTTTTTGCATCAGCTTCTCTAAAAAAAATTAATGTTCCGCATTTGTACTGATGTGGCCATGTTTCAGTAATATTGCTTGACGGTCACAGTGGTACCCCTTGTGGTGTTTGCATCTGGGGTTCAATATATTCCCTTAGCATTATAATAAACTACCCACTCCAACTGTTTCACTTACGCGGCAGAGTGAACCATTGGACTGATGTTATATTAAAAGTCATTTATTCTCCACTTGTTATGTGCGAACTGACCACATGAGCCAATTTGTCTTCTTACAGCACTGGCGCCTGCATGGGTTGATTGTAACTGGGCAATACCCTGTAACGAGCAGCGTCGCGCCGGACTCATTACCGTTGGAAAGAATCAGATTTTACCAACACGAACAAAGTCTCTTTCGAGGTAAGATAACTATCTTTCTTTCTGAATTTTTGTTTTTATTGTTCGAAGGAGGAACATGACTTAATGTAGAGTTTGAACAATTATTGCTATGCAGTACTGTGATTTTCGCAACGGACTGAATGAGGCGAAAAGTATTGGGAAACCATTATGTGGTGTGCCTTCCTTCTGTTATCCAATAAAACCCGATGCTACTTGAAATCACCAATAGGAAACTAGATAAAATCTTTTGCATGACCCTTATCAAAACATACTTCTCTGATATATTCTGAATGTGGCATTTTGTTGCCTCCTTACCGAAGTGGACTGTAGAATATGAGGCTGCGCTAGCACAGTGTTTCCATGGAGTGTCTTGAACTCATACAGGTGTTGGTGAGCAAAGAACAAAGCTGGCTCACTTGGAGAACTAGAATTTCAAGGAAGAGAAATAAGTGTTTTGCAAGGCACGAGAAGTGACACCATAGCAATGGAACATCAATGTTAATTGTTCAAGTATCGGTTTCCTTTTCGTGGCTATTACTCTCAAATGCCAAAGCACATCCGATTTTAAGGGAAAACCGACAATTTGATAACCGTACGCGTCAATCGTCTGCAGAGAAACTGGTCATTCAGCTTTTGTAACTATTTAAGTCTCGGGGTATTTCTATCACACATTATGATCAAGTTATCTTTGTGCTCTCCAGGGCTCCATAATTATACACTTTTCAGTGTCCGTTCACATGTTATTTAATTTTACTTATGACACTTCTATAATTTATATCACAATACTTTCACTGGTTTTATATTGTCAAGATGATCCAAATATGCAATGAAGAACCACCAAAATATTAGTTAAAGATGCATGACATTACAGACCATTGCATTTCACACCTATATAGCGTAAAAGAACCATTATCGTATTTCTATACATGTAAACCTGAGGGTTAGGTGCCGCAGCTTTTTGGGTGCAGCTGGCGTGTCGGTAACCTGAGCCTATCTTTCAGAGATGTCCGCGATTCGTAGTCGTCCATCCGTTCGGAAACAATCGGGATTTTTTATTTCGTCAAAAAAGCAAATAGCTGGATCCCTTTTCCGTGTAAGCAAATAACCATACTATTTTCTTAAATATAATAAAAATTAAAAATAATGAACTTGAAGTTAGTTTTTTTTTTGTTTTTTTACAATTTTTTGGTTGGCAAACTGTTAAATAAAGATGGTGTTAAAACGAAATTGAAGTTGGTGTCCTAGGTAAACTCCAACTTGGTATATCAGCATATGAGCTGTAACTTTAAAGTGTTTGTCAACAAAACCGTGGGTTCACATATAAAGACATGCATTGTCACATGGCAATTAGTTACAAAGTTTTTAAGCGAGTAATAATGATAATTTGACAATAATGTGATAGCTAAGGTATGATCTGCCATGATCGTGCCCTTTAGTCATTCTATTGCATATGTTAAATGAACACATAGCTTTCAACTGATCTCGATAGAAAGGTTCGCCATTCGACCTTTAGTTTTGCTTTAAAAATTAAATTTACCGTGGGTACATTTAGAATACACATTTATGCATACGGCAAATTGCATCGCGAGTATACAGAGCCAAATTCTTTGCAACGCTCTGACATACAGAGTTACTGTGTACGTAAATGTTAATGTATGAGCATGTACCAGCTGACATGTCAAGGACCACAGTGCCATAAGTACCTGACATACGATCAAGCCTGCCTATGTTTGTTGATTAGTCGTGCCTTAAATGCACCACACCTGTATCTGCTCAGTACCTGCAGAGACACCACTGTTGATGATATTTCTAAAGCGTCATCACTTAGCCTTGCTCCAGACAAGGGCAGAAACAACGATAAGAACCAAAAGGGACATTTCTCGGTGCAAATTAGCAGGAATCAGGCAATGAAACCATGCAGTTATCTTTCCACAGAGTTGCACATTATGAGCATTTCTGACAAAGCTACACGTAGATCGAACTTATTATATTTATATTTTCTTCGTTTGTGCAACACGTGGCAGTTTATTGGTGTGTTATAAGGTTAATTTGCATGGTCAGCTTCCGCAGTTTGCATGATCCATGTTTATTTTTTCGGGGAATGGTCAGGAATATTGTGGCGGTCTGGAATTATACTTTGCCCCTCAGTGACAAAGTACAGTCTCTAGTCATTACATGATCCACGCTCCTTATCATCGACCCAATATGTTTGGAACATCCTGCCATTTTTGCACAATCAACGGAAGTATAGTCATGGGTTATGTTTGAGACAGACGCTGTCTTGGCACGCACGTAAATGTAAATGCCCAGGCAATCTTGTATTCTCGATTCTTTCATCTCTGGCAGCCTCTGAGTGTACGTGACGTAGAAATACACACTAACTACTTCAGCATCTCCTTTGTCAAAAGTAATGAACCAAGAAAACAAATTGCTAATGCATGGCACAGAGACCAGGGAGACACATCGCTAATGCATGACACAGAGATCAGGGATACATAATGTTAATGCATGACACAGAGATCAGGGAGACAAATTGCGAATGCCTGACACAGAGACCAGGGAGACACATTGCCAATACATGGTACAAGGACCAGAGAGGCACATTGCTAATGCATGGCACAGAGACCAGGGCCAGACCAGGGAGTCACATTGCTAATGCATAGCACAGAGACCAGGGCCAGACCAGGGAGACACATTGCTAATGCATGGCACAGAGACCAGGGTCAGACCAGGGGGACATGTTGCCAATGCATGGTACAAGGACGAAGGAAACACATTGCCAATGCATGGCACAGAGACCAGAAAGACGCATTGCTAATGCATGTCGTCCATTCCGCAGAGGCAAGGAAACTTTGTTCTTGAGAAGGAAACATGACCCTCATCCATAACGTTCTATTTTTCTCAAAGAGCACGTTGTTCCGTTAGAAACAAACATCAATATCATTCGTATTTATTGCCAATACTCCTGGACAGGGATTTGGCATTATGAGACAGGTTTTCAACACATAATTGGGTTCATCCCGACGTTACACCCTGACATCCAAACGCAATGAGTCAAGGGCAAAGGCTGCTTTGCGCTTAGCCTTTTCTCTAAAACCGATCAGAAGTGCCCCGATGTCTGCAGGCCCCCCGTTTTGATGCTTTAACTTTTTGGGTCAGTGAGAAATATTTTGAATGAAAACTGGAGATGGAACTTATCAGAATTGCATGGTCTGAGGCTACTGCAATCGATGGAATAGGCTGAGAAAACAAGAAGTAGACTCTTTTTTTTATCAGTGTTTACTGTTTTATGATATTTGTCCTTTTCCCAAGAAACCTTCGATCAGGTAAAATCATTTTACTCTGTTGGTGTGCAAATAGAGACAATCAGATTTCTTTCTTTCTTTCTTTCTTTCTTTCTTTCTTTCTTTCTTTCTTTCTTTCTTTCTTTCTTTCTTTCTTTCTTTCTTTCTTTCTTTCTTTCTTTCTTTCTTTCTTTCTTTCTTTCTTTCTTTCTTTCTTTCTTTCTTTCTTTCTTACTTACTTACTTACTTACTTACTTACTTACTTACTTACTTAATTAATTAATTTATATTTATTTATTTATTTATCTGTTTATTTATTTGACCCAGCTAGAATTCATTGTGACTGTATGCATAACCAGTCCCCCACAGGACTACAGTAACACTACGTTTTAGAGGTGGTTTCGCTGAAACGGTCTTTGAGAAACGGATGTTCGCAACTATATGTCATGCGCAGAAATCGAGACAGAGAAATAAAAATCAAATTTTGTAAGTATGATTGAGAAGGTTGGCCATGCATGGATCTACTTGTCGTAGTTTAGGAGGAGGAAAGTTAATTTTTGTGGTCTTATACTTTGTGCGCTATGTGTATATTGTAACACATCAGTTAGTATGTACACACAGTTTTACATGTTTATCATAGAGGTGTCTGGTAAGTCCAATGTTGTAAACCCGAAGTTGCAAATCTTGGTTTGAAGTCTGCACATAATGAGGGCAGGTCCATTCTCTATGGAGGCTTTTCTAACTATTGGGGTTGGTAAAAGCAAAGGGATTTTTCAAACATTGGCCGTTGCATTGGCAAGTTTGAGTGTCCACATTGTACCACAATTATCGGGGAAAACATATATGCCGGGTGGGGATAGGAGGGGTCTTAATACGTGTGACCGGCTTGTATTGGTTGTCGCATCGGCTGTCATGGCTTGCCTTGTATGCTAATTATCAAGCCCCACCTCATGGGAACAGCATGAAAAGAAACCTCATATGCAAACTTGTATGTACAGTATCCGATACCCCAGTCATTGAAAAACTGGTGAGGAGAGTTCCTCAAGTTATTTTTCATTTTCCTAGAGCTGCCCTCAAAATGTAATGACTGATTTTCGCGCACATAATAATGTACGGTCTTAAATTTGTATATATTTGTGTGATATTGCACATAAAATTTGAGCTATTGAATATTTTCGAAAGTAAGCTCTCCCTTGTGGTTACTCTAGCTAATTTGCTGCAAAGCAAGTCTTCCTTCTTAGTTGCGGATTAAAGTAGACTGCTCGAGGAAATATTTTCATAGCAAAAATACCGTGACGAATTATGACAGTCCAAAGGCAAAATTCTTATCACGTTTAATCAAAGATGAGGATGTTCTTAAAATATACATCATTTCGAAAGTATCTTACCGAGAAGCAACACGAGCCAGTACAAAGATCAACTCTGCCCCAACTTCAAGAACAATTACACAAGTGATACAATATGTTTGTGAACTCATTTGCTGCATAGCATCTGTATGAATACCAGTCTATCAAGTGAGGCGCGCTGCTTTGAAATTGCGGGATGTTGATAATCTAATAACGAGTGCAGAGTGTATATGTGGCAAGTATGTCACCTTCATTTTTCTAGCTCAAGGAACTTTTTCGAATTTAAATAGATTTTTTTTTTGCTGACGGCGAATGATGTGACTTTTCCCATTGTCAGTTCCTGTACAGGTCTTCACAGACAGATTGAGCCGCAGCCAATAGATGGCAATATTGTTGAAATGTTGATGAGTATTTGGAGTAAAGATACATTGTTAAAGATTACTAATCTGAAACAAAAATGTTTTTTTATTATCGGTTTTGAATATATGTGCGGAAAATGTATTTCGTACTTGCTTGGGTTACATAAAAATCGTACAAACACACACTGTGGTCCGCACAGAACAAAATTAATTTGGCAATACCAGTAAAATGTCTCCGTTCTCTGCTGGAAAATATAGGAATCAATGGTTATGCAAGAAAAACGGGTTCATATCAACAGGACATTTGCCGGCGTTCAACATGCAGCTATGACAGAACTGTACTGACACTTGTAAGCGTAGCTGACACTATTAATAGCACATAACGTGGCGCAGTGTGACTGGGTAAACTTGAATGTGGAATTTGATACCACAGTCGCTGAAGCTCACTTAGTGTCCACTAAAGGCTTATCAACAGACACACTGCTAGATGTTTAACGACGTCAAGGCTAAAGGTGATATCCATCTAATCGGGATGCCTTGAACCATCTTATGCCAATTACTGCAGGGTTATGTCAAAGATAACTACTTCATTTCTTTCTTGAAGACAAAGAGGTGTCACTGGTCATGTACTGTCTTGTGATTCTTCTTTTTTTGGCTGTTTGCCCTTTTTCAGCATTGGCTTTTTACCGTGATGCCACAAAATGTCCCACCTGTTACAGTTGAAGAAAGATTTAATGCACTACCTTGCCAAGTAGTCTTCTTTTCCTTTTTGATAATATAATTCATTCTGTTGTCACTATGCTTATTGATGGCATGTACGTCAATAGCATAATTCTATGGCTCTTCTTTTACATATTTACTTCAGCATTGCAACTCACGGATGGACTGTGATGTAAAGTGTTTGTGTCATACACGTCTGAGGCATTCGGTTACACCATTGTGACAGTTGCACAATTGTTACAGCAACAAAAGTGCTACAGTTATGGAATTGTTACAGTCACAGAAATGTTACTGTTGCTACAGTTATGTAATTATTACAGTTGTGAACTTATACAGCTATGAAGTTATTGTCATAAATTTATGCAATGTATGCACAATATACCATAAGCGCTCATGTACAAGTATAGATCAAAGTAATCCAATCCTGCGAAAAAAAAGTTTAAATACACTTTCATTATTTTTGTCTCGTCCTTGTATTTATTTTGCATTGATGTGAATGCTTTGAGTCGGACAGTAGATGCTGTGTACGCCTCGTACATTGGGTCTTTATAACACTTCCTTTTTGCTGTGTGAAGACAACATGTCATAGTTAGTAATCGTTTGAAGTCCTGCGGACATTTGTCACCCAGGTCGTGTCAGTATGGACATGTTGCCTCATAAACAGCATGCTGAAATACATCATAATGCTGGTGTGAATTAGTAGCTGCTGTCGAAGACTCGATGATGATAATGATTGAACGTCTAATAGGCGCTTGGACGAAAACATGAAAGAATCTCACCGTTTACTGTTTTGAACGCAAGGCCCCATCAACACGGTGTTGATGCAATTTACATATTTATTACCTTGTTTAACATTGACCAGTCACATGGTAATTCCTCTTGATAGTATTCACGAGAATCTGGCATTAGGATCCCCAGCGGACAATGGTCGATATTCAACCTGCCTATCAATTCAGTAGAATTCCACTTACGTCTGTGAGAGATGAATTCGTTGTACTATGAAGGCCATAGGACATAATACAGGGGCACCACATTACAGTGCAGAAGGGCAGCAGCTACAGGTTATGGCGCTAGTCTTGTTGATGTTACCTTAGTCTGCGAGGCTTCCGTTCTGCACTCCCTTTATTCTTCATTTAATATGTACCTCATTACTTTGCAACTCCTCTTTGTAGAAGCACTTTACTTCTTGTGCTAATCTGGGTGCTTGATTAAAATTAGACACACATATTTTGGCACTTGACTCACAAAAATCCAACCAGATAAATTAGAATATTATGAACATACAGTCTTAAGGAAACACTCGTTTGCATTTTATCAGCATACAATCTGTTATAACAATAGGTCAAAATTCTAGATACAGAATTATTTTATTGCAGACTCAGCAATCCACAAACAAACACACAGACATCTATCTGATCTAAAATTACCGCCTTTGGTGAACTGAAATTTTCTATTATTTTTTTCAAAAAAAACTATTTATTTTAATATTTTCTGAGTTTACATTACCATGGCTAGGAATACCAAGACCAATAGACATATCTTACTCTGCACATGCCATGCCACTTAAAGAACATTCTTGAGGAATTATTATATACAACTTTAAACTTTTGTATATGGCACCAACCACAATTTGTCCACCAAAGGGAAGCTTGCAAAAATCCATTTCCAAGGCTGCCGCGGGTTGGCGTGACGATTTTGCGCATGACTGATCACATAGTTACACCACTGCACTGTTGTTTGGTAGGCCAGATATCCCTTATTGAGACTATTCAAATGGAATGAAAGGAAATACGAATGAAACATGGTCAGTTTTACACTTGAATAAGCCAGGAAAAACCCCATTAAGACATTTTTTATGGCGCTATCTTGGTAGCCACCCAAAATAGTTAATAGTAAATGATTGGAAAGACATTAACAGGAAAAAGAATGAATGAATGAATTGAAGAAGATAACATGAAAAAATGAAATCGTGTCACTGACCAAGCACCATTAACAATAGCCCGCGTGAAAATTAGAGACTACATTGATCAACTATTGATGTCTACACACATGAATATTTTCTATATTACATATAACTTAGTAAGTTTGTAAAAGGTGGATTTTCACGTTTGGCCAAACCCTGAAGACTATGTATAAACTTTTTGCACAATATGGATCGGAGTCTTATTGACAGTATGTGGAAGATCATATCTTATACAACTTTTCTTTGATGAAATATCACAAAATTTTGATTTGTTTACATTTAGTGAGAGCTTTTTTAACGTTTAGGCATTCAGTTAGTTTTTAAATTCTATGTTAATAATGCCATTAATGTTGACAGTGGAGTTTATATTGAAGGACCTAAAGGTAGTTGATAAAGTTGAATCATCCGCATATATTATAAGGTCAAAAATTCTACTAGCCTGAGCAATATCATTTATGTACATTATAAAGAGAAGAAGTCATAAAACTGACCCTTGATGTACTCCATTATTAATGAGCATTGATTCTGAAGTTTCATAATTTAGAAAGTTGTAGTGATTTATTTCGAATACCTAATTTCTAATTTAGGATAACTTGTGCGATACAATATGGTGGTTTATGGCATTGAAGGCTTTGAATAAATCAGGAAATATACACATTTGTAGTTTGCCTTTGTCCTTTTCTTGGGTAAGTTTAGTTATAAGTTCTAAAGATGCATATTCTGTGGAATGGCCTGCTCGAAAACCATACTGGCTCTTATAAAAACGTCTATGTTGTTGGAAATAATCATATAACTGGTTAAAAATAATTGTTTAATAACTTTAGAAAAGGCAGGAAGAAGAGATACAGGACGGTTATTTGTAAACAATGTCTTATCATCTTTTTTTATAAATAGGAATTACTTAATAAATTATCAGGCTACCTTTACATGTACAGCACTGGCTTTGAGCAATACAATAATACCCATAAAGTTGTACTAATGATACGTCGCTGTTACCATCAACATAGCATTCCTGCAGACATACTACGCTAAATTTAAAATCATGCAAACTTGGCTAACGAATATAAGTTTCCATTTCAGAAATTATGCGTGTATTGAGTTAATATTAAAACTAAGAATAGTAAACTTTTTGTCTCGTTTACAAGTATTGAAATTAAGTCTTCGAAATAATAGGGAGATTGCTGTATAAATTCAATACGTTATATATTTTCAGAACTTTCATCATCATCATTATTACTTACGTTAATATGTAATACATTCATATAAAAATAATTTAAATCTCCACCTGAATGGCGAATTATTGTCTCAGTTATAGGCATCTTTACAATAAAGTAACAAATGATCATTACAAGTTCACACTGCTGACACTTATGAAAATAAATCAAATCCACATCGCAATGCGTGTGGTAATGAAGACTGAAACTGTACAAAGGCAATCTTTCTTTATCTGAAGGAAGACAACATTTCCTCCAGATATTAAACAGGCACAGTCTCCAATTGAATTCAATGTCAAATTCATTCAGTACATTGCTGATGCAGTCTGAGTTGTGGGGACATATAAAGTTCTGATGATATGAGTAAGTAACTAGTTACCTATTGTATTTGTGTCTTTTTGCCCAGAACCACTTCCTAGTAGTCAATATCCTATTCCGCAGTTCGAACTCTTTACTCTCCATAAGCTAACCTGTCCCTGTCTAACCTGTATATATATGGAATTACTATTGTCTATATTGCACACGTTCCTCTGTAAAATTTTGACATAGGCTGTATCAGCCCAATTAAATTAAAGGGTCTTCAGCGGGTAACTACTCAACGTGTTTCGGAGCCTTTTACCCGTACACGTCTCTCTGAGTAGCGGCTCCTTGCCTAAGCTAAATATTCAGCAAAGACAACCCACATAATAATGAATAAATATGAACGTGGCAATTGATGAATTAGCTAAATATGTGAAGTTTTGCTTGTAAATGTAGAGCTTCAAATCAAAGAAGAATACCTGTCAAACAAACCATAATTACCAAATTTTCATAGTACAGGTTCAGATAAGAACAATTTGACTTACCCCTGAACCAAAATGTACCCTTTCTAGCTGGACAGCTTTTCCTAGTTAAACCATCCGCCAATGTTTAACTGAAGTGGAAACAAGCTGGGGCATTATATTCAGTCCCAGTGATTGTAAAATAAACAGTTGCAGCTTGACCACCTGTACAAACCAAGGAAAATCCTAACAAGGACTGCAACAATGTACATCCTGTACCAGAGATGTAAAACAAACTCCATGATGACACCTACTCCTCAAACAATTAAGCTCTATTTAACTGCCAACCCTGAGTCAATGTGTCAACTTAATGTGTCAGGTTTGTGACACTTGAGAAAATACTGTCAATTTTGAGTAATTTTTTAATAGTGAGTAAATGTGCATTTAGGCATGTCAGAAAAGAATGGAAGTCATTAGCATTTATGCCAAAAACATGCTATCAAAACAATTTTTCTTAACAGGATTTTAAGTACAATTAGGCAAACATGCAACTATAAAACTTCTCATAATTAATGAGGATGCCGCTACCGCTGCCTCGTAACACCCACAAATATAATATACATCTAATTTTTTTTACTAGGACAGGGGGAGGCTGGTCACATTTGACTTCTTGTGTGTATGTGTGTGTGTGTGGGGGGGGGGGCAAAAGTAAAAAGTGAAATGTTAAACCATAGGTATGTGTTTTAGTTTGTCCAATATCTTTTATCCTAGCCCACACCATTTTCAACAGAAACACACTTAGACAACTAGTCACAGGATATTCATCTTATAAATCATTCTATTGAACTAACCAATGATATATAATACATATAGTATTTGTGTGTTTTTGGCCAGAACCACTTCCTAGTTGTCGTAACCCTATTCTGCAGTCCGAACTCTTTACTGTCCATAAATAAACCTGTCACTGTCTAAACTATATTCATATACATGTGTTATTGTCCATAATGCACACATTCCTTTGTAGAATTTTGACATAGGCTGTATTAGCACAAATAAAGTAGAGGTTCTTCAGCGGGTAACTACTCAGATCCAGTTGCGGAGCCTATACCCGCATATGTCTCGCTTAGTAGAGGTTCTTTGTCTCAGCCAAATATTCATCAAAGAAAACCCACATAATAATGAATAAATATGAACGTGGCAAGTGATGAATTGGCTAAATACATGACGGCTTGCCTATAAATACAGAACTTCATTATGAATAAAGAATACCTGCCAAGCCAAACATAATTACTAAATTTGTATAACACAAGTTTATATACGAACAATTTGACTTACCCCTGAACCAACATGTACCCCTTTCTAGCTGGATAGCTTGTCTTAGTTAATGTCTAAATTTCTCTCTCTCTCTCTCTCTCTCTCTCTCTCTCTCTCTCTCTCTCTCAAGTTGTGAGAATTCCTTTTATCCATAATTTTGAGACGTCTGTAAGTGTGACAATTAGTCTGTAATTGTTAATATGATGTGCTATTCTGGCTTTGTCCTTCACCACTGGCTTCAACATTATCAGGAGCAAGATGGTGAGGCTTCATTGCAGTTAAGCAAGAAGAACAAATATTTTTTCTGGCATATTTTAAATGTTCACGTGTTGCTCCCCCTGGTACACTAGCTTTTAATTTTTTTAATATTTTGTTTGTTTCTGTACCCAACGACGTTTACAGTTTAACTAGGAAGATCATGAGTAAATTCATTTTGAAAAAAAATGTCTGTAGCTATGCATTAAAGGATTTGTTTCAAAGGTCACAGATTGATTACACCATCCTTTAGCAATTGTTCGACTACCCACGTATCACCAATGAATTTAGGCAAACATGTTTTCTATATCTTTGTATTGTAGGCCTTTGTGCAAAACCCACGAAATTATTGCTGCCAAGATCCTTTCCAGGAGAATCTTTTGATGCACACGTTTTCACAAAACCATAAACCAAATTTGTATTTTGACCTAGATCCATACATAGCTTTGTGCAGAAGCCCATTTTGGGTGTTTACCGTTATCATTCCAAATCAGAAAACTATCTTTTGCCTGTTTGGGAGGGAATAGAAACATCTTTATTCCAGTCAGTACAACTAGATGGGCTTTCTTTCATTGTAATTAGGACCTCTGCAATTAATGAACTCTGAGTTTAATTGGGTAAATCACATTAAACACATTAGTAAACAATACAAGGTTGAAACTTTGCTCCAATGAGCACATTCCTGTTGATGATAGTTAGGAATAAGTTTACATAAATAAGCATTAGTTAAAGGATAATTTATATTAACGAGTAAATGAAATCGATGGACAGTTAATAAATCTTGAATATTATAATAGCACTGTGAATAACTTCAAATACTTGGCTGGTTTATACAATATGAGCCATACAGAATTATATGCATAACTAACGTATTTATATCTGTCACTAACTATGCTTACTTGAAATAATCAACATCAGCTGTGAAAGGGTGTTTGTCATTGCAGAAACGTAGACTCCCTACCAAATGTAGAATTTAAATCACCATGAAAGTTTCCCATGATGGGCATGTCATCTGAGGCATCTTCCCGCATAAATGAACTACACTTGCAAACATACATTTGAAGATCATCCAAGTTTTCAAAGGAAATATATGGCATATTGATATTCAAATTTAATTTTACATCATGTCCATTAACTTTTTAAAACTAATTGTTTAATGTTATCGGTTAGCAATAGATGAATGGCTGGGATCCCATCGTTTAGCTGGTCCCCAGCGTTTGTCATTGACGTACTAACGTCGCATTGTAACCCTTGTACCAGACGAGGGAAGGAGCCTCAACCATGCTACAAGGTTGCAATCACAGAACGAAGAGCCATGTACTCTAATTGATTATATCATTAGTATGGAATAGCTAAAATGTTTCTGTATGCAAAAGTGGGATGAAAATAGATTTATTTCATATTACCAAAGAGATTGGCAGACATGTAGTGCATCAAAAGACTAAGTCATCTTGGCAAACATTATCTTTATGGTCTCTCTAATTAGAATTTCCTCAAGTTTCTTCGAAAATATCCAGATTGTTTTTTGTTTCATGTTTACCATTGTACCATTTTATTTAATGACATAATTTCATTTTACTTGAAGAAGACAATACCACCTTATGGTGATCCATTTGTTATATCGTTGCTAGTGTTTAAAGATAAGCATCCGGAACTATTATACTATTCTTTAATATTCTTAAGAATATATGTGTCGTATTTAAAGAGCCACCTGTCTAGTCCAATAATGATACCACTGGACTCAAAAATGATTTAATATAGTCCAGCGAACTTTGTAAACCTTAGGAACTAAAAGACGTTATTGTACCCATAATTATATTTAATTGCACGATTCTATAAACCATTTACATGCTAATGCATCAACAAATTAATATAAAACTATTAAAATAACACCCGAGTCTTCAACAGCAGACAAAACTTTAGTTTTTATACACATTTTTAATTAGGTGGTCTTGTGGTCAAATAGTAAGTTTCAAAGGTTGGTCCCTCACATGTTTTTTAGAATAAGGAATAATTAATGTATCTAGCATGCCAAGTTTTAATTATGTATGTGTGCAAACACAGGCATGTTGTTTTTCCAGGAATTCTTTCCTTCTTTCTTTCTTCCTTCCTTCCTTTCTTCCTTCCTTCCTTCCTTCCTTTCTTTCTTTCTTTCTTTCTTTCTTTACAGGCAAATTTGTCCGACATTTCATTTGAAAAGTATAATACGTAGAAACCCCAAACTTGACACAATATACTTCCTTAGATGAAGACTCGCCTTTTCATAATGAGAGGTCATGCTTTTCAAAACTATGCAAATGAGGGCAAATTAAAGTTTAAAATCTTCAATATCTTATATACTATAGCCGATGTGGTTCTGAGTGTATAGGAGTTCGATCATAGCAAGACAAAGGTCCTCTCCAATATCTCAAGGTCATGTCAAGGTCAAAGGTCAATTTTAGGTCAAAATGTCACTTGAGAGGCCAAAGTTTACTTCAGGTAGAGGTCACCTCAAGGTCAAAGGTCATTTCAAGGTCTAAGGCCACCTTTTATGGTGGCTTTCTTCTAGCCATAACTTGGTCAATTTTATCCAGTTTTGATCATGTTGTGATCAAATTGTAGCTATTGTAACAGTCCACATTTTGCAACCTACATGTGATATTTTAAAGGTCAAAGGTAAATGCTATTTGGACCTTTGAAAGTTCCATCCAGCCATAACTGGACCAATTTCCATCCAATTGTAATCATATTGGACTCAAGTGGTTGGTACTGCAACACTGCACGTTTATTAATTACTATGTAACTTCAAGATGTCAAAAGTCAAGGTCATTCGGCCCTTCGAAAATTTCATTTAGCCATTTCTTGGTCAATTTTCATCTGATTTGGTTCATATTGGGCTTAAATTGTGGGTATTGTTACAATGTAAATTTTTGTAATTTAATTGTGACCTCTAAGGGTCAAAGGTCAAGGTCATTTCGACTTTGAAATTTTCATCCAACCATCAGCTTAATGTAATGTGAAGTACCAAAAAGTTGTAGCATTTAATATTTGCAACTTTTGAAGGCACACAGAGAGATTTGCTTTGAAGCAAATTTTCTTTTCTAGTTCTACCTGGTTTCATGCTGAACTACCCTTTCCATGTTTCAAGTGCACCGCTAAAATATGTGTTGTACTTTCGTTGTTCCTTGGTACAAGTAAGCAGCTTATCTATTCAGTTCTAATTGTAACCTGTCCTACTCTCATCCGTGACACCTTGGTGGTGTTAATATATGTGACTTTTTTTACATACATCACCATCCCAACGTGGGTGTATTTTGGATTTAGTATTTGATGCCACGTTATCCCCGTGACTTCGCAGTGCACACAGTTGCACACTCAACGGCGTAGCATCCTGGAGGCGATGCATTGTAATACTACGATAGTTTTTATACAGCTAAATACGTTAGTTTCTAGAACGCAAGGATCCGGATGCACATGTCTATCAAACCAGCTGCACATCCTACCCTCAATTGTCGTCCATTCTTGTCTGAATTTTGGCGTACAATCAACTGTCACCTGAAAAATGTTCAAAGAAACTTGCAGGATGTCTTAGTGGAGAGATGTCAAATGTTAGTTTGTTCCTAGATTAATAAGTCGTTTAATATACTACATGTACACAAACCTCTTTGGTAATATTATACAAAACTGGTATCGTCTGACGTTTGCGTACAAAAGCACATTACTCTATTTCATACTCTTGACATAATCAATTAGAGTATATGGCTTCTCATTTCTGTGAGTGCAAGCTTGTAACTTAGATGCGGCTCTAACCTTTGTCGGGTACAAAGGCTGCAAGGTGACATCATTGTCTCAATGACAAGTACCGGTTACCATCTGCAGGATGGGCCTGCAGTCGTTAACTGTGGCAAAAAATCCATGGCCATGGTTATCAACTCTAAAAAGTAGTTCCTTATATCCTAAAAATCGATTAAATGGATATGGCGATCCATCTGATGCATTATTACCCAATCCATTTTACCTGTGCTTTTGTTTTAAATCAATAAAATGTCTCTGGCTGTTTATATTCGATACTATATTACACTTAATAGACCACCTGCGAAGTGCCCCAACTTCAACCATACTAGAGGAAACTTACAAAACGTTTATGAGGAAAATGGGAACAAAACAGAAACATGTACACATGAACGTGAGAGAGCCTTTTGAAATTCTTTATTCGGAAAGGAAATTAAATGTATGGGTGAAATATGAAGATTACGAAATCATACTTCCTGTTTAAAAGATTATGAGCTACACAGTTGTAATTAAGGGTTTTCATGGATTATTTTGCAAGAATATATGACTGCTTTTTCATTACTAATGGTACTAATACATGCCCATGCATATTGTAGTGTGTTTGTGTTGTTTAGACAAAATGTGGCCTCTTTAAAGTTCAAAGTGCTGCTGATAAAGGTTCATTCTATCATGAGTCTGGCTGGTCCTTGACAACATCAGTTTTTGTTAGGGAAGCGCTCTTTATTTGCACCTTTCACAATATCACCACTGCATACAATACCACAGTTGCATATTTTGCCATCACTATAAACAATACCACAGCTGCATTTATTACAACCACTACATACAATACACCACTGCGTACAAATACATTACCACCACTGCATACATTTCTTTCCTCTTTTCAAAAAGTAATAATTTGTATTTGAAACGATAGGCTGTAAATCGTTAGTGCTTGATTGACAAGAATGAAGATTATTGACCACCGGGTACAGAACATCACGTGGCCAGAAGTCCTCTGCGAATGACCATGATTGCCGGTATGTACGATGGAAGGATCAAATGGGCGTCTATCACTGGAATTTCATGCTTCCTATCTCGATAAAAATTGACGATTGTGGCTCTATGGTACAGTAATAATGCGGACCTTGCGGTTCACTTACCTCCACAGGACCAGAACTATTCTGAGTCTTGACGCAGCAAGCCTGAACTTGGATGAGAGCAGAAGGCTGTAGTCACTGGAAGCAGAACACGTATAGCTTGTGTTTGGCTCCTTTTAATCTAAGATAGGTTTTAGAGGAGGCCAAGGCGGAATCAACACGGTCAATGAACGCAGTTGCTGAATGAAGTTTAATTATAGCTCTAAGCTGGTTTCCTGCCTGCACTTATATGGGGGCAATTTTTATTTAGGTCAGCGCGTTTATTGTCTTTTTATTCTCAGAGAAAGTAAGCTGGGGTGTATAATTGCATATATTTTAGCGAAACATATGAATACACTTTTTCATGTTCTGCATGACAGGAGCTTTCCAGCTTGTGGAAGGGTCTCCTTCCAAATTTGTTTCTCTGCGTCTCTAATTTCGATTCTTGTCATTTGGTACTGTTTTTACAGTTTGGGGACCTGTATCCCAGACCATTTTCAAACTGATTAAAAAAAAACTTTTTTGAAATTTGGAACCGCTTGTGGAAATGGAAAATTGTGAATAAAACGAAGAAAGAAAAGCTTACAAAATTGGGAACTATGGTCTGCTGCCAACTGGTTTGTACTGAAAAAGCTCTGAGTGCAGTGAGGTTGTTGTTGATACCAGGTACGTGTATGCAGTATTCAATCTGTCAGGCAAATAACTTCATAGTATTTACATATTAGTGTTGACCCCGTTCCATCCTATTCCTACATATTATATATGCTGCACATGTCCATTTGGTCATGGGGGTCTACTTGGAATAGCCTACCCTTACAATTTGACTTGCTTCGAAC
Source organism: Hermodice carunculata (assembly GCA_964020975.1). Taxonomy (NCBI): domain Eukaryota; kingdom Metazoa; phylum Annelida; class Polychaeta; order Eunicida; family Amphinomidae; genus Hermodice; species Hermodice carunculata. Next base: position 49,479,797 of record OZ026617.1, read on the forward strand.
ATGTTGCCATTTGGTTGCAAATAATGCTGTTTTCCTAATAGCATAGATGTTCTTGCGTCTAGTTGCCAGGTTTGTGTCAAACTGAAACATTCCTTTGATATATCGTGTCCGTTACTATTGTTCTGAATTGTGCACTTTTGTCTTTCTAAAGTGTCAAAGCTTCATTCAAAATTGGTATTATTTTCCTGTTTTGAACAGCTAGATGGTGCTTTTGCATTATATTGGATGGCTTTTCCATTTTTATTGGTTGCACGTATGCTACTTTTCATACTTTCATTGTGTACACTTATAAGAACTTTTTACTGCACCCTCCCCCCCAAAAAAAAAAGGTTGGGAAAAAAGGCAGCTTTGATTGTTGATTTTATTCACATTTTGAAGCACAAATGATGTTGTTTTTATTCTGTGGGTGTATCCTTTCAGGCACACGCATATATATACACATACATGTATGTATGTGTGTATGTATGTATGTATGTATGTATGTATGTATGTATGCATGCATGCATGCATGTATGTATGTATGTATGTATGTATGTATGTATGTATGTATGTATGTTTGTATGTATGTATGTATGTATGTATGTATGTATGTATGTATGTATGTATGTATGTATGTATGACGATGATTTGTGAATTTGTCGCTGGATTTGCTGTAACATGTTTTGTTTAAACATATTGTTTTTGCCAAAACAATTGGCCAACACGCTGGTCACTTTATATATGGCGCCTTTATGTATATATACAACAAATGCAGTTGACTAATAACAGTAATGAAATGGTCTTCCGGCAAAATCGCTGCACAAATATCCCAGCACTCTGGCAACAGCACCATGATTTCAGTATCCAACTTGAATGTTTTGTGGTGACACATTTATTGCTTTTTTTACCAAGCCGTGCACAGGTTGTTAACCAACCTTCATATATGATTGCAAAGACTGGTCGGAAGTCGCCGTTGTGAGTAGACTGTGCAGGCTATTGAACGTTTGTCAATGAACAAATACATACAAACAAAACGCCATGAGCCATAACAATCTGAATTTGCTTAGATAACGCAGTTTATTTGTTTGTTAAAATAGAATATAACCATTGCTTGGGGGTAAATGAGCCCATTTCATGGACGTAAGTGACTAGGGATATGTGGGCATGCAGATTAGCAGAGGTGATATATACTGCAGGGATCCTGCTCTGGTGGTAATGTACGCAAGGATGATGGTGTTGAGGAACTGTGAGTCATGACTGAGGTGTAGAAAAAAAAGATTGACCTGTTGCTAAAACAACTGGGTAAAACTGAGTCCGTTTCTGACCCAAGTAGCATTTCAAAGGAGTAGGATTCTGAGGAGTCACAGTGTAAGAGTAATAGCAAAGAGGAAGGTGAGTTCCTGGCTAGGTCCCATAGTTGTAGCTTAGAGATAGTTCAGGTTGACGAAGTGAAAGGTGCAGCATATGGCGAAGAGCTTCCAACATCAATCAGATCACACGTGAGAGGCTTTCAGGAATCTTCCAGTCCATAGAGCAGATATCCCGCTGCTTTGGATACAGTGGCAAATAGATTTTACTATGACACTTACCTCCCAATGGGTAACTTGTTCAGCTGCTTTCTATTTGAATCTTTCAGCATAGCACAGAAATGGATTGCAGAAACAAAGCTTGGGGTTAAATATATATCGTGAAGTTACTGGATGATTTGCTCTTTGTTGCACAGTTTAAACAGTCTTGTCACAAAGACCTTACAAAATTCATGTCGTTGTGTGAACAATTTAGGGGTGCCAAGTAAAATGATGGATCCAGTAATGGTATTGACATTCCTTGGGTAGGGTTTGACACAGCTGTGAAGGAGGCCAGTGTACCTGTAGAGAAGCTACAGAAACATTAGTCTGAAATTATCAGGTTAGTGGCACAGAAGTCAGTTTCCCTCTGGGATGTTCAATTAATGGTGGGATTTCTGTCATGGGCATGACAAGTGCTGCTCCCAGGACAATTTTTTTAGGAAGTTGATAGATCTCCCCACCTGGGCTACAAACCCATTTTACCACATTCGGCTATCTAAGGAGACAAAACACGATTTGATGTGCCTGATATTCCTGGCCTATTTTAAAGGAAAGTCCATGTTTGGTGACAGGGGTTAGTTAACTTTTGATCAACTTTTGTTGTTTACAGATGCCTCAGGTTCATGCAGGCTTGGAGCGATAGAAAAAAGTATTTGTGGAGGGTCTGGCCTAAAAGTTAGGGTGAAACTTTGTATTATTATTCTTGAGTCGTTGCCAATAGTTGCAGCAGTGAACATTTTGGACCATCAGTGTCAAAACAGGAAGGTCTTGCTGACAACAGACAACACGGCTTCAAAGTCAGCAATAAATAAACAATGCAGTACAGATAAGAAAATCATGCACCACATGAGAATGTTAGTTTTGAAATGCTTAGAACTAAATGTGATTGTTCAGGCATCTTTTTTCTGTACTCTTCAAAATGGCCGGGCATATGCTCTATCATGGGCAGAAGTACAGTGCTTTCTATGGCTTCACCCACACTTTAAACCCAGTCCAGTATCGAAACCAAGTGTAGTACTCACCCACAACTTGAGCAACATGCCAAATGCCTCTTAAAAGCATCTCTGTCAGATAGTACATGGGCAGCATACAGAGGAGCCTGGGCTCAACACAAGAAATTTTGCAAAGACATATTGGGGAAGCAAGCACCATTACCAATACCTCCATCAAAGATAGTTTGGTTTATGCCACATTGGATCACAAAAAGAAAGCCCCCTCGTCTGTTTTGTCAGTTTTATCAGCCCAAGGTTTCTAGCACAAGCTTAAGGGGTTTTAGGACCCCACACACCACTACCTAGTTACAAAGATAGCGGCAGGGCTGCATAATAAGTGCCAGTCAACAGACGTCAGATTGCCAATTATGTTACCCATCATTCATAAGATGATAAGAAGCTTGACCACTGTTATCCGATTGCATTTTGAACAAATCCAGACAGCAACTATGTTTACTTTGGCATTTTATGCAGTTGGGTTGGTGAATATGAAGCAGAATCCAAAGCTCATGCCCAGTGGGTGCTGGTGCTCCAGGACGTAACAGTAACAAAAGACTGGAAAGGAACATACGAGATGGTAGTTGCCATATTCAAATGTAATTACAGCGCCAAGCAGGGTCCTCAGTCCATATGTGTTAGGGCTCAGGCGAAAGTGCAATTTTGCACTGTCCATTTAACTATCAGGTACCTGATGATAATGGGGACCACTTTTCATACAGCAAGATAGTGATTTTTGTGCAGCTATCAAGTTTAGAATGATCCTGAAGAGAGTTCTGGGGTTTTGCAGACTGAATCCTCGATACTATAAAGGTCACAGCTTCCGCATAGGGGCAGCTACACAAACTGCAGCTAGGGGTTTTCCGATGCACAGATTAGGAACATGGTCCATTGGCAATCGGATGCCTTATTTAAGTACATAAGGTTATTCACACCATAATTCTGTACACAGCCAGGGGTGCTCCGATGCACAGATTAGGAACTTGGGCCATTGGCGTTGAGATGCCTTTTTTAAATACATAAGGTTATCCACACCATAATTTTGTATACTTTGCACAGTCAGAGGCTGTCCCACATTACAATGTTACAGACGAGATGTGCATTGGAGGTCAGTCATTGGCTGTCCAATAGCACTATATGATATTGTTGGGAGTCAGTCATTGGCTGACTCCAAGTCTTGTGCAGGTTTTGCGGGGTGTAATGTGCATGTAGATTCAGTCATGGGCTGTCCCATCGATAACTCATGCTAGTAAATTTGATTTCCATCCGAACTAGCCCTTTTATAGGAAGCTCAGGCAAAGGTGAAATGGGGATCAACACAAAGTGTGCCTGGTGGTGTGAGGAACTCCCAGTGGAGTAAGTATCTATAAATAACTAAACTTTGTAGGTTAAATATATTGCAAAAAAGAAAGAAAAAAAAATTAAGGTACCAACCTTTATTGATCATATACATCCCACATAAATGCTTAGTTATAATTGGAGTGAGTGACCAAGGTGAGAATGCATACATGATAATAACCACAGGTTAGTACACAGTAAAAGTAAGTATGGTATAATTAGGTACAAAATTGTATTGGGCAGTCGGTTATGGCAGTGGGCTGTATTCACCCACAGAATGCAGTACTGTGCGGTGAATAGTGTGCTATGATTTTATATGCCTAAGAATACCTACTACATCATTTTCAATTCAATGGCCCGAGAAACCTTTCAGAATTCTGTAGTTGATGCAAGAAACATTAAATCATGCATAGGTATTGTATGAAATGCCCTGTTGAGTTGAGACTGTTCAGTGTGACTTTCCTCCTTCAAGTGAAACTGATCACGTCACAGTTTTTCCAATGAGAGATCAACGCTAGGGCCGTGAAACGATGGGCGGGCGTTCATGCTGCAGACCTCCAGAGGTAACAACGAGAAATAATGAACCATGCATAATGCTACGAGACATAGGGAGTCACTTGATACTAATTTGTCTAATTGTCTAGTCTGACAATATTTTAAACATAAACCTGTATCAACAAGGAATTAGTACAAATGGGAATACCAAATTAAAATATGAATTGACAGTGAAAATAAAATGTTAACTACTTAGAAAGACAAGATTTATGGCAACAATTTGTATTACAGCCGTGTTGAAGTCACACAGCTCAATGCATGGCCTCTATTGATTTTGTAAGCCCATTGGACATGTTGTGTCTGGTCTCTTGAACTCCACACTAGTGGTGGTCTCTGGGTGCGTGCTTTGTGCACTATCGACCTATGTAGGATTTTCAGGTTGAATGTCTTGTCCATCATTGACACTCAGGGGGTAGCCTGTGGAAGGAACATACATGTACAACGTCATCTGTTGCATATTTATTGCATCCAAGCTTTCTCACATCACCATTTCTCTGGGCAATATAATCACCTTCTCCGTCATTTAAGAAAATAAAAGCTTTACCTAAAGGGCTTAATAATGGCGTACAGGTGTTGAAAGTTGAAAACAAAACAAAACAAAACAAAACAAAACAGTCCCTATATAAACTGCTGTTGAGAAACTGAGCAAAGACCACATTTACAATAAGATCTTCGACTCCTACTTCATTTTAAAAAGATTTTAATGTTGTGAAAAATGGCCAAAGGTGCATGTTATTTGCTGTTAGGAAAGTATTTTAGCCTCTTTTCCTTTTTGTAATAAAATGTCACACCGAAATGATGAAGTACACTACTATCAAATGACCACAGACATACATACAGACAGAACTTTATCATTCAGACTCTTATTTTCTTGATAAGTTTTGCTGGAACTTAAGGGTTAAAAGAAAAGGATTTCTCCACTTTTTGTGGTTTTTAAAATCCAACCTTGTTCTGTAACTGGTCATTCTGACAAAGGCCTTAAAAGACAATGTTTGTTCTGAAACCTTCAGTTAATGATATTCAGAAAAAAAATAAAATAACGATGGCATTATCCCATTCGGGTCACTGTCCTTCCTTTTCGTTTTAGAAAAGAAATTCTGATCATTTTTTTTTTTCATTTGATTGACTAAGAGTTTAACAATGAAATAGGTCTTTACCGCAAGAGATTCCCATCGATGTGGCACTGTAACCAGGGATATGACGAAGATTTCAGCATATAATCATGCAAGAAAATATGGCTTAAAACAGACACTTACAACCAAAGAAAGGACACTTTTTGAATTCGGTCAAATAGTAAGAGCGCAAAAACCTTTCTGACAGAATTATAGGCAACGTGTGAACTTTTTTAATCATATAGCCTCAACTCAGGGTACTGCTTATGTTTCAGGTACGAAATGTTCAACAAAACAGATAGTTTGGCTGAATTTTATTAAACATCCACGTATATATGCATGTATGCATAATCTGATACATTTTGAAGCTGGGCAAATTTCATAAGATTTCTAATTTAGCTAAATGTAAATGCCTACCCACTTGCATTTACTGAAAGGGTGCTCCTAATAATTCAGACGTGTATACATTTCTTCGTTAACGTAACCCCATTCAGGACATAATTATAAATTTTCTTGCATATTTGTGTTAAATGCAGGAATTGTTTTATAAAGTACAGGCTTTAAGACTCTTTTTAATCAAATACAATGTTTTTTTTTTTTTTAGTTTTTGACAAAATTAAAATGAAAGTGTCAATCTAGTGTTTTGGTACTGACTGCATACAAAGCTGGTCTTCAGTTTGGTTATGTGTTTCAACCTCTTCCGAAAATTAAGTTCACTATTGATGCCCAGCATGTCAGGTGAAACATTTGACCACCTGGACACTATGTAGTGTCTTGTGATATTAAAAGACTTACAGTCAAATGATGCATGGCAAGTAACTTGATTGGTTCCCTAGTGCCATATTAGGATGGTGTGTTTAGGCAAAGAGGTGTGCATCTAGTGAATGCAGGTTGATATTTTCTGTAATCCATGCGAGATAAAGCCAGATTGTGCTTCCATATTTGTCATAATACGGAGCCCAAATATGTTTCAGCAACTGTGCAATCCCTGTTCTTGGAGTACACGTAATTAAAAAGAGTGTGGCAAAAAACCACAGCGAGGCGACAAATCTTGTATGTAAAGTCTCTAAAAAGTCCAACAGAAATATCAAAAACAGTCTCTTCCTCTCCACGGACCACTGTATATCGAGTAACGGCGTGTTTATGTGCTGCTGTCTGCACTCTATAACTGGAGGGGCGCAAATAACCTTCAGACAGGACATGCCTTTTGAAAACTTACTTTTGCCACCCCTTCCTCTAATAGGGTCCACAGGGCAACTGTAGCTGTTCGCATCAAGCAGTTGGATTGTAGATGTAAGATGCTGAGGGGGATGTTGAGGAATATCTCATCTGGTTTCATGTTCGTTCAAAGAATGTCACAGAGCCAGGTAAGATGAAATCGTGAGGTTTGAAGCCAGCACAGAGAGTAAATTCTTTTGGTTTCAAGTTAGGTCAGCTTAATCTGAGTGCCATAGATAAGGAGGCAAATTGCCAAGCGGAGAGGAGCCCAGTTGTGCACTTGCTGTGCCTTTGTCACCAAGCTGTGAAGCGCTTTTGCTGTTGTGTTCATCAAAAGGGTTATGATGACACTTAATAGTTAACAAGGCTTATCTGGCTTTAGGAGCTCCACATAAGTTGCTCTGTGGAGGGTTGCTGACTTTTTGAAAATGAAATATGATGCAAATTGCCATTGATTTTTCAGCAATGTGAACTTCAAATTATTATCAATTAGAATTAATAGTTGAATCATAGGTGTACATTGTATATCTTATGTATTTGCGTGCATCAACAAGAAGTCACTCATTTGGGTAGCAAACACCTGGCTACCTATGCGAGTAACTGTGGCCTTTGAATGCAAATTTCATGGAAAGTGAGCACCAAGCTGCCTTTATGATTAACTGGTTTTTGAAAAATATTTTATAGAAATTTCAGCCTTGTTCACAGGTTAAAACATTAGGCTCTCAGTAACTAGAGACTGGTGCCACAGGTCCACAAGTAAATCTCCATTCTTCAACCACAAATATATTTTTTTATGTATGTTGATACATTGATTTTTCCATCTTTTTGTGTCACTGCATTTTTAATGAGTTGTAAGATTCAGACCCCTAAAACGACATCCCTGGCGGAAACCTTTGCTTTCTGTTCTGTGATAGAGCCATAGTCAATTTTATCTATGCAGGTTTCAATGACCATGATTAAGTGTGATAAGCTCTTCAGATCATGGAAGATCTGCTCTAGTCTAGACACTAGATGATTAAACATCCGATCAGGTCTGCTGTTACAAATATAGTTCAGGGGTCAGATGGTTAAGCACTCAATCAACTCTGGTGTTAGAAATGTTGAGGTGGAGAACAACCCCAAATATCTAAAAAATCTCAAAAGAGCTCAGATGGTCTCTACAGCCTGTAGGGACCATTTGAGTCCCTCTTCATTAAAAGTTAGGGGAACTTTTCTGCTTTAGCAGTACGACACCATATGAAGAAACAGTAGTCCCATGTTAAAAGAATCACTCTATTTGGTGAGTGGTCTATAAGCTTTCCTGTACAAATGAGAAAATGTCTATGTGTCAAGGGCATTTCATTTGCTAAAGTATGCACAGATTTGGTCAATTTCGGTTCATGCCATTCACTTCGATTTTACAAACTTGTAAAACATGTATTTTCAAAATGAAATTTACGTGATCATTTCTGAGGATGCTTTGGAAAAATGGAAAATTTATTTTAAAGATAACAGGTGGATTTGAGGTGTTACATAAATGATATAGTATATATGTAAACCTAACAATTGTAGCTTTTATACAATGAGTGTATGAGGCAAGATATTTCTCAAATTTGAGAGGTGCTACCATTAAATCGATTTAAACTTCTGCTTGCTTTATTTGGTGAAGCTGTCGTCAGTCAAAAAAGAGATGCTTTCGTTTATACTGCATTATATATTTATTCACTGGTATAAAATGATGCAAAGTTATTGGTATGTCTACCTTTGGTTTCCGTATTACGACTTCACTTGTTTGACGGCTGACAGGTTTTGATCATGGATGGTTATTGTTTGCTCGGATTTTCGGTGCAGTTTCTATGACGTTATTGAAAACTATCATACACTTCTATTTTCTATTTTTCATGACGGTTATTATGTTACGATGCCAATATGAAATGTTGTGATCATAAGATATTCAATGAATAATGTATTGTTTGGTGAATATTGGAGTCTTGGTGTTATATCTGATGATGTTCATATTGACGGACTTGATTTATATGGTTTGCAACTTGGACTGACTTTCGAATACGATTTATTTACGTTGTGGTCTCATACTAGTGTTTGGTCTGGCTCAATCTTGGACATTTGATGTTCATGCAGGTCATAAGTACTCTAGCCAAATTGCATAACACACAAAAAACTGCATTTAGCTGAGCTTTTTGTTACTTTGTGACACAGATTGTTTTGCACCTGCTGGTTATTTACCATCTTCATGCTCAACTGACCCGTAAACTTGAGTCAATTTGGGTCTTATAGTGATGCATACCAGACGTAAACTTCAATTCTAGGGCTTCATCTTGTTAGGGTCTTTTTCCAAACAGTCATGGACTATTGGAGCTAATGTGGACCTTACTGCATCACCAGCTGTTTCACATATGGATTTGCATGAGCAAATGCTACTGATAAGGATGTCAAAAGGGCTCATTGGGAGTCTCCCTTCTTCAAACGCTCAACTTACAGGGTTTTTCTACTGTCATTACTTTCACGCTCAGGTTATGTGATTATTACGCCAGAGATGCCCATGCCTCCATCTGACCACCAGATGCTATGGTAGTGGGTTCTTGCATCCAACATCATCACTGGGAACACCCTTGAGCCATTATGGTTCAAGTAACGATTCTTACATCTTGATCGCTGTACGCTGGGTTGCCTATGTCAGCTCTCAATTAGCATGCAGAAGTTGGCCGCTGCAGCTGAAACACTTCTTAATCAACTGGTTGGACGTAAAGGGAATCTACTTAGAATCTATCTGTTTTGGTCCAACCATTAATAAAATTGCATACAATTGAAGACCACCATGGTAGTCAAAGCAATGGGGTCTTAAGCATAATGTAAGGACAGATAGGACGGTTGCTAAGAATTTTCAAATCTCGTGCATGGCGCTGTCTAATACAAGCCAGAATGCTGCATCTCAATAGGGTGGTTTCCCAATTTGTGCAAAAGGAAACAGGTCACAGTACCTCCCAAATATGATAGAACAGGTGACTAAGATCCGTGTTTTATGCACATTCCTTAATGTTACTTAGCGCAAGCTACACTTATCTTGACTTTACACAAATATGTGGTCTTTACTCCTTTCATTTGTCATATTGACTTTTAAAGGAAAACTAGAAAAGAAGATTTGCTTCCAAGCAAATCTATCTGTGTGCCTTCAAAAGTTCTGAATATCAAATGGTGCAACTTTTGTCCTTTGGTACTTCACATTCCATTAAGCTTATGGCTGGATGAAATTTGCAAAGTAAAAATTACCTTGGCTTTGGACCCCTACGGGTCACATGTAAATTGCAAAAATGTACAGTTTTACAATACCTACATTTAAAGCCCAACAAGAACCAAATGAGATGAAAATTGACCAAGTTATGGCAAGATGAAACCTTCAAAGGGGCAAATGACCTCGACCTTTGCCCTTTCGATGTTACATGTTCTTACAAAAATGTGCAGCGTTGCAATACATACAATTTGAGTCCAACATGATTGCAATTAGATGGAAATTGGCCGATTATGGCTTGATGAAACTTTTAAAGGTCCAAATGACGTTGACCTTTTACCTCAAGAGGTCACACGTAGTTTGAAAAGCAATCGCTACAATTTGAGCCCAACATGATCAAAATTGAATAAAAATTGACCAAGTTATAGCTAGAAAAAAACCAGCAACGAAAGTAGCCTTTGACCTTGAAATGACCTTTAACCTTGAGATGACCCCTACTTGAAGTGAACCTTGACTTTTCAAATGACATTTTGATCTAAATTTGACCTTTGACCTTGACATGACCTTGACATTTGAGATTACCTTTGCCTTTCTTTGATCGAACTCCTATACAATTTTGGAACTACTTTTACTTTTGTATATAAGATATTAAGATTTAAAACCTTTATTAGCTCTCTTTGGCATAATTTTGAAAGGCATGACCTCTCATTATAAAAAGGAAAGAATTCATCTTTAGAAGTATAATTGTGCAAAGTCTGGAGGTTCTACGTGTAATCCTTTTCAAATGAAATGTCCGACAAATTTGCCTGTAAAGAAAGAAAGGAATACAGAATTCCCAGAAAAACAATATGTTTGTGTTGGCACACAGACATAATGATTAAACCTGTCATTTAGACATTTATACCTAGAATTCAGGTCGCCAGTAAAGAGCACAGTGCACACGGGGACCCCAAAACGTCCGATCAAGATATATGTTGGAACACGTAATGATAATTCACATAACATAAGGAATGGGAGTTTGGGACAGTTGGTACATGCGTTTCCCATTTTCGACCAGGTGATTGGTACCGACTGTTGCTGATTCCAGACCTGGCCGTCCTGTGGTCACAGAGCAACAAAAAAAAATTGTCATGCAAAAAAAAAAAAAGAAGGAAAGAACGCATAAAACATCTCTTCAGTTTCCCAGGGTCGTACTTGCAACATATGCCCATTGTCACATTTTTCAAGTGGCATGCATGTCAGCGGCATCAGGCTAATTGGTCAATATCCTTGGGGATCACTTGTTGACACTATGTAAGACCGCTTGCAGCCAGCGCATGTCTCATAAGTAAATTACTGCTTTTCATCCTTCCGGTGGGCTTAAATAGTACTCAAAAGTGATAACAACGAACGATAAAGTTATTTTAGTGTCAAGACGATCAGAACAATTTGCGGTCTTCTTTCCTGAAAGGCACATGTTTTGCACGGTCAATTTCGTTGCTGATGAGTTTGTCACTGCTTCTTGATTGATAATAATACCTATTCAGCAATTAATAGGACAATTCAGAGGCAGGTAAACCAACTTTGATGGTGGAAATAAACACAATTAGAACAAATGCATCACTTTGATCAGAATCCTGTCTGTATTAGCTCTAGCTGTTGCCAATTCGATGCCTATATAGGCATGTTGGAATATTTTGTGGTCGTCAAATCGATTTACCCTTAAAATCAAACTTGAACGTAAGACAAAGCCCAAATGAATCTTATTGAAGTGTAGAATACGATGGAATTGGCATCTGATGACAAATTAGTGTATATAGAAATATACATAAAGAAATCGATACGCCTTGCTGTCCTTGTTCATTCCACTGATACTAAGGTGCTACTTCCCAGTATGTCACTTGAAGTCTTACATGCATTTTATTACCTGTCTACACTAAACAATACGATTTGTCTTGTGTAGATGGAAATCAAGGAAACCATAGGGTGAAATTGCAAGGCTTTATAAGGTATGAACCGAACTGCCTCATTTGGCTTTTTAATAAAAAATCTGTTTAATAGGAGGTATGGAAGAACATTTGGAAACAAAAATAAATACCAAACGGACCTTAACAATAACGATCAGAGGGATGGCTGCCAATTTGCCCTCAAGGCGGCAACACCGTGGATATGTAACATATAAACGTGAAGAGCGGTCGATAGCTATACTACAAATGAACAAGCCACTTGAGAGACATCGAGTGCTTGAGTATCGAGCAGACCACGTGTCATATCCATATATTGTTACTTGCGATCTCAATGTACTTAATAGAGTCGGAGATGCCAACAGCAGTCTCTTCCAGGGGCGTTTGGTAATATCTTCGCAACACGTACAATGTAAATTGGTGGTCACTTGGTTCAGTTGAATGTTTTGGATTTACACTGGACAGATACTGTTTAGGATGTGTCACACAAGAGCAAGCACAAGCAGTGAAAGTGAGTAACCTTTTTCTCTCATCCCAGGTCGAACGGTCGGATGCAATCAGCATCACAACCATCATTCGTGTTGCTTTGAGCAGACTCCATGTTGGTTTGTTTTGTTTCTAATTAAATTAATGTAAGAAGCGCAAGATCTCTGCTGGTCTCGGTCTTTTTTCAAATCACCGTACAGTGTCACTATAATACGAAGCGGAACTTAATATGTCGAACTTTTCGTTCTTTTTGGATGAGGTGGAATCCATGTGTCCAGCTGATGTTGCTGTGCCTCTTTCCGAGCGCAAAACCACCAATCCAACTTAGTTTTGCTGCAGAAAGGGTAGGAAAGCATATGGTTACATATAAATGTTCTGTCAGTCCTTGAACATAAGCTAGGGAATTGTAACATTGTTAAGATTTGTCTTTTCAGCATGGCATAAGGACACATCTGACTTAATGGTTTGCATCTTATGTTGAAAAGTAACGAAGCATAACAGTATATAATACTCTGGTTGGTAATGATAAGCATCACTTCCGTTAAATCAATACTCTGCAGACGCTTTTGTAGTTTCCTTATAACACCTGCTGTGCAAAGCATATCAGCAACAGGAATCACAGATCATCAGAAGCACATTTTGGCTCACCAAAATATGATGGTCATATACAATGTAAGTTTAGTAATTGTCAAAATGCGAGTTGCTTGCAACGGCGTGCCCGCTGATTTTCAACGCATGCTGTGTTTCTGTCAGTGGAATCTCAAGTCATCACAACGAAAAACAGGTTTTCAAGGCATCGGAGCTATTGTCTGAGCTTCTGGTGATTTGCTCAGCTGAAATCGAATACCTGTCAACGTATCACTTAAGCTTAAAGATCAGGTTGTCAATTAAATCACCTACATCCTGGGTACCTTACATATCCCGATAAAGATCAAATCTGGTGGAAATATCTGTTTGAGCCGTGTAAATGAAGATGGATGTGTCTGCTACAAGTAAAATTTGGGCACATTGACATGTATGGTTTGTTAAACATTTCAGGACCAGGTTGCAATGTGAGAGAAAGGTCTTTCTCGGCGCTGCGCACCATGGAGGTGTGTAGAATGAGGCTATCTTTCTCTGAAACATTCATGCCAGCACCTGCTGGTTCTATTTATGAAGAATGCCACAACAGGAATAATGAACATTATTGTGTCCAATTTGTTTATTTATATCCCAATCCAAGTAAATACAACATCTGCAGGCATCAAGGAAAAATTTATACTCATTTTCTTAATGGCTTTTCGGAATACATTACATCGTTTCTCAATAACATACGCTCGCAAATTTGCACCTTCAAACATTGTTGTGACAGTAATGAATGATTCATGATGTATTTGTTCTACCTTAATATTATAAATGACCTACATCTCAGTGTGTTCATAGTATCTTACTCTCCTTTTGCTGACTTATGCCGTGTTGTAAAGTCAGTCTGGCAAGTTCACTCATGTGGTCCCAGTTATAGCGGAATATAAAATCCATGATTTGGGTAACCCTAGCATGATAGTATAAATTAAATTCATTCATATCCTTACTATCATAAATATTGTATTTTTTGTCTTTGCCAATGGAATCAGTTTCAGTGGAGCTGGTTTGAATGATAAATACGACAAGTACAACTTTCGTGAAGACCAGCAGCCACTGCGGTTGACAAACCATCAATTGGAAATGCGTTCACAAAACTGGTCCTCGCTCTTTTGAGCGTGACGAACCAATGTATTTTAAAGTAGAAAATACCAATTGGTACTGAAACGAAAACATGTGTATAAAGAACTTAAATATTCAATTTCCTTAAATTCAGGCAAAATTACCCGCAGAGCTAGTTATTCCCAGTCTTATTCTAGTCTGGAGAATTGTAAGTACCAAGAGTAAAGAAACAGGGGCCAGCAAAGACATTCCTTGGTGGAGGATTTATTGTATGCAATCAAACATTTAGATATTCATTCTTTGCATTCTGTGCTCAATGGCTCAAATTGAATCACAAACTCCGTCATAGTAAAAACATTCATGTGTTTAGCTCTGCATCCCTGCTTTGATCGACGTCGGCGAAGAATGTTCTATAACATGGACAAGAAGCTCCATGTTTATGTCCTCATTTATTCAGTCGTAAGACTTTAGCTGTCAGCTGGATCTATATTTATACCAAGACGATCAGGAGGCGGCATGAGATCAATGGCAGGCCACAGGATAGGGTCAAAGTGATCGAAGGGACCATCAGTCATTGTACTCTGGTTAAAGTGTACTGCTTAGATAATACTGCAGCCATGAACTTAATATAGTCAATGTGGCTTCACTTGATAGCGGGGCAGTAATTAATACGGAAGAACGCCACGCTTCTGTGATTGTTACACATAAGACATAGATCACGTGCGAGTTATATTCTGCTGGAAGTCATCTCTTGTGCCATGCGGCAATGCTCAGATTGATCACAGTAGAAATACATCAAACGTAGTCCTACGACACAAAGGCTGACACTGTCAACATTATACCATTGATACATTTTAATTGTTGTGGTTGGGAAACATAAGTTCAAATGTAAATCTGATAAAAGTAAAATGTTTATGTTTCATGGTAAATAGTTTAAAAGTTTGTTGGACGCTTTTAATAAATCGAAGTGCACAAAAGCTGATGATTGTGGGATTGAACTTAGTTGGGTCTGATCAGGCCCCACATATGAAAGTGCACAATTATACATTTTCACATATTAGATTGTTCTGGAAATATCCCTGAAATATGGAAACTGGCCGCATGTATATGGCACATCAAAAAGTTCCAATTGCAATGCATCCTTCCATTGTATAGGATACTAAAATACATTCTTTAAAGTCGAAAATTGAATCACTAATGCAATGAAGACAAAACTTTGAAGTAGAAATAGACTTATTTTGTCGAGTATACGGAAAGGGGGGGGGTGTTACATACTGGCGCGTAACAAATCATCGTTAAGACCATTTAGGGTAGGAACAGGTCCTTTCGAAGTAGATATTCCATTAGAAAATGCAGTTCAACTGCCGAATCGGAAGTGGAGTGCCTTGGGTAGACTGATAAGTGCACAGTTAAATATTAACCCATTTAAGCAAGCGATACAAAATTTTGTCTAAGTCTGAAGGTTATGTATTTATGTTGTGTTACTCCCATGTAGATACGAAATGCTGAGAATGTGATGTCCAGATATCCAGATGATATGGCATTGCACATAAATTGGCCGTCCTGTCAAAACATGCCTGGCGCATCAGATTGTTGGGAGAAAAAAATTCCTAAAGGGCCCTTTCTTGGACCACGAAAGCGTTCCATTGCTGAAAAATGTACATTATCTGACATAACTTATTTTATTTTATGGTAAGATGATAATTCTGTTTTTTCCCCAAACATATGGATAAAAAATGCCATAAACCCTATACAAATCCCCTGTTTAGAAGAGACAAGTAGCACAGGACAAAAACGTTACGAGACAATGATAGAGAGGAATGGCAACATGGAATACATCATGATACTAAGGTGTGAATAGGCTAACATATTGACACACACCATCTTGAAAGACAGGGAAAAGAGATAAGGCAACAAAAACAAGACAAGACAGTGGGCAAATATGTTGAAACATTATGAATCATCAAATTCGATAATTTATATGCTAATATTTGGTCCAGTGATAGCTATTGAAATTGCAATCGTGTAATGGCATTGCTATCAACTCGTTTGGTGCAGGAAATGTAATTTTTAACCCATAAAAATATTGCCTCATTTTTTAAAACCAGAACAGCCATTTGAGCCATAGAGTAATGTTTGCAAAGTAAAAGGAACAATTGTAATTGTAAAAGTATGTAGAGAATTTCTGTAATAATGGAATTTGGGCAAGCACAAAAGTAATGCCAATCATCTTCCGATCCTTGACCACAGCTTCAAAATGCAGAATCTTTTTTACCGATCTTTTTCCAGTGACTCTTCGGCTGGCTGCTGCCCATTCGTAATCTTGTATGCTAAATTGCAGTTACCAACATAATGAATGTTGGTATACTTTATTGGGCGAGGAACATTAGATTCAATTCTGAGCTTAAACTGTGAGAGGCTTGAAGCATTACGAGTTTCTAAGGGGCGAGCGCTCGGACAGGAGATTGAAGTTTTCAAGAAATATGCATTGAGTCTGTTTTTAAAGCATTAAATGTTATAAGCCACAAGTGGTGTAATACAGGCACAGATTGCCATGAGTGGTAGGAGTATCAAGTGATGCACCACAGGCACAGATTGCTATGAGTGTTAGGAACAACAAGTAATGCATCATAGGCACAGTGTTAGGATGAGTGGACACCTTTCTGATTCCCTCACAACACTTTATGGTCACATTGAGTCACGAAACGAATGGAACCCCCCCCCCCCCGAAATTCTTGCAGCCATTTCAGTCACACATATGCTCTATTCGGATTTGGAAAGAACTAGAAAGGAATATTTGCCTTAAGCAAATTTGTCCATGTGCCTTCAAAAGTTGTAAATATTAAATGCTACCACCTTTGTCCTTTGGTACTTCACGTTCCATTAAGCTTATGCCTGGATGAAAATTTCAAAATCCAAATGACCTTGACCTTTGACCTTTACAGGTCACATATAAATTGTGAAAATGTACAATGTTACAATACCCATAATTAAAGCCAACCATGAACCAAATCAGATGAAAACTGACCAGGTTATGGCAAGATGAAACTTTCAAAGAGCCAAATGACTTTGACTTTTGCCCTTTAGAGGTTAACTGTTCTTCCAAAGATGTGCAGTGTATCAAAACTACAATTTGATCCCAACATGATCAAAATTGGATAAAAATTGACCAAGTTATTGGTAAAAGAAAGCAATCATGAAAAGTGGCCTTTGACCCTGAAATGACCTTTGACCTTGAGATTACCTCTACCTGAAGTGAATCGTGACCTTTAAAATGAAATTTTGACCTAAAATTGACCTTTGACCTGGACAACACCTTTGCCCTTGACATTTGGGATGACATTTGCCTTGCTATGATCGAACTCCTATACACTCGGAACCACATCTACTATAGTATATAAGATATTGAAGATTTAAAACTTTAATTATTCCTCATGTGCACAATTTTGAAAAGCATGACCTCTCATTATAAAAAGGCAAGACTTTATCTAAAGAGGTACAACTGTGCTAAATTTGTTTTTTTTTTTAATGTATAATACTTTTCAAATGAAATATCGGAGAAATTTGCCTATAAATAAAGAGAGAAAAAAAGAAAGAAGCATAAAAGAAAGAAAAAGAAATAAAGAATTCCTATAAAAACGATTATGTCTGTGTTGGCACACAGGCATAAATATACAATATACCTGTTGCCATGTATGAAGTTTCGCACAGACGTGGCTTGGCTGGTACCACACTGTCGACATTTAGTGGCTTTGATCCAATCAATTTGTAATGGATATGTTTCGAATATTTATAACACCGATTTATTAGCGAAAAATGCGCTATCCAAAGGTATAGCTATGTTAAGCGTGACTGCAATGCGGGGCTTCACAGCACGGTTTATAGTGTAAAAGCAGGGGCCAACAGTCTTTGTAAAGTTTTCATGTGTGGAAGACAGTAGAAGTATCTCGCCGATAAATGCGAGGAATTTGAATAAATCTGCATCTGTTCTGTAGCTGAAAGCAACTGGACTGTTATGTTATAGTCTGTGTACGACAATTAAAATGCCTATGAGAATGCATAAACAATCAAGTCGGGACTTTGGGACAACATCCTTTGATGTCATGTATTTTACCAAGCATACAATTTATGACAAAAGCCGTTACACACATGGGATATATAAGTGACAGGGAAGACGAGATTGCAATATTCATTACCTTTGCAGCCATTTTCTAAGAACGCGTGTACGAGAATTTGTAACAAAGGTGTAAGCTTCATCAATGTCAGTAGTGGCCAAGTGTGTACATGTGTGCTTCATCATTTGTGACGTCAAAATCAAAGATTCTAAGTCTTGCACAATAGAGAAAAAATTGGCGGGCAAATATACTATCTGGCGAAAGATATCGAATGTTCACTTGTGTTACAGACACAATAATTCAAAACAGACGTAAAAGACACATGCGATTGAACGCTCAATTTTTTAATGTAATGTCAGATTAGGGTCCGAAGTTTATTTGACTTTAGAACCAAACAAAACTAAAATACCAATCGGCATTATTACAAGCCTGGTAGACTAGCAAGAGGTCTTTGTCTCAAGTATCGTCTTTACATCCAGCATGATACAGCTATCTAAGAGAGAATAAAATATCCGTTGAATGATTGTGTTTTCTGAGGGAATATCTTTGGCAAGTAGCAGTCGATAGTTTGATAATTGGACAAAGCTTTACCGATGCATTTTTTTCTGGTCCACTATTATTTTTGACAAATACTCATCTTGGAGAGGTTGTCTGTATTTACCCGTTGGAAAAAACCCAATTTTGAGGCAAAGAAATTGGTTCTAATCATTGCAAATTTGCATCATAACCTGGCCAGGCGCTATATATTTGTGTTGTGGATGCTGTTTTTGATATCTATTGAGTCAATGGCTTCTTCGTATCTGGTCCTAATGCGGAGCACTCAGGACATGTCAACAAGGCTGTACGATGACAGTGTTACAATAGAAGTAGGATTGCCAGTGGTACAAATAACCCAGTCAGGTTTTCGGGGACGTATTGTGTTTTTGAAACTGCAGTGTGCCATGGACGACACAAACACAGCCGAGCAGGCACACAGAGGTCTTATATCTTGCGTTGACACTCTAATGAGGCTTGTTCATATGGACATAAAACGATTATGGCCTACTTTCAGTTTTGATGATGATGATGATGATGATGATGATGATGATGATGATGATCATCATCATCATCATCATCATCATCATCATCATCAACATCACGGAAAGTAGGCCATAATCGTTAAATGTCCATATAAACAAGATCATCATCATCATCATCATCATCATCATAAGTTGTTGTGAAAAGTACCTCTATACAACGTTGTTGTTGTTGTTGTTGTTGTTCAGGTTCTTCGACACTTGGTTTCCGTGCGATACGTCTTGAAGGACTTGACAGAATTTGATGAAACCTGTTAGGATTATGTATCTAGGCAAGACCTAGGTTGGAATTGTATTTGGGTGACCTTGACCTAATTTTCAAGGTCACAGGGTCACTTATGTGAAATTGGTTTCCGTTCGATCAGTCATAAAGAACAATATGGAATTTCATAAAACTTGGTAGGATTATGTATCTAGGCAAGACCTAGGTTGGGATTGTATTTGCGTGACCTTGACATAATTTTCAAGGTCACAGGGTCACTTATGTGAAATTGGTTTCTGTTCGATAAGTCATGAAGAACTTGATGGAATTTGATGAAACTTGGTAGGATTATGTATCTTGGCAACACCTAGCTTGGAATTGTATTTGGATGAACATGAGCAAATTCTCAAGGTCACAGGGTCACTTATGTGAAATTGGTTTCCGTTCTATAAGTCATGAAGAACAATATGGAATTTGATGAAACGTGGTAGGATTATGCATTTTGGCAAGACCTAGGTTGGGATTGTATTTGGATGACTTTGAGCGAATTCTTAAGGTCACAGGGTCACTTATGTGAAATTGGTTTCTGTGCAATCAGTCTTGAAGAACTTGAGAGAATTTGATGAAACTTAGTAGGATTATGTATCTAGGCAAGACCTAGGATGGGATTGTATTTGGGTGGCCTTGAGCGAATTCTCAAGGTCACAGGGTCACTTATGTGCAATTGGTTTCCGTTCGATAAGTCATGAAGAACAATATGGAATTTGATGAAACTTGGTAGGATTATGTATCTTGGCAAGACCTAGCTAGAAATTGTATTTGGATGACCATGAGCAAATTCTCAAGGTCACAGGGTCACTTATGTGAAATTGGTTTCCGTGCGATAAGTCTTGAAAAACTTGATGGAATTTGATGAAACTTGGTAGGATTATGTATCTTGGTAAGACCTAGGTTGGGATTGTATTTGGATGACCTTGACCTAAATATTAAGGTCACAGGGTCATTTATGTGAAATTGGTATCTCTGCAGTAAGTCTTGAAGAACTTGATGAAAATTGCTAGAGTAATGTATCTAGGTGAGAGCTAAAATAGGATTGTAATTTTCAAGCAAACTTGGTCATTTGTGAATTGGTATCACCTGTAGCTTATTCAGAGACGTAAGTGTTCCACCGGGAGACATTTGATTTTCTGTCGGAAAATCAGTCTGTTCTAGTTTTTTATTATTATCATAGGCAAAAAGGCTGGGCAGAAAAATTAAAAAGTCATAAATCGTCTTTACTTTCCGTGCATAATTGACACTTGCCGTCAGATTTACCCCATCTTTCCAGATCCTCATCAAGACCCACAACCCAGTCTGGGCCATAAATGTTAGTCTCCTAAGTAAACCCTGCAGCATTAAAACAAACATTTCTCTTAAAAGTGGACTGTTCGAACATTTGATTTCATTTGTTATGGGTATACCTTTGAATAAAGAAAAGGCACTCATTCATTGTTGGCTGAGTCATTGTTTACTTGCTCAGTTTATTGTGTGTTGAGTCATTGTTTGCATATGGAAGTGGCTTCCATAAATGGAATTGAATTATGTTGATCTTTCTTTGAAAGCAGACAGCCAGGCACAAGTCCACTGGCAGAAAGTAAACAGAATCTGTATGTCTGACTGATTAAACAGTACCGAAACATATCACCCACATTCATGAATCAGAACCCAACAATGACAGCAGAGTTATATACAGCAAGAGGCAGAGATTCTAGAAGTATCAACACATAAACATTCATCTTTCAATACCAATGTGAAGCAACACATTTTGCCCCTATTGTGAGACAGGCAGTCACCCATGAAAAGCAACTGGTGGTTTAAAACCGGTCATCTGAACCCATGTTCTTGATTAAGTATAAACTTTAGTTCTTTTTCCAAAACATATAGGCCTAGCCACTTAAAACCCAACATGTATTACTTGTGCCCAAGATAAAAAGAGATATCGTAGGCCTGCCTCTTGTTGAAAGTCTTTACTTGTCAGCCAGCAGGACCGACAGCAAAACAAGACAGTAGGTCTACATCTTTTTTTGTGACATATATGTACCTGGAACATTACAAATGTTCAATGCTCTACATCCACTATAACTATAAATCAAAGAACGCAGTATAGCCAATGACGTATTCATCAGATAGTTAAAGAAACATCACCCACATTCATTTTTTCCAAAGTTAAAATTACAGAAAAGATAAATACAGCAAACGGTAGATATTCAAGGATATGTCAAGACGTCCACATTCTGCGTTCAATACCGATATGAAACAAACATCAATCCTGACTTGAGACAGGCAGTCACAAATAAAAGGCAACTGCTGGTGTTAAGCCGGTCCCTCCAACCCTCGAAATATTCTTCATTAACTAAAAACTTCAGCTTTCTTCCGAACAAATAGGCCTTACCACTTAAAACCCAAGAAAGAGCCAAAAATTGTGTGTTTTCCCCACTGCAGACCCACGAGGTAGAAGTCTTTATTTCAAGGATGGAGAGTGGATCACCCACAGGAGATTGTCCTTGCCAAAAGATCCTGGCTTGTGCTTGAACTGTTTGAACTGTGTTATTGTGAACTGTATTTAGTATCTGAACTGTGAGCAATACCTGGGGCCTGTGGTTATCTGGACTTGAATTACTGTAATGTTGACTATGGTCAGTATTAGAATAATGTACGAAAACAGCAAAGTCTCCTATTCATTCATTTTACTTTGTATAAACCAATATTATAATATAGTGTGGATTCTTCGTCGTTCTTTGTTGATGTGATTATTAGATTCCCGGAGTATCTGGAACATTTAGTGCTATAACTTCGTAATCTCATCCCAGAGGCTTCTTCCCGTCAATTTGAATTCGAAAATGTGACATGAAAAATGCCCGCCTTGAAGGTTCTTATGTTTATCAAAGGCAGTCAAACTTTGACAGATTTGATACGTATAGAAATGCATGACACCCAAATTTCGTGGAAAATTGATCATATTTGATGAATTGTGCAAAATGAATATATAGACAGTAGCTTGGCAACTTATCTCTAAAGTTTCACAAGTCAAATAATGTGTTAGAAAATTCGAGCAAATTTAAAAATAGTTTCCATTGCCTGTAAAAGTTAACTGCTACGCCAAAAAAGATGCCAAGCGTTACACCAGTCCGTCACATAGGGTCATCATTTTAGATAAAGAAAAGAAAAGTAATCATGTCAACGTGGTGTCGAACTTCAATTAAAATGTCTCACTGTTGCAGACAGGTAGATCACATAAGAACCACCAGAACATCCGAAAACAGAACGGGAGAAAATAAGCGCTACACATGCTTGTGAAAAGGTTACCCCATGCTCATAGTAACAGAGACTATGTGCATGCTTACCAAAAGGGAGTAAAACCACATTAGGAATGTGGCGCTTTCACCAGCTGTGAGGAAGTAGTGAAGCACAGAAATGGAAAAATGTAGGTATATCATTGTTTTTTCCCATTTTTAGTGCGCAAGTGTTTAATATCAGGATAAATATTACCAGCAAGGTTTCTCTTTAGTCAGCCGAATAAATTTTCAATACGCGGCATGCATATTAATCTGCCTCCAAAAATCTTCGACAATGTCGCTTGGTTACGATGGCAACGCGTTGCCATAGCACGAGAAGCATAGCCAAGGGTGTTACTAACATTTGTGAGAACGAAGAACGCTTCGAATAAAATTACTCCTAGTGGTACGAAGCTCAGAGAGTGTTTGTGGAACAGACTATGATTTTTCAATGTGTGTGTGCGTTTTTTCTAAGTTATTAGTTTGACAACCGCAACATATTTTGCCATGTTCGATACAAGAATCTGCACATACACACGAGTACATCCTTGTTGAATGACCGCAACTAATATGAATGCCCTGTATAAAAAGCACACATTTAATAAAGGCATGTTTTTGTTAACCGCTTGTCATCCACAAAAATGGTAAATTGAGTGACTTACGGGAAATTCGTCAAAAGAGACAGGTGTAACAGATGGAGTGCGCGCTAAAACTAAATTGCATGTAAATGCACGGTCGACCATGAGAGACAATTGAACTCATTTTAATATTGATGGGGTACCACACCTTGGGCTGCTTATTGTAGTAATTGGGTACATGTCACCAAAGGTCCATCTTCTAATCAGGAACAGGCCAACCGTACAGAGTCATTTATGATTAACCTTGATTGAGTTATAAAATCTACCTGTGTCAATATGCTAGAGCACAAGGTGAATCAGGGCCATCTTTGATTTTATGTTAACTTTCATCTCCGCAAGGAAAAGATATTATGTGCTTAGACAGTCGGTACTGTGTGCGTCCGTTGGTTCTGTCGATTATTTATTACTTTTTGCTGCAGAAAAACTGATGAGAGAATGTTTCTATCCCAAATATTAGATAAACGGCATTGTAATGCATGCAATATTATAAGGATAATCTCCACTGTACCCTTTCGTGTGTGGTGAGATGTTACTCAGCCAGCAATTTTTGCCCCAGTGAAGAAAAATAAGCTAGGCTGACAGTGTGACAAATTGCCAGTTTTGTGCCAAGGGACAGTAAGAAAATAACATAAATCTGATTCTTAATTTCAATAAGCAATCTGAGATGGACACTATATATCAAACTTACTTAGTTTATTTAATGAATATATATATATATATATATATATATATATATATATATATATATATATATATATATATATATATATATATATATATATATATATATATATATATATATGTATAATAATTTGGTGCTCAGAATGCATGGGAAACATTCAATGTGTTACATTTTACGTCGATATGGGGTCCATTATTAACTTGAGCTTGATTGCTTGTGCCTTTATAAACTTAAGGTACGAATACAGCATCCACAATACTGCTGATCTCTATAAAACCGTCCCCCTAACAGCATCCACAATACTGCTGATCTCTATAAAACCGTCCCCCTAACAGCATCCACAATACTGCTGATCTCTATAAAACCGTCCCCCTAACTATTGCGATCACTCCTCACGTGTCTTAAATATGGCTGCATATACAAGTTACAATACATCAACGATTTGGCTAATGGTATGTAGTTGGTTGCAACGCGGGATTCCTACTCTGTGCTGAAACTTTTCAAACAAAGGGGTACAAAATAGTCAACGTAAGACGCCTTCCTGCATCTACATTTGGATAAATGACAGACAGTAGGTATAGTTTTAGACTTGATGGTGTAGGCTTCCTCTGACCAAGGAGGGTAGAGTTGCCTCTTTGCTCTGAGAGATTGCAACACTGGTGCCGTTCTGCGATCCATGCTTCCGCCACTTGATGTTGCCACAGCTTTTAAGTTTGGTGCGAACCACAGAGACACGGTACCGTTGCCGATGTCTTCATTGCGGATGGCACTACGAGGGGCAGGTCACTTCAATACGTTATTAATTTTGCCATCCTTACAGGCGTCACGTATATGATACTGACAAAATTCATGTATTTAGGTCGCGGGGGCAACACACCAATGGTAGTGACGCAAAGACTTCTTCGCTGGCAAGTGAAGAGATGCGGCTGCTCAAGTTGGTGGAATTTAAAAAATATATCTTAATGAGTAAAATATGAAAGAATAAAAATCCCAATAACTGTGATGTGTGGAATAAATTTGACAGCACCCCATTCAAATAGCTAACTGTTTAGCAGATCCAGGATGGTTAGTAGAATGCTATCAATTAACGCTTTCTTGTGTGACTACACGGCTTTACGTAGCAAGCATGAACACAATTGTAGTTTTGAGTGAAAGCATGTTTTCTATTCCATCAATAAAATCTGGTCAATCTGCGCCATGTTCCATGTGAAGCCCTGCGGTGTACCTTTCCTGATTATATGAACTTATTTGTGCTTCCCAGGAACGATATTATCTCTATTACACTTCAAGTGGAATAGAACAACATGAAAATAGGTGTGTTTAGCATGCAAAACATATTTTAGCCTGGAAGTATCACTTACTACCCCCAGTTCAAGATAATATTTGTCAGTTGCAGACATGTGAAGGTTCGTGATAGGTAACACTTAACAACAGAACAAAACCTTTCATGTTTGGTCACAATTGGTTGTCTCTCAGGAAATCCTCATGCAGGCCATAAGTCCAGATGATTACTGAACCAAAAGCTGACAGGAAATAGAGCAATCAGAATCCTTGTTACAAATCAGGAAATAGTGCAATCAGGATCATCGTTACAAAATCAGGAAATAGAGCAATCAGTACCGTCGTTTCAAAATGAAGAAATAGAACCGCAAGTTCATCGCTTCAGACTAAAGCAAAATAAATCAAAGGGCAAGAGTAACAAGCTATGCTATTCTGTGACATTAGAAACCCGCAGTAGAAGATGAGCAGGAAGCAAAAAATGAGCCATATCCTAATGAAACGAAACCACCTGAACAGCACCGAATGGGTATAGCTTTGAAGTTGGCATCACCAGTCTCTGCCTGCACGACAGACACAAAATGGAGCATACGTAATTATTAGTGAAGGCATTTGTTGTAAATGCTCAAGATATTGAAGTTCTGCGGTAAGTCACATGAACCTCTGTGACAAAATAATTGACCTTTGCTTCCGGTTTGTGTCCTGTGGAATCTAGGGCAAATAGTTTAATGCAACATCGTAAAACATAATAAAGGTTGCTTCTTCCTTAAAAGCAATAGTCTTGCCACGTCATGGTGTATTTAAATGATATAAACAGTAAGGTCACTGACACACACACACACACACACACACACACACACACACACACACACACACACACACACACACACACACACACACATATATATATATATATATACATATATAATTACGTAATCATAAGTTAAATGATAAAAATAGAGAGTAGTAAATAATGCTGACCATGTCCATCCTGTACAAATCCATATGCTTCCAGTGAAGATTGGACACTGCTTTCTTTCGTTATGTGACTGATGTTTTACTCCCACAAAATTAAGTTGTAGAAGTATATAGTAGCACGTTTACATTGCGTAATGCCAGTGTGTGCTCACTTTTTTTCGTAGAAGGTAAACACATGGACAAGCCATAGTGAGTACGGGTATCTCGGCCCGCCAAAGCGATGTGTTCGTGGTGCATATAGGCGACATGATCCGAGGAAGTTGACCACACGAACACATAGGCTAGCTGCTTTAAATATACGGGTGGCAGGCGCAAACTTGAGATAGGTCACATTAATATTTGTTTCGTTGCTCAATGTTAAGCCAAATAGATTGTAGCTATAATTACTGGTTAAACGTTAAACCATCTTTGTGACCGGATCTCGTCCGGTGATCCTGCCAAGTATATGAATTCGGCCTTTCTTGGCTTTTTCTTTTCTTCCATCCACATAGTATATATATATATATATATATATATATATATATATATATATATATATATATATATATATATATATAGATAGATAGATAGATAGATAGATAGATAGATAGATAGATAGATAGATAGATAGATAGATAGATATACGCAATGGGTGGACCAGTACCTAAATTACAGTATAAGAGGGGCCACACAAGCATCTAGTATAATTGATAAAATGCTAACAAAAAAACTTCAATCAAAACATTTTGTGTGTCCCTACAACTGAATATCAGATACAAGTAAGCATATTTTACAGTATTCGAGAGCTCATATATGCACACATATTATCATAAAGATGCCCAGACCTAGGGGGATCAGTATTTGGTCGCCTCAAGTCTGCGGTCTACCTGTGTCTTATATTTTGTGTATATATGCCCCCCCCCCCACCATGCCGAAGTGTTATATATATATATATATATATATATATATATATATATATATATATATATATATATATATATATATATATATATATATATGTGTGTGTGTGTGTGTGTGTGTGTGTGTGTGTGTTTGGACTATGATAAGTAGCAAAAATTCTCCATACCGTTTTGTTTTTTAACCTGGAGTATCTCATTATAACCTGATAACAATTGACTAATCAGAGCAATTCAATTCCCTGGTGCTGCACAGGATACAGAGATCATCTTATGGTTGGATCAGAACCCTGCCCTGTACAGCTGTACACTTCCCTCTCGAGCCGTATCCTCCCGCGACCTGAGGGATAAGGGTTGGCGGGGGGGGGGGGGCACTGCACAGGGTAGAATACTGATCTGGCCGTCGGATAACCTGCAGGTATCACATGGCAATCCATATGTAGGCCTTTATTCTTTTATGGGCAGCGGCTACAGCCAATCAGATGGCTGCATTTCGGTCTTTAACCATTGTTAGTATCAGCACTAATCACGGCTTCATCAAACAATATATAATGGATTTTGTTCTGTTTTATGAGGGTGAACAGTATGGATCAAATTGTTATATATATATATATATATATATATATATATGCATGCATGTATGTAAGTGTGTGTTTGTGTGTGTGTGATGCTCTCGCTTTCATAGTTTGAATGGAACTTTTCCCTTGCGTTAACTTACAAACAATTGAATTCAGAACGGTAATTCGGCATTACGAGCAATGATTGCATTGATGAAATCAGCAAGGTGGCTGCAAGACCTGTGTACAATGGGAAAACTGCTGCCTAGGGGGTAATTATTAAAGTTTACTAAGTCTAGCCATAATAGACTAGACTTTAATAGTCCCCATCTAGTAATTTGTGTTGATTATATGACCTGCATCGGATACAGAATCCACAGAATCACCAGATAGAGAGTATTTTTCTCAATAACCGTCTATGAGCCAGAACTTAGCCGAAGGTCCATCTATCCGCCCGAGCAGAGCGAGGATCGGTAAATGGACCATAGGGCTTCTACAGGCCTACAGCCTTTCTGATTTGCCATGTGATAATTGATACACAACCAAATCAAATTAAACAACTGACACATTTGTGTCATTTAATTTCATTTCATCTTTATTTAACTTCGGTGTTTACAAAATGAATCATCAGCTGGGAGCTGTTTTCGCCGACATAAGTATAAATGTGCAATGAAAGACAAATCGTAATAGTAAATATAAAGCAATTGTAAAATGTAAAACATAGGCACATATGATAAATTAACCAATACTAAAATGTAAATCATAGATTTATAAAGAAAGAAAGAAAGAAAAAAGAAAGAAAGAAAAAAGAAAGAAAGAAAGAAAGAAAGAAAGAAAGAAAGAAAGAAAGAAAGAAAGAAAGAAAGAAAGAAAGAAAGAAAGAAAGCCTTTCTACAATCTGTTATTCTATTTTGTTTGCTTCTTGGAATAAACATGTATTACATCTACATACAGGTCCGTACCTGGTTTTTATTACTTGTTTGAACTCGTGTATATCTTCGCTGGTTTTTTGCTCTTATTGATACATCGTTCCACAAACATGGCATCGTGAATCGCATTGCTCGCCTACCATACTGAACACTTTTGTACCTTGGAAGATGGAGATCTTGTGATTGACGTGTTCTGATGCCGATCTGTCTTCTTTCTATAAGACCATTTAAATATGCAGGTGCTATTTCATGATTTATTTTAACGACTTTCATTACTATTGCCCTTTTGAGGTCAGCATCAAGTGTGATTAATGATCTTTCCATTATTCTCTCCATCTTTTGCACACTGGAGCATGAGCAAAAGTGATAAATCAGAGAGCAATGTCTGAAGTGTGATATGATGAACATGTTTACAATTGCAAGCTTTGACAGAATATCTGATATGCGTTTGAACCTTATCAGGACACTCAGCTGAGCTGAAGCCTTTCTGCATAGTTCTGATACATGTTCGTCAAAATTGAGTTTTGAATCAATTGTAACACCCAGCAATCTGACTGTTTCGGCATTTTGGATTTTGTTTCCATGGATAACATAAAAGTGTTCATCAGTTTGTTTCCCCAGTATGATTGCTTGGAATTTATTGGGATTGGCTTACATAAAATTGCTTGAGAACCACTGTATAGCAACACTAGACTCAGATGAGAGTATATTACCCACCTCATTTATTGAGTCAGCTATCACTGTTAGAGTATTGCCATCAGCACAGTTTGACAATGTTGTTTTATTGATGAACCAAATAGATCGTTTCTGAACATATTGAAAAAAAAAAAAAAAAAAAAAAAAACAGCGTCCAAATGCAGAACCTCGAGGAGCGCCGTTTAACGTAGGTTTCCATTCCCTTTATACTGATGAAATTTTGACCTTTTGGTTTCTGCCAGTTAGATAACTAGCAATCAATTTTCGTGCATTGTTTCCTATTCCATATGCTTTAAGTTTGGCAATCAGAAGCGGGCGATGTATGTTGTCAAAAGCTTTGGACAGATCCATCAGTACAATTCCAGCATGCTTTTTCTGCTCTAATGCGCTCTTCCATAGTTCCAGTGCATGCAATAAAACAGACTGGCAATTGTTATAACTGCGATAGGCTGAAGTCTCAACATGTAGCATCTGCGATTTTGTTTCCTCCATCATTCCATCAAATAAACGTTCAAA
This sequence comes from Hermodice carunculata, assembly GCA_964020975.1. NCBI lineage: Eukaryota > Metazoa > Annelida > Polychaeta > Eunicida > Amphinomidae > Hermodice > Hermodice carunculata. The sequence goes on from OZ026617.1 coordinate 49,509,771, forward strand.
AATTGTTGGTACTATAGTGAAGACGCTTATAGGGCTAAAGTTGATTATTTTGTTAATGTGTCTGATTTCTTAAAAATCGGGTTGACTATTGCTTTTTTGAAGTGGTCAGGAAAAGTATAGGTCTGGATACTTTTATTAAACAGTTTTGTAATCACAAGTGCGATACAAGCATCAAATATTTTCAGAACTTTCGTTGAGATCCCATCATGACCTGTAGCTCGCTTGGTATCAAGTTTTACTTTCTGACACTGTGTTTGTAAAAGTGTTATGCCAGAAAAATTGAATTCACGCAAAGAAGTAAACGACTTTAAATCTTATGCATACTTGGTGATCATGGAGCTTAGCCACAGCGTTGTTTACATACGCAGCCAAGTCGTGATAGTCACTTAGTTCAGTATCATCATTGCTGCTAGACCCAAAATTCACAAAGACCTCGTTTAGGGCTTCAGCCACATTACTTGGTTCTGCAATAATATGACCTTCGTTCTCAAGCATAATCAGATTGCAGTCAGACCCCTTATTGCTTATGTAGGGTTTTAGAGTCTCACAGAACTCTTTACCCTTTTCGGGTTCACTATCACACTTTTCTGGGAAGCATTGCTTTATAGATTGTCCGTGGACGTTTGTTGTTACATTTCTCGGCTTTTTGAAAATGTTCCAATCTTCAGAAGTTCTATCATTTTTGTATTTGTTCCAAAGACGACTTTTCTTCATTATATCTTTTCTCAAATTTGAATTCATGTGTGTGTGTGTTTTGTTTGTTTTTTTGTTTTTGTTTTTACCCTGAATCACTGTGATTTTTGTACGGAGCATGAGTGTCAAGGATGCTTTCGTAAAATGTATGGAATGGGTAACTATCATTGATGTCTTCAAAGATGTCACAGAGTTAGAAAGGAGTATTATGTAAATCGTTTAAAAATGCTTCATCGTCAAAGTTTTTGAAGCTACGATAGTAAATTGTTCTGGGTTTATTTGGTGGCGCTGAGGCTCGCAATACATCATATATAAATGAATGGCCGTCACCTATGGTATTCCCAACAGTTCTACATTCTTGAAATATTCTCTTTTGATTTGTAAGTGATACATCTATTAGTGAGACACCACTTTTGGGTCTATAAGTGTGTTCAGCTATTGTATTGTTCAGATCAAACATGTCACATATATTTCTGATCGGTGCACCTTTATCCCTATACAACAAATCACAGTTTGAATCGCCTATTAAAATGATGTTTTGATACTCATTGGTGACTGTATAGTAATTTTTCCATTACCCTCTGGAATGGCTGATCTCTCTCTCTCTCTCTCTCTCTCTCTCTCTCTCCCTTTTTTTGTTGGGGGGGGATCAGAAATCACCAGCCATTTGACTCTACCTATGGTGACCTTGATCATCAAATTCTCTAACCCCTGGCTGTCCAAATCACCGTTAGTGAACTTTCTGCAAGGAATTTCACTCCTCGCATACATGATTTGGCCACCTCCATATCGATTATATCCTTTTGAACATTTCGGTATCCTAGGATAGCAAAGTACTGATCAGTAAAGTTTCATCTAACGTTAGTTATGTTTCCAAGAGTGAAAATATGTCAATGCTTGGTGGTATCAATAAGTTTCTGACTTGAAATATTTTGTTCTTAAACTGTTTATATAGGTAGGACCAAAAGCATCTGTTCTTGTGCTTAGCCCTGAAAAAGTTGATGTACATGAGAGAGTCATTTAAGTTACCGGTTCCAAGGTCATCCGTTGACTCTTCATGCAGATTGAAAGATAATGTCTCCCTGTTCTCAAAGTAATAGTCACTTAAGTCTGGTCAAAGATTACATCTTGGGAAGAACCAGTCATACTGTGTAGACAGATTTCTGTAATCTTTGATTGGCATTCCTATGCATATTCTGTGATGCCACAGTAACCATCCTTCACATAGTATAGTATTCTGGTTGTCTCTCACATTCTCGCTGCAAATATCATAAGGATTGGTGACAGGTCCCGGGTTTAAAGCCACATCCCCCGACTATAAATAGGAGCATGGCGGTCTGTGTATTCAGAGCTTGCTGCGTTGACTTTATGTTGTTGGGTCCTGCTACCTGACACGGTGTAGTTGATATAAATCTCATCTGGTTCAAACCTGGTGTTATATTAATATCAAAACCAGAAAGGTTCTTTACAAGGCCAGGTTGCGGGTGAAAATCGGCAACCAGGAGTATGTTTGTGGAAGTAAGTAAATTCATCTCTTCAGTGCTGTAACTGTGCCATTTGAATGCAAATGGACATACTGGCCGTGTCACCTCTACTGAACTGTTTGCAAACAGGACTGGGACCTCAGCTGATATGAAAGAGGTGTTGGTTAGTAGGGTAGGGCCACAATCACTAACCTGTGGCCGTACAGTATGTTGCACACTGAATGTCTATGCCCTGGGGAGAATGAAGAGTCCTATGTTGACCAACACTTAGTTGTCTCAGTAAGAGCATGGTGCACAAAATGGCATAGCACACTACATCAATGCAGTCCGTATCTCCCTTCAACCGGCCTTGTACTTTTAGTTCCGTCTCCCTTTGGCCCAGGAACATGTGTTGAATCTCCCTGTTGCTTCTATGCAATGTATGATCCATGATTTCCTAAAAAAATTAAAAAATTCTGAGGGATCTCTGTGCATTAAAATCAGTGCTCAGTCCATATAACTGCATATTGCACTCCTCACAATCTAATATTTCCATAATTAATAAAGACCTGAACACAATGAAGATACATCCTGCTGACACAAGGTCAACGAGGGCTATTGACGAGGGCCGACAGATGGTGAAACGGGCGTATATAAAAAACAAAAAGCAGGCCTACGGATGAGGTACCTGATATCTGGTATTTTCTTTGCCTTAGGTATCAGAACAATATGAAAAGTTTGGAGTTCATTTTTCGTTGAATACAGGCACTTAGGCCTACGTGTCAGCCTAACACAGTTAATACCGCCCACACAGTAACGAAGTCGGGACGGCTAGTTTGACTTGCGCTGGTAGGTAGGCCTGAAACAAATATGTCCCCAACTGGCTCAACCCCCCCCCCCCCCCCCCCGCGCACCATGTTAATTTTGTATTTCTTGCGTCACAATTTAGAATCATGAAACATTAACTACTGAGGTATACGCCTATATATTTGGGTCGCCTACAGTGTTTCTTGAATATAAATATAACAGAGCTGAACCTCCTTTTAATAGTATTCATCGTCGTTTGATTTCAACTTGATAGCAGGGCGTATTTAGCGACGTCATGTAAACATGCGCGTCATCAAGTTGCAACCACTCGGTAATGATTATTGAAAGTGAAAGGGTGTTGAATTCCCGAATATAGGCTATTTAGCGGGTGGATAGAGAAATACTTTATTGCAATAAATATCCGCGAGGGACCAGAGCACATACATACAAAAGCGCCCTCTGGGGCTACAAGTAATAAATACAGTTAAACATAAATACGCACACACCTACTGGTGTCTTAGCACCATGACACAGAAAGTATAAATCCAACTATATAACTGTACTACTGTTATTGCTATGTTCATCAAGTTGGCACTGAAAAGTTAATTACAAAAGAAAAAAGAAACAATAGATTACTTATACATGTTACACTACACTACAAGTGGAATAACCTGATTGCATGAAAATTCAGCACCTGAGATTCTATAGATCAGTCAAAATACACCCTTTGCAGTTAACTCGTATGTCATCTGCTGAGTAAATCTTATGTCACCTGCTAAATCTTAAGTCACATAGATAGCCAGCGTTATGTGGTACCGTAGCGGGCAGGGTGCCAAATTGACGTCTTTAGTGACGTACTTGTCTGCTGATGACGTTATGCATGTAGGCCTACGTACAAAGCGTAATCATGTACATTTTACAATATCATTCAATGCGGTAATGGACGCTCACTTTATAGCCTCTATGCACATATGCTGGGTATGATTTTAGTTCAGAAGTGATTTTGTATTATGTAACATATGTGTGGGTGTGAAGACACAGCACCTCCTAGATGCTCGAAAACAACATACCAAGGTGCTGCCCTGCCGTATTCCAGATGGTAAGCTTCAGTTTTCGCAAACATTATCGCCGTATCACTCAGCTTTTCCAGATGTGTGTATTCAAGCGGGCCAGGCGTACTGCGGTATCTCATAAAATGCGGACTCAAATACTTACGAAACGATGTAGGCCTATATGACATCTCTTTTCGGTGCCGACTACCGTAAGTTTTCAACATGTTGCGTCAACAGCACTTGTCTAGAATTGAAGTAGCATTTATACAATTTATAGTTTACAATATTGAAAACAGTGTATCGCATTGAATCTCAGCATTTTCATCAACTGTCCTCAATTTTCTATGTTTAATGTTTTTATTATTCACGATCACTATATAAGCATTGTTTTTTTTGTTTTTGTGAACGGTTACGTGTGTCAACTCTCCTCTGTCGGTCGATTAAGTTGAACACCTGCAACTGTTCCATTAGCCTGCTGTTACTTTGATCTGCATGTGATAATCAGGAAACGTTAATGCATCAGTATCTAAATTTATGATCATGAAACGTCGAAAGAGAAGGCCTTGTCGTTGAAATTTTATTTCATTTATTAGCTTTTGCTGAAAAGCGCTCCATCAAATCGCACCATCATACTTAATGTTTCTTGCAATTCATTTCCCTTGACGCAGAAGACCATATTACGGTCTTTTCAGTCATATTATTTTGAAACGTCAATAGTTTCGCCACAATGCGAATTGGTAGGCCTATTACGTTGCCATATTATAGGCCTAGAATTGATACCGCAATGTTTTAATAACGGTAGCCATCAAGTCACGCGATTCGGTACATGATTTAACATTTTGATAAGAATTCTATTTGATACGATTCATGACAAACGTGACTGTGCATTATGTGAACAATGAAAAATGCTGTGTAACACTAATAGTTGCAGTAACAAATGGGCAAATCAAACCTCAGGTCTTTTGTTACCAGAGTTTACCAATGAGTTACTCCTACGTTTAAAGGTTGTTGATTTTCCAAAACAGGTTACAAAACTTATTCACCAAAATTTGTAGTTCTGCAGGTGGAAAAGTACACAGCAAGGTATCATTATTTCCCTGGAATTATCTCCAGCAAATTTCAATCAACCGACCACTTTTTCCAACACAGTATTGTACCGTACTACCATGTAATGTGTTATACACTTGAGCGGCTTTTCATCTTCCAGCTTTCTCTCAATAATTTTATCAAACATCTCTGCGTATGTGTTTTTAGTGGTGAGTTCCTGAAGACTTCATTCTATCTATAATACTATTAAAGGCAACCATGAGCTTTAATAAGGAAGCTGTCCTACTGCCTATTATATAGTGCAACATTACTGTTCACCGTAACTTGCAGGCAGCTTTGCTGACAGTATTTTACCGCGATTTACCATTCAGAGTGACAGTAATTTGAAACAACACATTGACAGTGCGCCTGAGAATCACCAATTGCTAAGGTAAGACTCGTTTACAAAATGTTTCAATGGCACATATTTCTTATGTCTGTCAGAAAAACTGATATTTCTTTGTCTTGGCGAACACTGCGTTGACAAACATCTCGCAAGACTGGGCACCCTTTTACTCCCATAGCGTGAGAAAGAAAGGAGCTCACTGCAGGAGTGCTATCTGATCGACATTTTCAATGGAAATATTGTGTAACAGTTCAACATAATAATCAATACAGTTGGAACAGAAGACGTCGAAAACTGCCGGTCAGTGTCAGTCAGCAAAGGGTTTTGCGCGGGAACTCGTAATCAAATATCGTGCCTCTGTGATAATGGGTGGATTTATCTTTGAGCACAGACAGGGAACAAGTGAGACAGCTTATAGTGCAAGACTTAGTTCCACCCAGAAGTGCCTCATCCAATCTCTGTATGTATTCATTTCACTGTTATGTAAGTCGACTAAACTGATCTTTTTAGGATATCAGTTCAAACATATTCTTCCAATTTCTATATCCTACCCTCTGTGTTTTGATCAGGCGCACCTGGCCACGCATGGATTCTGTTTGTGATATATCCATGTCTAATTTTCATTCTTCAAGCAGCCTTTAGCCCAATTTCTGAAATCTTTTTTTTTGGGCGTCCAGTCATCGTCAACATTGGCTTTTTACCGCCACATCATCCTGTATGGCATAAGAATATGTTCATACAAAAGTGAAAGACTGTAAATTCACACGTGGGCTGGTTATGAGTCCTTGCTGCATTCAGATATGTGGCCAGTTTGCACCTTGTGTCATGTAAAGACGTCCTGATGTAAGGTTGTTTTTCCCAGAAAATTAAACAAGATTTTCAGTATGCTGACCTGAATAATAAGCTAAATAACAAGAGTTCCAATTCAGTATCGTCACAGATGATATTTTTCTGTGTAAAAAACATGACATGGTAGTTCTACTTTTTTCAAGCAACAGTAAAACACTACAATTGTGTAGCTTTTAATTTACAACTTTCTGTGAAGAGTAATATACCGCATATTTGATAACTTTTTACATTGTACTTTGGAAATGCCTTATCTAGTCAGCATGTACAGAATCACGTATACGAGGAGCATCCATACCATTTTTAATGCATTTGCATTGATACTGGTCATGTAACGCTGTAAATTATAGACTTAGGGGATGGTAGAAAGCAGGCGCCTTCACCATTAATCACCCAACTTAGCCGATAAACCCAAGTGACTTACGATGAAAAATAGGTACATTTTACGAAAACTGCGAGGTTCACTTTATATTATACAAAACCTTTGGCGCAGCAATTACCATGTCACAGGAGCATTTCATCAAGCCAAACTAGCACCCACTATTGTTCCCGCATTGTGTACAGATGCTCATTTATTGCATGTTAAGTCATGCGTTTTCTGCGTATGACTTCGAATTCCGTTATTTAAAGGGAGACACTGAATTTGTCAATATTCTGGGCTCTTAATTTTAGCGGTATTGGATCAGCATGGAAACATATCAACCAAAATAGAAAAGAATGCGGAAAATCAAAAGTTGCTCACCGAAAGCGATCGATATTGAACGATAGTTGCAACTCTTTTGTCTGTTTTTATTCAATCTTGACTTAGTTTATTTCATAGCGAACTAAATGGTAGAAAAAAAAAAACACTGGTCAATAGCTTTCCTTGGCACACTATGAGACCAAGGCTCTTAGAGCACGCCAAAACAAGCTGTTGACATTATACTTTTACGCACAATGAAGATTGTATATTCTATTCACCTGCACCCATTCCTACATAAAATTCTGTTAGTTTTACACCGAAGAATAGCACACAGAACATCACATTTCACACCCTGTGGTTAAAATGCAAAAACAGTCTGCAAATATTAAAATTGCCATTACTCAATATCAGTTATGGCATGCACGACCGTGGTGCACGAGTTTTGGCTACAGAAGCAATCTGTGTATCTCCAAGCCCAAAGGACTGAGTGGTACGCAGCTTGCTGAGGTGGATAAGTTTAGCTACCGAAGGGAGCTTGTGCCACTTACCTCTTCGGGCTGTGAGTGGTACGCACCTTGCACAGGTGGCTAAATCTCGTGAACCGTGGCCATGCATCCCATGGTAATTTCATTTCACATATTAAAGTAATGTGAAGCACCAATACTAATTTTTAATGCTAAATATTCATTTGTGGGCAAAGCGGTGTTTGTTCTCCACTGCAAACCATTCGTCGCCTACTTCAAAATGCAAATGAATCTACGGTGGTACAAATTTTTTAAGTCCGTCAGCCGTGGTATACGAATTTCGTACGCAACGGCACAGTGCCTATATCTAGCTACTGTGGTGTACGAATTTTGGAGAACAACCTTTATCCAATCAGAGCACTATTTTCCTTTAATATAAAAGGCAAATAGGTCCGTCTACTGTGGTGTGCGAAATTTGGAATATAATATTTTGCCAAACAAAGCACTCTATTTGCCTGTAATATGAACTCATATTACAGGCAAATAGAGTGCAGTGATTGGATAAACGTTGTTTTCCAAAATTTGTACACCACAGTACTCGAGCCTAGGCGCTGTGCCGTGCTGTACTAAATTGGTATACAACGACAGGCGACCTTTAAATAATTGTTCCACCGTAGTTTCGTTTTCATTTTGAAGCAGACGACGAATGTTTGCATTGGCAAACGAGCGCCTCTTTACCGACGAGGAAGGTTTGCCATTCAAAGGAAAAGCATTGATGCGTCCCAATAAAAATTGTCATGGCATGCACGACCTCAGCAAGCTACTCATCATTTAGCCCCTCGGGCTTCTTGGTACGCAGCTTGCGTCAATGGAATAGAATGGAATAGAATGGAATAGAATAGAATAGAATAGAATAGAATAGAATAGAATAGAATAGAATAGAATAGAATAGAATAAGTTTTGTCGACAGAAACTTTAACCAGAGGCTGATATTACCGACTATTCGCTGGCCATATCCCGTGTACCAAGGCTGAATGTGCTATATTGTACCAAGGCTGAATGTGCTATATTGTACCAAGGCTGAATGTGCTATAACTGATGTACGTGCATATTTCAGAAAAGCATCCACACAAATTTAGGACAGTCAACGTCAGCTCAAAACCTATACGGCAAATCACAAGGACAGTGGCTCACACGTACCAGTCATTCATTCAAAAGTCTGCATTTTCATCGGCATCTGGGGAACCTTTTCTGAAAAACCAGGCAATGTCTGTTTTAAATATTGACACTAGCCTATATATACGTCGATGTGTGTGGACAAAACCTAAAGTGGTAATTTTCATGATACGGGTGCAATAATGCGGTATTTTTCTTTGTGTAATTAGTTTTAAAATGGCAATCACACGTAAAGAAAATATTAAAATTGCCGACGTGCTTACATCCACCATCCTTCTGTTTATTTAAACACTACTTTTTTCTATAAATTAAACAAGGGGGCAAGTTATAGATGGAGTATACTTTGCCCCACTTAATGGAAATCAATGTTCATTGTGGACTGGTTTCTGTGAACAAATGCATTCTACAAACAAATACTTTGGCGGTGATCAGCAGCAAGTACATGATTTATTGATACTAATTGTGATTTTCACATTTAGTGGTTCTCATCCCACGAACACACGCTACGGTCGGATTTATTTATAGAACACAATGCACCAGAATAGCTCACCTTTATGACATACGGCTACTTTGGTAAACCATCACTCATTGATCATTTAAATGACGGTTCTAGTTATTGTATGGAGTTGACTAACACCGTATGATTTGGATGGGCCGTAAACAACACCATAGGTTCACCTTCAAGTTTATAACACTTGTGACCACACGTCGTTTCAAACTTCATTTTTGGCACAGTATACTCTCTCTCTCTCTCTTACACACACACACACACACACACACACACACACATACACACACACAAAGCGGCAACGTCTTCGGCGCACGAATACAGGGATGGGAAATAAGGCTTGGGATTGCCCATCCGCATCAAAGGAGAACACAGATAGCGGAAAAGTATTGGGTCTTTATTTCTGGCAAACCGGCATGAATAGGCATCTTCAAAAGCTTGAAGATGACAAGGTATTTCTCTGCGGAATGTGACGTCATGGCTGATACAATAGTAAAACCCAGGCAAGTAAAGCATACAAGTCACCAGTCTGTGTGACGAGTATATACTCCACGCGGCCGGTTTTTACATATTTCTCCCATAGTTACCTATGTGGAAACAATCGTTCCCAACGTATGTATGAAACGATTTTACGACCGTGATAAAATAAAACAGAGAATTATTTGTTAGCCAATCAGATAACGTAACATGGAAAAAAAAGTAACTGGAGCTACTTTCTTGAGTGACCTACCTTAGCAACGCTAAGGTTAAAAGTGAACAAAATGGAATCGAAACGGCTGTTGCGAGCACGCTATAAACCAAGTACATTTTTGACATAAACATATGACTTAACGCTCTATGGCAGAACAGAAAATTTCACATGCCCACGTCATGGGGGAAATGGATTTAGACAGCACTCGTTTCAAACTGTTCACCGCTCGCCAACGGCTCGCAGTGATCGGCTTGAAAACTCGTGCTGTCTGAGTCCATTCCGCATGAATCGGCCGTGTGGAATTCTATATTTCTCCCATAGGGAAACACCTTCGTTCCCAACATATGTGTGGAACAATTTTACGACCGAAATGAAATAAAAGAAAGATTTCAATTGGTTGTCGTTTTATATGTAAGCCAATCAGATTACGTAAGATAGAAAAGAGTAACTGAAAGTTCTTTCTTGAGTGATGTACCTTAGCAACGCAATGTTGGAAGTGAACAAAATGAAGTCAAAACGGCTGTTGCAAGGACGCTAAACCAAATAGGTTTTTGAAAAAAACCCCCAACAACATAGGATTTAACGCTCTATGGAAGGAAAAAATTCCACATGGCCGTGTCATAGGGAGTGGATTTAGGCAGCACTCATGTCAGACCGTTCACCGCGAGCCTTTGGCGAGCAGGAAACAGTTTTAAAACTCATGCTGTCTAAATCCACCCCCCCCCCCCATGACACGGCCATGTTGAATTTTATTTTTTCAGTACCTGTGTCCCTGTCCCTTTCCAATGGTCATACCACAGCACAAATGGGGGAACTATGCTATCGCTTTTGGCACTGGAACTAGGAGGGTATGGACAGTTAGTCTATATCGTTGAGCGTGCACTACCATTTTTGTTTTTGTTTTTTGTTTTTGTTTTTGTTTTTGTTTTGTTTTTGTTTTTTGTTTGTTTAAAAATATAGCTACAGTTACAGGATGAAAGCCGCTTCCTTCGTGACGGTTAAGCAGATGCTTGAAGTTGCATGACTTTTTAGTTTACCATTGATCTTGTTCAGGCGTGAATCTAACGGAAGACAGTTAGGCCTATCCCCATGGTGCTATATTGATTAATGCTTTACATAAAATATATTGTACTATCATTTCGAGTTTTTGCACCCCGTGGAACTAGAGTTCGATCAATACAGAATCTCTGACGAGCGCCGTGTCTCGATCGACAGATATATAGAATTCCCCATGACACGGCCATGTGGAATTTTGTTTCTGTCATACAGTTTTATCCTATGTTTCTGTCAAAAACCGACTTGTTTTAGCGTGCTTGCTGCAGCCGTTTCGACTCCATTTTGTTCCATTTCAACATTGTGTTGCTAAGGTACGTCACTCAAGAAAGAACTTTCAGTTACTCTTTTTTATCTTACGTAATTTGATTGGCTTACAAAATTCAACAACAACCAATAGGATTCTCTCTTTTATTTCATTTCGGTCGTAAAATCGTTCCACACTTATGTTGGGAACGCTTGTTTATCCCATGTATGTGTAGTCCAGAGTAACCACGGATGGGCCATTCTGCGCCGTGTAGAATTTATTGCCGATCCACACGCCCGTGTAGAACGGTCGCGTGCATGCCCTTTTTTTGCGTTGACCACTTTTTCATGCCTGCGCACCTAGGATGTTCATTTATCGTGTGCTGCAGTATTTGTTGTTGATTGCTGTTTTGACACAAGACTGTTTCCTTCGTGGGAGATGCTTGCTGTATTACCCAGTCAACCAGTGGGTAATGAATATATCCTATTTTTGTAAAATTTCACAAGATATTAAATCAAATCACAACAGATTTATTGTATTTTACTCCGTTCGCCTGTGTTTTCTTTTCCTTCCGCCATTTTGCTTGCAGCTGTCGTCTGCTATATGCTGCCTACTATCTAATAGCATTCTCTGCCGCTAGGTGGCGAGGTGTCGTATATGCGCAGGCCTGATATTACTACAGTAATACAATGACTTGCGTCAAATTGCACAAGCACCTCACAGGTATTAATTGACCAATCAGATGCCTAGAAATTTCATTACAATGGTATAGATAGAGAATCTCCATCGCATAGGGTAACTGGATACAGGTTCACTGATGTGACGAGCAAGCCGAGGGGAGGGGGGCACTACCCATATTTTAGGGTGGGTATGCTCCACTGAGGGAATGAAACTCAGACCCAATGGGAGCTAATCAATAAAAAAAAAAATAGGAGGTCTTTTGGAGCTGGTACTGACAAAGTCCAAGGGTGGAAGTGCACATCCCATAAGGGGAAAAGAGCTGTAATTGAGCTCGAGTACAATTTATGGGGGTCTTTGGGGGCAACAATTAAAAACATGGGCCTTCAGGATCGATGGTTTGAAGGGGGGGGGGGGGGGAGTCTTTGACAGCGATAAGTGATAAAAAATGGGGGTCTTTCCCACGGAGCCTATCCATTATGCTAAGTAATGGGAGTACATCGGGGGGGGGGGGAGCAATTTCCGTTTGTGCGATACATTAGGACGCCGAAGGCTTTATATACTACTTTTAAACGCAGAATACACGATTACCACTGAAGAGGTGACAGCTAGCGAGTAAAGTTAGGACTCCAAGTGTGGGTCGCTTCCTGTTTTGTGTACATTGTGACACCAACAAATTTGAGTGAAGGTATGCTCTATAAAAACACATTTTTAGCTTTAAAATTGCAATTGGTTGATTGATAATGGTATGTTTGAAAGATTTTGGGGCCTTTTGAAACCAAAGATTGCTTGTTTTCTTGATCGTGACTGGGTCATTCTGGCTGAAGCATTACGAGATGGTGGAAATCAATCAGTACCATATGAGCTAAGTTTTTGCCCTATTGTGGTTCATTTATGTCGTGTCAACACAAAAAGCTATCAGGATTCGTTTACAGAGTAAGTACGCAACATCGTATCAACTTTTTCTCCGATGAAATTTGTTTGAGTATTGGATTAGAGGCTCCTATTCCAAGTCATGATGCGTTGTCTGCACTCATGCAAAGTAGCACGGCACTGGTGTCATGTACTGATCGAATATAGAACAAAATATGCACTCTAATAGGAAATAAATGGGAGATTATAAGCCATATATTCTACATGATACACGATAGGTATATATGTTTCTTGTCATAGAGGTTAGATGCAGTACACTTACGATACAATGCAAAAATAAGGTAGATGTACTTGCCTCTTGTCGCAGGTGCCATTATTGCATGTTGCGTCATGGCCAGTGAGCAGCGATTAACCCACAGTTCAAGTCATGGGTCAAAGGTGACATTACGGAGCATGCGAGAGGATATCGTGTATAGGCACGAATTTATGAGAGTGTTTATGAAAATATACTAGCATGGTGGGGGTAAATCGGTCTTGCACATGATGCCAAGGGCGGAGGAATTTAAGTCTAGTAAAAGTGATTAGGCATTACAGTTTGAACAGGGAGCGCCGACAGAAAGACGAAACTAACGTAAAAAGTGTAGGCCCTGAAGCCAAAACACTCAAGGTAAACGTAGGTCCTGAAGCCGAAGGCTCATTCAAAGGCCTACATTTGCCTGGGATGAATTTGCTGATGGGCCAACACTTCCATCACAGTCTTGTTTGCCGCATCACCGGCTCAACCCCAGCAGGCCCGTCACCAGCCTTTCCTAAAGGGGGGTTCGAATTCGGTATTGTCACTGCGAGGGAGCGTTAGCGACCGAGCGGGGGGAGGGTTTGGGAGGGGGGCGTTCCCCCCTCCCAAGAAGTAGAAGCTTTTGAAAAAATGAGTGACAAAATGGTGTGTTCTGGTGAGTTTTGGGGTCACATTTTAGCCATTGTGCCAACATAATTTTAAGTGCATATCTAGGTATTTTTATTCTAAATTTCTATTCTATGAACACTTTTGATTTATATTCCAGCAGAATAAACCTTTATTATGTTGTCTTGTTACTTTACCTCTGATACAAACAGCAATCAAATAACAATAATAATTTTTCTAATAAATTGATAAACAATGCAAAGTTGAAACATAGGTCAAACGTGTACAAAACTTAAAGGTAGACAATATTCTATGAGATTATCAGTTCATGTAGTTGTAGTTTATGTATTAATAAAGTTCTTGACTCCATGAACTGCAATCAAATAACATCAGAGGTGAGTGCAAAACCCTCTCTGATGAGATTGCTACAAGTCCTAGTTATACACTAGAAAATGATGTTCTCCATTTCAAGCCTACGTGGATGAAGTTTTGCAAACTGGTCTACTGCTTGGTCAAAATCCACCTGAGTGTCATAGTGGATATGCATGAGAGCCAGTCCTGTTAGTCGCTCTTCCCGCATGTTACACCTCATGTAATTGTGAAGCCTCCTTAGAACACTAGCATTGCGTTCACATTCGCATGATGTGGTGTGGGTGTGCTTTCTTAGGGGGAAATTCTGTGGAACTAGGCAAAAAACACTTTTTCCTATACCGATTTCAGTGATTAACGTACGGAATTGGAGTCATTTTCCTCAAATATTCATATGCAATGATTTGTTTTATGATCCGATACACAGAAATTTAAAAATGGATATACAGGCAGAGAAACCCTTACCACATGATATTGATATCATTAATGATTCACAGCAGGGCATAGATAAGATTACAGAGCTTTCTTTGAAGGTTGGTGTAGGGACCATTGGACTCATTGGAAGAAACATAATACACAGTTTATCTCACTGGTGGTGGGCTATTGGTGTGTTCACATCTATTATTTAGGCAAGGATAGATTTTTTTTTTTTTTTTTTTTTGCAAAGGGGGGTTCGTTCGAACTAGTCGAACCCCCCCTGGTGACAGGCCTGCCCAGTATGACTATTTTGTCTCCTGGATGGTTCTTGACAGCACACTGGTTTGAACGAACAGTACTGCCCGGTATTGTATTCAGTTATCTTGTATTTCATTCATTGTAAATGATGCAAAGCGCTCCACTTCACGTTATCCATCTCGGTAGTCTTGCCCTCCACAAGTAATATAACAGCGTAGCTTCCGTGATGAACGATAAGGCTTATTAGACCCTCCGAGGCGGAAGCGTTTTGCCGAAGCCTACTAATCGCCGCAAGTGTGGAATTAACCAATGTAGGGCTATTAGATAACCAGTTTAGGATCTAACCAATCAAGGTTCAACCAAAGTAGACTGGTTCCGTGTGGCCTGTTTGTTGAAAGTGTATGGGCCTATCCCCCCCCCCCCCCCCCCCCAACACACACACTTCCTTTCTGGTTAATTGAAGGTCGGTTAACAGTAATGGGGCAACTTTGTTATCTCAAAGGTTTCGGAAAATTTTTCGTGAAAAAGTGCCAAAGAAAATTACAGGCAACAGGAACATAAACTAATCACGCAAAAAAAAAATGGTTTCAGTTTGGCCTGTCTTCCTAATACTATGTGAGATACAAAATGGCCGTGCCACTAGGTGAGGAGGCAGGACTATGCACTATAACTCTAACGGGGATAAACGTTAGCCGGGCTAAAAAGTTACTATATACGCATACAGCAAACGTTATTTCGTTAACGCATGTATTTTGTTAAGTAAATCAAGCTCAAATTTATCACCGCATCTGTGTATAGGCCTAATCCTCTTTTACTTCTAGTGCAGTTTAAAATTGGACATTTAAACATGTGGTCCATTTCCTACTGGAGAACCTCCAGGTACGTTCTTGTAACTAATAGGGTACCCGGTTGAAATAAATAAGTTTATAATAGTATGTTTTATCCGTGCGCCGTGTAATCACTTTCGTACTGACAAATTTTCAATATGTTCAACGCGTATAGACCAAAGCCTCTACAGATGCTTAGGCCTATTTACGCAGGAAAAGGATCAAACTGAGGCGTAGGCGTATATATAACATAAGCCTATACGAATATAAATGTAATTCATAAATTTCGTGTATTATGTCATTGGCTTAGGCTTGAAGTACATTACCTACCCGTTGAATTAAATTGCAGCACTATTGCAAGTTCCTCCTCAGGATAAAGCATTAATTCCAGCATTACGGAATAACACATAGAACTGTAGTTTATATTTTATAGTCCAAAGCATTGGGAAAAACTCGTCCTGTTGAAACCTTTTTGTTTCTTAATTTGGAAGGATGGTCATTTTGTCTGTGCGGAAAATATGGTCTCTATCGAACTATGATATTTTATGATGGACCACTTGAAATAAAAAGTAAAGATGCGTGGCGGAATTATACGTGCACAAAGCTAATATTTCAGGCATTGATAAAACATTAAAATACTGCTCTGTTTTCAGGTACTGTTACACCATGTAATAAATTATATAATAATGCACTTTTAATCTATTGAAATTCGTTGCTAAAATATGGAAGGCGGCAAATATGTTTTGATACCGTGCTTTTTTTTCTGTGCCCGAATTACACCTGTATTTGAATATATATATATATATATATATATATATATATATATATATATATATATATATATATATATATATATATATACTTTAGTGTCTTAAAAGAAAAGAAAATGGCATAAAATAAGTAAATAGCTTGCCGACAGTTATGTCTTTTCGCAGAACACGTGAAAACTGAATTTAACCAGAGTATTTTTATATTTGGCACTTATTTAAAACTGACATAATTGTGACGGAATCACCATTGAATCATGCGACGGTCACAGGTGGTACCAGGTTTTGAATGACACTTTCAAAATAGACAAGGAATAAAAATTTGAGGCAATCTTTTGTAATTTACATTGGTACAAAGAGTTTGCCACAAAACCGATGTTTTTTTTAACAAAATTAAGAAAAAGTTGAATCGCATCAAAGTTGCAATCTTGTTCTTTCCATAATCACGAAGAAATCAACATTCAAAGGGTTAAATGATTGCTGTATTAACACACGACAATGAACACAGATGCCTACGGGAGAAAATGAATAAGCAGTTTGTTGGCTTTCTGAAATGTGTATCGTCTGCGGCCCTTTTGAATGTGTACTGATTGCTGTATGATGTGATCTTTACAAATAATCCTGTGCTTGACACTCAAGTTGGTGCTTATCCTTAAGCATGTTGTATGAAACTAATATTGTAATTCCGTCATACTTTACATGTGTAATTCCATCACTGTAACTTAAATGTTTTTTTATTCTATAAAGTAGAGTGAACAAATTACTTTTGTTGAGGTTTAATGAAAGATATGTTTGAAAGGACTGGTGTGAAGCAAATAGAAAGTTCCATTTAACGTGTTTTTATGTTCAGCAGAATGTAAAAGTGAGTGCGTTTATGATGGATTTACCTGTGCAATATGTGTCAGACTTACACACTTCCATCACACGTTTTTCCTGTAAATCCATCACGGCCCTATTACTAACACAGTAACATTCGTGTCATCAGTTTAGAAGCTTCCATATGGTTACCTGTAGTAAAATTATCATTTTCAAGTTACCAAAGATATACAAAAACTAGTCAGGCGATAAAAAGGATGTTTTTCAACATAAAATTATTATTAAGAAACACTGCTCACTATAGGTCACTTAAGCTGGTTTCCACGCACTTAGGGGGCTGTGCCTTAGCCTGCATAAAAATTTCATAGGTTCAGTGCCGTCACCATGCTGCTACATTGAGCCCAGGCACTGTGGCATGGCACAGTGGTCCTGGTGGCATCAACATGTACTGGCATAATAGCGAGCACAAGCAATTCAGTTTACCACACTAATGACGACAGACCAAAAAGCGGGGATGATTGGGGGGAATTCTTGTGACCTATAGTGAGTACTGTTTCTTAACAATCTTTTTATGTAAACAAATTTCACAACACCATAGGTCACTTATTAAGCTGATGTACCATCAGACTGGAGGAGAGAGGAACTTCCAAAGATTCGAAACAAAAAAAAACTCCACACTAGAGAGCCCTGAATAAAAAAAAAAAAACAAAAAAAACAAAAACACAAAAAAACAAAAAACAAAAAAAAAAACAAAAAAAAATTAAAACCCCCCAACCCCCCCAAAAACCCCAACCCCCCAACCGTCCCCCCAAACCACCGCCCAAAACCCCCCCAAACCCCCCCAAAACCCCATAAACCCCCCCCAAAAACCCAAAGGAAAAAAAAACAAAAAACAACCCCCAAAAAAACAAAAACAAAAACAAAAACAAAAAAACAAAAAAGCAAAAAACACCCCCCCAAAAACAAAAAAAAAAACAACAAAACAAAAAACAAAAAAAATTAAACCCCCCAAAATCCCCCAAAACCACCGCCCAAACCCCCCAAAAAAACCATAAAACCCCCCAACCCCCTCAAAAAAACAACAAAAAAACAACCCCCCAAAAAAACAAAACAAAAAAAAAAACAAAAAAAAACACCCCCCCCAAAAAAAAAAAAAAAAAAAAAAAAAAAAAAACAAAAAAAAAAACAACACCCAGCCACCCTGGGCCCCCAGTGCACTTCTCCAAATTCTCTTGAATTAGTTGGGCTGGGTGAGGCGCACCCTCAGACCAGTTGGAAGCAGCTGTTAGGGAGCCCTTGAGCGCCAACAGCCTCATCTTCACTTTTCCTAAGTCCTTGATGTAGAAGGATGTACAGGTATTATGGGAGTGCCATCTAAGGGCGGCTATAATATCCTCTACTGATATGTTACGTAACATGTCCTGTGAGCCAGAGAATGCCCTAGTCTCATGAGCCCAGAGAGAATGAAGACATGCCAGCTCTCCACCCTTTCCAGCCACCTTGCAGGCCAAGGAGATCATTTTCCTTATCTATCGTGAGATGGTGTAAGTCGACAGAGTCTGGG
Source organism: Hermodice carunculata (assembly GCA_964020975.1). Lineage (NCBI taxonomy): Eukaryota > Metazoa > Annelida > Polychaeta > Eunicida > Amphinomidae > Hermodice > Hermodice carunculata. The sequence goes on from OZ026617.1 coordinate 49,528,355, forward strand.
GCTTTGTCTGCCTAAGAGGGAGAAACAAATTTTTCTTCCCAGCTTGATGAGCTTCAGTCCTACTCAGATAGAACTGTAGCGCTCTAATGGGACAAAAGGCCCAATCTGACTGAGTCCTGGGCATTGTCACCGAGAGTGACTTAACCCCAAAACCCGTCAAAGTAGTTCAAGGATAACATGCCACTTAGACACAAATCGCACACGAGGCCTTAGAAAAGCATCCCTCCCATGAGCAGACCATCTAGTGAGGAATCTATCCAAGGCATGTGTCTGCCTGTGTTTAGCATGTGTGGGTAGAGCTAACAGCAACCACCTCTTGAAGGTAAGAAACTGAAATTTGATCGAAGATATATCCTTTGCCTCGAACTGAGGCTTAATAGAAGCCCCAAGCACTGTGCAGAGATCCCAGTGAGGCACAATATTATACTAGATGGTCCATATAAAAGATGTTAACAAGTCAGCAGATGAAAGGGTCTATCCCTAAACCTTGTCTCCTGGTCTTAAGGGTAGCCGCATTGGCCCACTTGTAACCCTCAATGGTGCAAGCCTTCCTGTGCCCTTCCTCATATAGACTTAAAAGAAAGTCCACAATCTGCTCAACAGATGGCTCCAAAGGAGGCAAAGGTGAGAGTGGCCTTGAGGCCAACTCCTCTCCTCTCCCAAACGTCACCATGATGGCAGAGTCCTCCCCACCGAGGACTACCATGTAATCAGAACCCTGGCCCCTGAAGGGACAAAGACCAGCTACCTCCAAGATGGGTGGCTCAGTGGACGCCACTGCTCTCACCCCAATGGCCAGCTTAGGCTTGGGTACAGTGACCTATGATGACCACTTGGCACTGCTCTCAAAAAAGGGGGGCAGGTGCCGGGGGGGGGGGGCAGGGGAAGAAGGAACACCCCCCCCCTCGTTTCATGGTGGAAATGGTGCACTACAACCTGTCCAGCCCCTCCCCGACAATGGCCAGCAGAGCCTCCCCTTTGCTCATTAATATTTGGGGAGAGACTTTCACCTTGACAGCCATAGCTTGCCCAGGCAAGGCCTGGGAAGGGAATTCAGGTGGAGCAACAGGGAGCAATGACACCAAGGCTGTCCAAGCTCTACCAACCGCTGAAGCCCACTTCCTTGCCCTGTTTGCTGTCACTGCTCAAGTGTAAACCAAGATGTCAACCTGTCATTTGCCCAGGCACGCACAACCAGCAGCAGGATGAACAGGCGGGGGGGGGGGGGGTGTTATTCACCATTGATTGCCTTTGACTGAACAACTGTGGATGTCAAGGGGACCTCAGCATGGAACTTCCAACCACAGTGCAAGGAGAATCCTTGGAAGTCCTTGACTTCCCCAATGGGGCCTCAATTTGATGACCCAGGGCATTGATTCAAGGACCAGTCTTGATTTGAGGACCAGTTTGACCCTGGCTGTGAGGCCTGGCCTAAATGGTGATGGGGCAAACTAGCAGAGGCATGGGCTCAACCTCTAGGTCTCCAGCCTGGAATCGAGGACAAGTGCAGCCTTCCCCCCTCCCCCCCCCCCCCCCCAGGTTCAGAGACCTCAGGCTCCCTCCAACGTTGAAGCCTCTGTCTAGAAGACCTAACTTCTGCCCAACGGACTTTGTGTCACTGAGAAGGCGTCCTCCGTCAACAAATGTCGCACTGACTCTCCTCAGTGTAGAAAAGCCCAGTCCTGCGCATGCAGGAGGGACAAGCCGGATGGCCATCCCAATAGGCTATCCTGTGGTGGTTAGCGTCCAATTTGGCATCCAACTCCGCGTCAATATCCATCACTCATCCTGGACTGGCTAAGCTGGTGATAGGACCAGTTCGCTAACCTAATGACTATCACACGTCAACATGACGTGAAAGGAAACAATAAGGAGACCGAATCGGTAAGAGAAAAGCGCGAGCTTCCAACAACACGCGTCTACAACAAATGGAGGAGATGTGCCAGCCACAGTGCCTGGGGCTCAATGTAGCAGCAAGGGGACAGCACTGGACCCATGGAATTTTTACAGGGGTTCTGGCACCTAAAATGCATGGAAAGCAGGTTAAGTGACCTATGGAGTTGTACTATGTGCTTAATGATACATTTTAACCATGGCGGAATGACATTTTCTTACTTTTGGCAGTTTTGGAGGCGCCGCACTATTTTGTTCACGTTCTTATCAATATGTCCGCAGTGCCCGGGGCTCCCCATTGAAACCGTTAAATCCGTGCAGGCACCTGTAGGACTAACTGTTGACTTTGGCGGACTCCCTAGATATTTTGTTTTCTCCATGAAAGATCAAAACTTTTTCGTGCTTCTCATTGAAGTCCTTAACTCACATGTTGCTTTGTGTAAAAATAAAATCAGCAACAACTTGTTATTGTCTTGTTTGATGTCTTGCCATGTGGTTTGCCGGTACATCAGTTGTTTGAATGTGAGCTCATAACATTGCAGTGCAGTCGATGATATTCATCCGCGCGTAACGCTGTTCCGTAACCAACGGATTTTTTTTTCAAGTTTTTCACTATTGCAAATGCATTACATTTAAAAAAATGAAATATGTAGGCAAAATATCCAACATAATATCATGGGATAAATACAAACAATCATTCGCTTGTGTGTCTGGTTGGAACTCAATGACTCTGACGTGCGAAACCACGAGCCGCTACATACAAACGCGAAACGGCGAGTGCTTACCTTGCGCAAAATCATTGAGTCCAAACCAGAAACACGCGCAAATGATGGTTTGCATTTATTCCATAATTTTTCTATGGGATACTCTGTTTAACTAGACAAAACGATAGTTTTTAAGCAAAAAAAGAGGCCAGAAATACGTTGAAAAGCATCACCACCCAACACTGCCATGCATGGAGGAATCGGTCTATTTTTCGAGAAATGTAATGCCGTACAATGTGATACGGAAAGCAGACGTGATAGACGTAAGAGATACCTTTATTACCCTCCCAATGGCACCATTATGGGGTAAACAGTAAATTACTACTTTTGAATTTCTAGAAAATGACAATTCACCCTTAAACATAGAGTAAATAGAGAATCTTGCATGGCTGAGAGTTAGTTATTTTTTTCTCCCGAGGGATCGTTGTTGGTGGTGAAAATCACGAGTGACCGCAGGTCACGCTAATTAGAGTCGAGCAATTTACCAATCACAAGGTGGGCTTCAGCATACCAGTCGTATGGTGGTTGTTCAGTGTTTGGCTAGCTTCAATGATGCCCCTTTTAGAGCCTTTCTCAACGGCGGCCACGTTACCTTGAGAGCCACTTTCGCCATGTAGGATGTGGGACATTTCCATTATACCGTCAATCTCAAGAGACCCCGTCTACCTTCTGAAGTTCTCTGGCCGGATTGTGATTGCCATTTGAGTGGTGGTACAAAAGTGGGCCATCCAATGCCACTTGCAAGATCCTACAGGCCACTTCTTGATTAAGGCAACCAATGTTTACAACTACTGTAAAATACATCGAACGCTTGTCATCATGGGACTTAAACTTGTCCCGAAGTCCAAGAGGCCTTGCTAATATTAAACGTACGTACATGGTTGCCTTAAAAAATTTACAAAATTTCTATTTCAGGTGGGGCCTATTCAAGAGTTAAGGGCTTCTAAGTTTAAGTATTGTTCAGGAGACGTCGGCTCGACGCCATGGCAGGAAGATTTGAAATATTATTCCACAGTTCGTTATGGTCAGGAAGATCACTCGTGGGGAAGTGGAGATTGTCGGATGATGTATGCTGACAGCCCTGACCAGTGGACTGTAAATCACAGCAAGTGCCATATTCGCTGGGGTATAGCAAGTGGAGTTCATTGACAGCCGACACAGCCAGCTTCATGTATTCTTAACTTCATTTTGGTCATGGTTCCAAGCTAATTTGCTGGCTTCAATCTGCTGTGCGCAGTTTTTCTTGTTCTGGCATAGGGTTAGGGGATGAAAATAACGAGCAGTTTTAGGTAACAGTGTAGATCTGAATGACAAATATTGGGAACCATTACGTCTTAGTGGTCCATTTTATTTATTTTTTTCAATTTCCAGTACTATTTGTTGTAGATACTAGAGGCGTTATAAGCCCAAAAATATGCATGATGTATAGTTGAAAACATAACACCACAGTTATAGTTCAATACCTAGACCCTCAAGAATTGTTCACATTGGCAAAATGTTTACATGTCAAGCATAGGTCCCAAGGTCAACAAACGGTACGTAATTAGCATACGAAAAATCCTATGTGGTCGGTGAAGCCCTTGATATGGTGCATTTTATGGCTGTTTGAATACCTATTGATGCAAGGGTGTCGAAAAATCTTCTAGACAAAATAATGTTACTTTGAAATTTATTGATTTTAAATGTTTCCACATTCCGTGCTTCACTGGTTAAAAGGCAATCTATAATAATTTAGAGCAATGTTTGTACGGGATACATTGGATGCAGTGCACCGGACCCAAATTGATGTTAACTTGTGAACAGGAATCTCCGTATATCAAAGCCTCCCTGGCAAATAGCTCAATTTATTGCGACTTTTTGCATCGTCCCTATACTTTCCTGGCCGAAATTACGGATATTATCTGTAATCAACAAGGATGTACCCACAGATACTTATTTATTACGCTGTTCCTTGGTATCAGAATCTAGTATATCGTATAAGAAGCTGTGGATTAATGATGTACAGATGTGTAGAATCGTACATATTAATTATTATATAACCATTGAAAGATACACCCCAAAACCATTTCAGATGATATTTGACTGTTTTATCATATATAAGTAAAAAAAAAAAATGTGAATTAGCACTCTCTGTCTGGGAGGGTTGACTGCGGCTTTGAACACCACGTCTCTCCCCCTGTTTTTGGATTGTCCGTCGGTCCGTCCGTCCGGATGTCCGTCCGGATATGCACATTCGCATTACCGCGATATCTGCAGAACGCATCCGTGCATTTTGGCTGAAATTTGGCAATATGCTCATCTTACCTGCCAAGGTGAACTGATTAAATTTTGATCTCATCATGACCTAATTTGAGCAAATGGCAGCCTAATTAAATGCTCTCTAAGGCTCGTTACCGCAATTCCGCCCGTATGCTCCAATGTATTTTGCTCAAATTTAGCAGTAAGATGAAATGATTAGATTTTGGTGTCACCATGATCTATTTTGAGCAAATGGCACACCCTTCAATCAACGCTTTGCGTTGAATGTATGTCTAGTTCTCGTTCACTTCAATACAGAGTCAGGCTTTTTTGCAAGAAAATATGTTATGTTTTGGGAAGACCAGTCGCTTTAACATTACATTCCTGCATTTCTGGATTATTTTTATTATTATAGGATGTATAAAGTTTGTGGTGTTGCTTTTATGTAGATGTTGTGGCTTTCAAAGAAAACTGTTTCAACCCTTTTCCCCCCATGTGACTTTTTAAAGCTTGTCTTAGTTGTGGCAGAAAACGTTTTGTTCAAGAGGGTCACAGGAACCTGAATATTAGACGCTCCTTTTGCTCAGGATCCAAGGATGCATATGTGTACCTTTTTTGACTGACTGGTTTCTTATTTTTCTATTAACTTTGTTTCTCGGTGTGGGATGTACATAGGCAAAGGGGTACCCCGCAGCTGCGTGTCAGGAAGCAAACGCTACTTCTATGGGGAGGGACGGGGGGCGGACAATTTACATTGGGTAAATAATTTTACAAATAACGATTGGCGTGACTACATTCAGATAGGCCAGGCTCACTTCTATTGTATAATAAGGACACTGTATGGAACTCGGGTATTTAATAACTTCTGGGTATTTGGTTCCAAATTCTACTACCTAATCACTCAATTCAAAATGGCGAGTAAACAAAATCAGACAAAATGCGCATCTGCATACAGGATGAGGGTTAGGCTCCGTCAGTATTTTACATTCAACGCAGCAAAGGCGGTACTTCAAGTTGCGCTGAAACGCGCAAAGGTTTTGTTTATTTGTCAGATAACTAATGCTTCTGCACTGTGCAGGCAGACCGCGTCTGGGGACATTTGCCTTATATTCACTTGACTTCCCAGTGTTGGAGGTCAATGTGATACAGCAATCTGAAACATTGTTTTCGTGAGCATATAGCACGGAGGGATGATGTATGTGGCCGTATACTTAACAGCCTAAGAAAAGTTGGTATGAGTTTGTGTAGAAACATACAAAACGTTATCATGGAAACCCACCCGTTTGCCGTCTCTGATGTATGGCATGGATATTACATGTATATATAAAACCTTATTCTCAAGGTAACTCATGTTGATTTGGTTTCCATGCAATTATGATGTTATCTGCATATCCTTGTGAGACAAAATGTTCCATATGGAGACACTTTGACCTCGTCTTGTAAAATTATAAATTGTAGTGGAATTAGTATTAGATGTTTTAAAGAGGACCATGGTTTCCCCATGGCGTCTTTCTAAGTCGAATTCTTCCGGTCGTGGCATTTTATGCCCAGTCACACCAGTTATGCGCCTTATATCGTGTCATATACATCTCTTATTACAGCTTTCTTTCCGGGCAAATTATACTGCAATGGTAGAACAAAGTAGGATAACAAGAATGGTGTTGTTGACGGCCATCGAACTCTAATTTTACTGAGAATTTTACACGGACATACAGTGGCGAGTATCTCCAAGTCAAGTTGCTACCTCGACCTCTTGGTGAATGTGCTTTTTACAACATCCTGCACATTATTATTCACAGCGGCATCTTTACCACACATGGCAAGGTGCTGATCTTTTATGTGTACTGTGTATATGCCGTACTATGAATATGTCCTTAGAATTTCAATCCTTACTCGTGGGGATCAATCAAGATAAATATTATTTCGCATTTATAGAAAACGTTTTGGTTTTATAACACATATTACGCAGGCAAATATATCGTCAATAAACAAGTATCCCAAGATGGTATCGAGTTGTATACGGAATGCATCTACATACTGTCTGCTGAAAACATTAAAAATATATATATGACCGGGCCGAGAATGAGTTAAAGTTACCAGGCGGTTTCCCGTCGATGTTCTTTCAACGTGCATCGAAATTACATGTGTGCGGTGAGCCAAACTCTTGATACTACCAATGACAACGTACATAACAGCTAAGTACTACGGAATGAAGCCACCTGGCTATCTCAGCCACGGGCAGATAGGTCAGAAGTCATTCAACACAAGTTACTTATCTTCACCCAGCGTGCTGAGTTACCTTCGTAGCCAAACGACATTTTACCACTTTATCCGACCGGTTAAAAAAAAAAACAAAAAACAAACAAACAAAACAAAACAAAGCAAAAAAATAGCCCCCCCCCCCCGAAACTTGGTAGCTTTGCACCTTTGCAGTCAAGATGTTTTGAATCGTTCCGCCTTTATATTTGATACTGCTGCAATCCTCAGATTTTCGTCTTTTTCTGTAACAAGCTTTCTTATTGGCAAAGGAAAATGATCCTGGGGTATCCACCCAAAAACCCAGCCCAGAATGGGAACGAAGACGTCATTTTATCCCATTATAAGTGCGCTTAGGATATTCCAGGCTCCTGGTTGGGTAAATTTGCTCATGTGCCGCTCACTGTCCAATCAAACTCGTTGTTCCCCATGCCATGTGCATGTATTATGGCCGTAATGTTGGGATGGTGGACAAGTCGTGGATGATGAACAAGTCGTATTCACGCAGAAATTATTGGACCAAGATGCTAAATTTTCACATCATATTTTCACAAAAAGACTTCAATCGACCAAATCTAGAGATAGATTATGGCAGGTGTGAAAATTCCTTACGGAAGGCAATAAATACGCAGACCGCACGATCACAAAACGAAGATTTGCGTTAGCAGGATGTGTTGTTGATCTTTGTGTCCGATGCGTCAGTTATTGATGTTTCTACCAAAAATTTTCTTGTTTTAATTTTATTAAAATGTTTGAATGGAAAAGTTCTGTAAGACAGAACAAGATAGGAATTAAATTCATGATCGAAGGCCGGAAAAATTAGACGTACAACGCGAAAAATCATGATAGGGAGCATGTGTACACTCGCTTGTGTTGCACGGCCCGTGTTGCTTGGGAAAAAAGAGGCTGTACTTAGGATCAGACCCTTAATATCCCCTACAGCATCAAATTTTTTCAGGTTAATTGAAATAAAAAGTGCACAGAAATATAGATTCTGTAATTGCTGACCAACAGGGTGTTTATCACTTAGAATTCATCGCAAAAATAACAGACCGGCTTAGCATTGTTCAATCATGCATGTTGCTTGTTGCGCAAGTAAGTAAAAACTGCCCAGTGGGATACTCAGTGCGATTCCAGGTACTGACAGCTTGTTAGGAGTCAATGGACCAATTTCGTACCACGCAGAGAGCGTCTTTCCACAACGTTTAAGATTTGCTGCTGTACATTTTCATGCCAAGTGAGAGAGAGAAGAAGACTTTTATCTTGCGACCTGTGACCTAAATAGAGGTCACTGAACATGCCCAGACAAGATGTTCAATAGGTATATTGTCCGGCAGGCAAAGTAGCTACATCTACATAGTTGTAGCAGTGATGAGACTGCATTATGTTATTAATTGTGTCTATATGCAAACAGACATATTGTTTTCCCAGAAATTCTTTCTTTCTTTCTTTCTTTCTTCTTCTTCTTCTTCTTCTTCTTCTTCTTCTTCTTCTTCTTCTTCTTCTTCTTCTTCTTCTTCTTCTTCTTCTTCTTCTTCTTCTTCTTCTTCTTCTTCTTCTTTCTTTCCTTCTTTCTTTCCTTCTTTCTCTCTCTACCAGCATATTTGTCTGCCCTTTTTCTCGGAGACTACTATAGATAGAAACTCTAAACTTGGCACAATTATACTTCTATAGATGAAATCTTGACCTCTTATACTGAGAGATAATGATTTTTGAAATTATGCATATGAGGGCTAATAAAAGTTTCAAATCTTCAATATGTAATATATTATAGCAGTTGTGGTTCCAAGTTTATAGGAGTTTTATCATAGCAATCAAAGGTCACCTCAAATGCCAAGTTTATGTCAATGTCAAAGATCAATTTTAAGTCAGGTAGACTTTATCTCAATGTCAAAGGCCTGAAGGTCAAAAATAAAGGTCATTTGGACCTTCAAAATTTTCACCTAGCCATAACTCGTTAAATTTTTTTCTAATTTTGATCCTGTTGGGCTCAAATTGGAGCTATTGTAACACTACACATTTTTGTAATTTACATGTGACCTCAAAAATTCAAACGTTAGGGTCATTTGGAAGTTTGAAATTTTTATCTAGTCATAACTCGGTCAATTTGTGTCCGATTTTGAACACAATGGCTCAAATTGTAGATATTGTAACACGGCACGTTTTTGTAATTTACATATAACCTCTTAAAGTCAAATATCAAGGTCATTTGGACCTTGGAAATTTTCACCTGGCCATAACTCGGTCAATGATTATCCAATTATGATCATGTTTGCCTCAAATTGTAGCTATTGGAACACTGAACACTTTTGTATTTTACATGTGACCGCTAAAGGTCAAAGGTCAAAGTCATTTGGACCTTTGAAATTTTTAGCTAGCCATAACTCTGTAATTTTTCATCCAATTTTGATTATGTTAGGCTCAAATTGAAGGCAAAAGTCAAGGCCATTTTACCCTTTAAAAGTTTAATCTAGCCATAACTTAAATTTTCATCTGATGTAGTTCATGTTGGGCTTGAATTGTAGTTATTGTAACACTGAACATTTTTGTAATTTACATGTGACATCTTAAGGTCAAGGGTGAACGTCATTTCGACTTTGAAATTTTCATCCAGCCATAAGCTTAATGGAATGTGAAGTACCAAAGGACAAAAGTTGTAGCATTTAATATTTACAACTTTGGAAGGCACACAGATTTGCTTTGGAGAAAATCTTTTCTAGTTTTAATCTGTCACCATTGTAGGCATAAACAGTACATAATAACCGATATAGAAATTTTGTCTGCCATATATCATCATGATAACGCACGTCAAAAACTTTCTTAATTTACCTTCATTTGACATGAGTGTAGTGAACTGCGTAATCAATATAATAATGACGATTATGGGCACCATCGTCCCAAAACAAGAAAACGCTGTACTTTTGGCTATGACTGTTTTACCTTTACGTGCGCCACAACTCTCTCAGGACCCAAAGGTATGATAATATTGACTCTATACACTGCAACACTGTAATAATTATGCTCGTGAGCTAGGATTGGCACTTACACTTTGGGCAGTTTGTGTATAAGAGTTTGGCATAAAATTGGTCTTCATTGGCTGAAAAAAGTGTTTGAATGGGGAGGTAGTTGACAAAAATTGTTGGAAGACTCGCGTGTGTACAGTTTTGGTAAGCAGTAAAGCAATAATCTTTGTTCCTTTTTTTAGGCATTTATTTTTTAGATGCATTTCATGTTGTAAGGGAAGGGAAGGGAAACACACGGCAACGGCATTCGCGTGTTACTTTTAATAGTTTAAAAATAATATAATTTAGCAATAGCCTCTTAACAATATCTAAATGAAACTGAATTTAGAAAATAAAAATTAAATTAAACTGAAAAATGTTTGAGTTCCTCAACTTTATGGAATAAAAACTAATATACATTTAGGTTTAATTCAAAGCGTCGCAAACACGAAAATACAACTCAGGAATAAAATATCTACGTGACCATGAGAGACCAGTGCGTGAAATACATGCAGAACGTAAAAAATAGTACAACAAATTATATTGTCTTGAATAAGCTTGCGGTCGGATGAACCTACTTTAAATCTTGATAATATAGGTTGTGACACCAACAGCTGACGATTCAGAATTAGATTAAGTTTTTAATGTATTGCTTGCATATTACTCGTGGCGTGAGAGGCGGATAAATGATCGAAGGTGAAGCATCTTGTCAAAATAATAATGATAATCGTGCAAAAATCCACAGTGATTCTCCGGCACATTTACTTAAGACAGCTAGGTATAAAAAAATACCAATTTGTTTGATTTTTCAAGACGTTGAAGCTCAAGAGCCTCGATGGTCTTTCATAAATAAGTGATAGTGATTGTCTGCGATGCTCCAAATTGATTGAAACGATCACACGCTTGACTTGTCGCTTATCAAATGCATCCATCAAGGAATTGACGTTGTAAATTTGCCATTTAGATAGTATTCGACCTCTGTCATAACGTGTTGGAGAACAGTGCCAACTTCATTATGGTGTCCATGAACGTATAGTATATTGCGCAACCAATTATTCAGAAAGTGCGTTTCGTATGAGTTGGTCACTTTAGGAAATTGGGGACGTATTATTCTCCACAATGAGCCACAAGCAGTCTCTTTATTATATTTGAGCCTTCAAGTGCAATTGGACTTCTTGTTCCGATCGTTATATGAAAAATTAATAGGTTATTTAAGACAGCCTTGTAAATTAAATTGAACCGTGCATCAAATAGAGAAGCTAATATCAACAAATGCTTGCATCGTTTCTGTGGATAGTGTTGGATCTGAGTTAAGAATTTAGTAAATTAGCACGGGAGTAAACCCTATGTGTGTCAATTCGAATTTTTATTACCAAACAGTATCTGTGTAGACGTTTTAAGTCATACGAGCCAATTTCACAGAAAATGGTCAATCAAGATATGGAAACGTACAAAATAACATGTAAGGAATTTAGTTCCTTCATGCTACATCACCCTGAATATCAGGGACAAAAACAGCAAGCTACAATATTAATGTCACACGAAAATTAGATGTGAAAATATGTCTTCGCCACTCCGCCTTGTCTTCACCAGGAACACAATTATCGTTACGACTATATTTGGACATAGGCACTCGGCAAAGACTATTACGGCTAACAATGAAGACATTTTTAAAGATACTTGACCATCGAGATATTATCCTTGGGATTGCGTGTCTATCAGGAAACCTGTAAATAAAGCACGCCAGTGAATCGTAAGGCATTTGCTAACAATATATATATATATATATATATATATATATATATATATATATATATATATATATATATATATATATATATATATTGGGTTTAGGGTTACGTCTGACGTATGCAAATTGTGATTGTATGCTTTCCCTTTAGTATTGGTTTATCATATTTGTCAAATTGCTTCGGAGCAAGATGTTTGACTCGTTGTTTCTAAGCAAATATGTAATTGATGACAAAACGGTTGCATCTGCATCTCTTATTTCTGCATTTGTAAAGGGAAATTTAGTGATATGACATTTTAGACATTAGGTTTGCCCGAATCACTGACGATAATGCTTTGACGCCGGAACATGGTTTTGTCCTCAGTAAGAGGTATTCATATTTAGCTAGTGTATTAAATGCAGACCTGCCCTGGTCCCTCAGTTGCTAGGCAACAGAACTACGCCTCCGCCATGATCAGGGCAATTTTACTACTTATGTTGCTTAAACAAACAGAAAAAAAACCCCACTTTTTCTGCAAAACAAATTAAAATTTCTTAATATGGTTAGCATCTTGTATGTTTTAAAACTTAGAGAATGACTTTTCTTAAGCTGTTTGCTTTTTCAAATTGCTCCATTCATCACAGAAGCTTATTTGGTCTTGCTTAATACACGAATGTGCCTTCCTTCCTGTCAAGTTCCTTGCTGCAGTCTAGGTGGCAGCACAGGATCCCAGTTAACATGCATACCCCCCATTTCAAACAGTGCAGATTTCAGTCACTGTGTTTCCCTGGCTTGGCCCTTAATTTTTCATAAAATTGAGTGACACATATTTACGAAATTGGCCTCTTGTGCGAGAATGGCCTGCACCTTCTTTCCGTAAACAGTTCAATGAGGTCTGTGATATATGTCAGGCTGACAAATGGCAGGAGCACGGTTCTGGCAATGTCAAAAAGGAAAGGAAGCCTGGATGTGATCAAATTGGATAGAAGATTTTGGAAAAACTATACATAAATTGACCACAGGAATTTACCTTTAACACTTCAAGCAGCGCATAAATTGTCTACCCCTGGTATTGCATTTATGGGCCTTATGTGAATTTTGGAACTTTTGCGAGCTCTTTTTCATTGGGAGGAATTCTTGAAAACACCCTTTCTTCGAAAAATGTATTTCTGATTGCTTTTTAATTGTATTGAACATCCCTTGACACCTTAACACCTTAATTCGCTAAATAGGTGGCGCTTTCACATTTTTTTTTTTGGTTTTGAGAAAACATTTTTGTCAGCATTTTTACTTCTCTAATTTTCCTGGGAAATTCTTGGGTGGATTATTTCCAAAATGAGCAGGACTATACCTGGTCTGCACTAAGTTAGCTTTTTCAAGGGATAGTGATGTATTCATTTAGACTTTTGAAGACGCTTTGAAAGTACGCACGATCATCAAATTAAGATGTTATGCTTGTGAGGATACTGTAGTAAATTAATGTACATGTGATTTGCTCCATAATGGTTGATAGGATCATCTTCAGGCATGGCGGGGATTTGATGTGGGTGGATCTCTACCACGTTTGTAAGATAGGCCATTCTTGATTATTTTTTTATGACTATTTTTTGTTTATTGCAGTGGAGGGGAATTTTAAAAGGCACCTTCTCTTTAAGGAATAGGTCATTCGATCAAAAAAGTCATAGAGGAACATCTGGGGGCTCCTGATTCGCACTTTGCTTATATGAGTAACGTTTAGTTAATCCCTATGGCCACATGGACGAGTGGTACATTCAGTTAATTCAATTTTTGGGTGATAATTCAAGAGTTGCCTGACCTACGATTTTGCAAATGGCCCGAAAGATGGTACTGTCAAAGAAGCAGTTTGGAATCATATTTGTGGATCTACGCTTAATCCTGAAGGTTAATTGGTAACTTTGTAGAATTCTTTTGAGGATGGCATGTCAAAAATATCTGAGTCACGCAAAGGGGATCGCTGTCAGTAAGATCCAAGCAGATAGAGCAAGAAAGACTTGACGTACTTCTCAATGTTATAGCGCCATTTTGGTGAATTTAATATTCAGGTGTTATCTCAAGACGTAAAAAAGCTCGCACTTTGACAGTGCATATGACGACTAACCTTTGAATTTTAAAGGTCATAGGGCCACTGAAGAAAACTTTATCGTTCATTTGTTAAATCGAAAATCATATGAGCTGGAACTTTTAGTCTTCAGCATTTCGCAAAATAAACCCTTTATAGGGTTGGTGGGTGGCATTGGCCTGATTCACGAGATCAAAGGGGCATGTCACTATTAACATGATAAATTTACAACTCATTGGGCGAGAACTTATTGGAGAGCTTCTAGATTAGTCTCTGTATACTATTAGGCAATCCAGAGAAAATAAATATGTTTATAAGAATATTGCAAACGTTGATAGTATTGAAGATGATGATGGCCCTCTATAAGGACCAAGCGTGGACAGCAGATAGGTAGCCTTGACTTACTTTCGAAGATTGTAGGGCCACTTTAGTCTGTGTATAGAAGGTTTATTGAACACAAGCGAATCACATTTCTTTTTTTATAAGGTTGGTTCCACCCTCCTCCTGAAACCCCGGTCGTAAATAATTGTAAAACTAGGTAAGATATGAAACATAATTAGCTTATTAAGACAGACCAGTAGCTTATTAATATTATTAGTTTCTTAACATAATTAGCTTTTTAATTCAATTAGCTTGTTATATTGAGCTAGTAAGACTATCGTTATCACACGTCTTGGAAAGGAAAACAACCTTCTTGGTGAAACATCTGGGAATGCTCCTGGAGGAGGTCCAGGTGCGAATGAGACGCTTTGAAGTCGTAATTACCCTGTTTTCTGATCTTGGCGCATTGACTTTGCATAAAATAAACAATGGTCCTCGACATAATTGTGTGGCTTTTGTCAGGCTCTTATTTGACCCCAGTTGTGCATAAACTACAGAGACAATCTCAGGGATGCATAGGCACACAAATCTGGTGGATTGCTACCTGTGACTTTCCTGTAAATTACATTGCGTGTGATGTAAGTAGCTTGCCTGCTAAACATCCGTTCTTGGCGGTCTACTACCCCCCAGCGAACCAACATAGTGTATCGCCCCAAGAAAGTCTGCTTAGGAGGCAAGTAAGTAGCACAATCGGTCACCTAAATTTTATTTCATCAATGGCGGTTTCAACAGCCTAGGCACGCTAGGGATACCGCGTTTATGCTCTTTTCTGACTTGCCCTATAATTTAGCTGTTAATATCCAAAGATTATTAGAAAGTTTGGCTATAATAATTTACAGTTTTTAGACTTGTCTGTTTTGCTACTTAACTTTATCTTTGGCATCATTCTGTTTTAATGTTCACCTTTCAGATATTTTAGGCTAGCTTGTTTTCTGTTAGGTCAAACCCCCAGGGGCAATAGGTAGCAAGCAGCTACTGACGACAGTTACACGCTTGCCTAATTGTACTCAAAATCCTGTTAAGAAAAAGTGTTTTGATAACATGTTTTTTGACATAAATGCTAATGACTTTCATTCTTTTCTGACATGCCTAAATGCACATTTACTCAAAATTGACAGTATTTTCTCAAATGTCACAAACCTGACACATTAAGTTGATACATTGACTCAGAGTTGGCAGTTAAATAGAGCTTAATTGTTTGGGGGGTAGGTGTCATCACAGAGTTTGTTTTACATTTCTGGTGCAGGATGTCCATTGTTGCAGTCCTTGTTGGGATTTCCCTTGGCTTGTACAGGTGGTCTAGTTGCAACTGTTTATTTTACTATCACTGGGACTGAATATAAGGCCCCAGCTTGTTTCCACTTCAGTTATACACTGGCGGGTGGTTTAACTAGGATAAGCTGTCCAGCCAGAAAGGGTACATATGGGTTCAGGGGTAAGTCAAATTGTTCTTATCTGAACCTGTACTATACAAATTTAGTAATTTTGGTTTGACAGGGGTTCTTCTTTCATAATGAAGCTCTGCATTTATAAGCAAAACTTCACGTATTTAGCTAATTCATCATTTGCCACGTTCTTATTTATTCTTTATTATGTGGGTTGTCTTTGCTGAATATTTAGCTTAGACAAGGAGCCACTACTCAGAGAGACATGTACGGGTAAAAGGCTCCGAAACATGTTGAGTAGTTACCCGCTGAAGACCCTTTACTTTATTTGGGCTGATACAGCCTATGTCAAAATTTTACAGAGGAACGTGTGCAATATAGACAATAGTAATTCCATATGTATACAGGTAAGACAGGGACAGGTTAGCTTATGGAGAGTAAAGAGTTCGAACTGCGGAATAGGATATTGACTACTAGGAAGTGGTTCTGGGCAAAAAGACACAAATACAATAGTCTTGCTAAAACAGATATACGCAACTTTGACACGTGTTGCATGAAGCTGGAGTCTCTTTTTATCAGTGAAATTATTAAAACAAAAAACAAAAAAAAAAACAAAATAAAAACCAAAACAAAAAACAAAACAAAACAAAACAAAAACCAAAAAAAAAAAAAAAAAAACCAGGCTGCTTTACAAAACAAACTCGCACGCAAACCTACATACGGATCCCAGACTTTTTCCTCTTTTTGGGGTGGCCAGGGGGTGAGGGTGGGGAAGACATCTTACGGATACGGGCCAGGTGAGCGCAGTCCAGTAAGCTAGAGGCTCAACGCAACCCTGTCAACAGGCTCCACACCCGGGCACCACACTCGCCGGTCTGCCATCGGTGGCCACAGGGGCGATCGAGTTCTACTGAGTCCCTCTTGCAGCAACAGATCAGCTGTGCAATTGACTTGTGGGGATATATATTTAAAGGAGTGGTGCGGTCGTCTTGCAGCCAGAACGGGCCATTTCAAGACGGGCGCAGTGGAACCGGGTCCCTGCTGTAGTTAATCGCGGACAGAATTCACATTGCGTCTGTGCTGATATGGCAAGTGTGAAGGTTACCAGGGCACATGTGCATCAAGTAGCCTATGTTGCAATTGCGTTGCCCACCCAGCCACTTTGAAGCCAGGACTGACTCATACTCATACGAACCCGTAAGAAAAAGAAAAAGGTTGTGACAGTAGAGCTATACTACATATCAGCTAGCCAGTCTGTCGTAGCAACCTATTTTACGTCCAGTCAGTCTTTCAGAGGTTGCTGCTATGTAGTCGCTCGCCCTCATACTTTCTGCATACTCCAGCTAGGTTGCGACTCAAGGGTTGCCACTCCCAAAGAGAGCGGCTATACTGCCGCTCAGGGCTTGGTTTTATGTATTACTATGCTATGTTGATATA
The DNA here is from genome assembly GCA_964020975.1 of Hermodice carunculata. Lineage (NCBI taxonomy): Eukaryota > Metazoa > Annelida > Polychaeta > Eunicida > Amphinomidae > Hermodice > Hermodice carunculata. The sequence continues at coordinate 49,545,521 of OZ026617.1, forward strand.
TGCCTAAATTGAACAGCCACAGAGGGAAGCATTGATATTATTTAAGGAAGTGACAAATATCATATGACAAATAAATTCAATTCAAACCATGGTCTAACAGTTTCCCTCCGTTTAGAAAAGGGATGAACTGATCAGCCACAGTGGGAAGCATTTATATCAACTAGCGTGTTGGACAGGGCTTGTTCAGAGTTCCATAAACCCGCAAGGTGATGCAGGAAATCTACAGCAACAGGTATGTCAAAATGTACACATATACTGAAACACTGAAACAGAGATTTTTTTTTTTTTTTGCAATTGATACTGCTCCTTGTCTAGTTTGCAGGTATATCAATGCAACTGGATGAGTATAGCAGCCAGTAACTGGTGTTATGGAATAAGTCTGATGATGCAGGTATACACTGCTAGCTTTTAGCCGTTGATGCTCGGTGGATAGGTCTGTATAAGCTGGTCCCCGATCTGTGATTTTCAAAGCATACTGTAATTCCAGGTTACGTCATAAGTCTAGCACCCATTTTGGACTTGTTTTAGTTTTTGTTATTGTTAATTTCGTTACTTGTGGGACCAGTTAATGACGAATCAGGATAATGTTTAGGGATATGATTATAGGTAAATGGCAAGATGGGCTTTCGTAGTTACTTATTAATCCAGAAACCAATCATGAACAGTGACAACGTAAGTGAAAACGGTTCAGCGTTAGCCTCGAGCTCTGATGTTGGAATATTTTTCGACAGGAATTGCAACTGTCTATTCTGTAAATCAAATTTAATCAAGAACAAGGAATTTCACAGTAACGATACTTACAAAATCCAAATTGAGAAACCCATGCTCGGAAAATTTGGTGCTATCTTGGGAGTCTTCCAATACCGTTTATTTGATATCCTGCACCACATGTAAATCATATTATGTGGGCCTAACTACTCAATGACTTAAAAAAAGAGATTTAGTGGATACAAAACTACAGTTTAAAACCACAAATTAAACTACAGTTTAAAACCACAAATTAAACACTTATTTGTGTAACCATTTCAATTCTGAAGAACATTCACATTTGGATTGAAGGGTACAAATTATCAATAACATAGAGCCAAATTTGTTAGACCAAGATAGTTAAGTTAACATAGGAAAATTATTACAAATGGAAGATTTTTTCTATCAAAATACTTAATTCAGCTTTTCCCTTTGGAGTCAACGACAGACTTTTGTTATTCGGTGATGCTAGGAATTTGGACATTGCAACTCATGATAGCAGTCACACACCTTTTCACGATAAACAGGTTAATATTCAAAGAAGAAGAAGTCAATGAGTAAGAAAATCACGGAAAAATAGGACATTTGGGAATGTGGACACAAAAAAACCTTGTTCAAAATTTACTACAGGCTTTCTTTAATGACACTGATCAGTTACATAATTATATATTTTAAAGCACTATCATTTCGAGATATAACCAGAATCAATGAATATTTGAGTCTTACTTATTGTGAACTTATTCTGATTGTTGTAATATTGCGTACGCTTACACAACATCTATTCGGAAACCAATTCTAATAAAAGCTGGATCAAATGTTGCAGCATTCCTTTCAAACACAAAATTATTGATCCATTGAACACTCAGTCCCTTTTCAAATTAAAGTTTGTTCGTAACATGATTCCCAAGGAATGCAAAATAAAAGATCCCCCCCCCCATTTCCTATAAATATGGCAATTACATTGGGCAAAGTTCATCAATAACAAGAGCTTTCTGGCTTCAATTATTCGCGAAGATATCGCAGGTAATCAAAATTGTGACTGTATATCTATCAATATATATTCTAATTTTGTTGATACACAAACATGTATTTACAGGTTATTAGGATATATTTACATTCAATCGAACTTTTAACATTGGAAGTATAGGAGAGAGCCTGGTGTGTTATGAGACCATAACACATTAGCCTTGTGTGTTATGGAGCCATAACACATGTGTCCCGCCCACATTCCAATAAGCCACGCCTACCTGGGTTTCCGGAACTTAACACTAGAACATGCACGGCAATTCAGTTTTTGGTCGCTTCTCTTAATTCTATATATTAAGTTTCTAAATTTCGTGTAATTGAGCAGAAAAATTAAGAGGGAAATGTAAATATAAGCAATGAGGGTCGCTTTTGTGTACGTTATGGCATAATGACGCGGGTGATTGAAGCTGGCATCGGGCGAGGCGCACTGGCGTGCCCCTTGCCCACGATGTTAGCTTCAATCACGGGCGTCAATATGCCATAACATACACAAAATCGACCCTCATTTCTTAAATAATACAAAAGCCAGTTTTAAAAGAACTTATGAACAAAGGTACAAAATATCATTGGCAGCACTTTTCAGGATACATGTAATGCATTTGATTCCTTCTGTATAAAATTGGCAAAGAAAGAAAAAAATTGAATTTCAGAAAGGACGGTTATCAAACTTGAAAAGAATCTTTAGAAATAGAATTTATCGTTACAAATCCAACATTAAGATTTTCAATATGCTAAATTTAAAACAGCCAAAAGTTTCAAAAGCAGTCAAAGAACTACAAGAATGATTTGTAATCACTAACATTGATAAGGCAGGTGACAATTTTGGGATCATCTGCAAAAAATATCATCTGGATGTTTTGAAAAATGAATTTGGCATGAACAATATTTCAGCCATAAGAGGAAATGGCATATGTAAATTATACAATCAATCCATTGATAATTTGACATGTACACATAAAGATGAGATGAAAAGGAATTTTAATAGCAAAATGTCTGAAGAGGACTCCTCTATTGCACTTTTGTTCTCGATACCCAAATTACATAAAAACCCAGTTAAATTAGATTCATAACTGGTACTTCAAAATGTACAACAAAACAACTATCAAAGGAAGTAATACTGTGTTTGACTGCAATTAGGAATCATTTTCGTGAATAATGAAATGCAATTTGTATAAACTGTGAGATAAATTGCTGTTGGAGTATTAGCAATTCTTCTGAGTTTGTATTTGAAATCAAAGTTTTAAAAGCAAAAAATATCAATTGTTTTGACTGTTCTACACTGTACACACATTTACCCATAGATAAAGTCAAAAGTTCCTTTTCAGTATTTATAGGCAGAATGTTTAAACATAATGGTAAATCATACATAAATATTAATTCATATTCAAAGAAAGCATATTGGTCCACAAAAATTTTCAAAAAATAACGTTTAATCTTACACTGTTGAAACTTTTGATAGATGTTATAAAATTTTTTGAATAATACTTTTGTTCAATGCGGACTATTGGTGTTTCAACAAATAAAAGAAAAGGCATTGCAATGGATAGCACTGGTCCCCGTCACTTGCAGATTTATACATGTATTTGACCTGGCTTGAATTTAAGTATATGGATAAATTGATGAAAAATGACTTTCAGATGGGTACAAAATTACCAAACAATGGAAGATCAATTGATGACATTGTGTAAATGTACAAATTTTAAGTGAAGATGCTAAAGAAATTTACCCACCAGAAATCCCTTTGGAAGGTAGCAATTCAAATAATTTCAGAGATGTGTTTCTCGACTTGGATATTCGGGTCATTAATGACAGCTTTTGCATTACAGTCTATCATAAAAATACATTAGTTTAACTTTGAAGTAGTTAACTATCCTTCCCCTGACAAAAATATTTCGGAAGCTATTGGATATAATACATTTTATCACAAATATTTAGATTTGGTCGTATTTGTTCTAAATTTCAGGACTTTGCATCTGGAACCAAATTCATTTACAATAAACTTGAGTCAAGAGAATTCAAAGATGCACTCTTGATCATATATTTCTGCAAATTTTGCTGTACATATCCAGAGATGGTTAGAAATTTTGGCTTCAATATTTGTATACTTGCCTGTTTTGCTGCTTTATTTTACCTTTTGACATCAAAAAGCGCTTGGCGCTTGGGTGATCAGGTGCGCAGGCAGGCAAACAACTCGGGGGATTCGGTTTGACAGATTAACGACTTGGGTAATTTTGTCTGTGTATCAGCTGGGTGTATCCTTCCTTAGAGAGACTGTAGAGTGGCTATACTGCTGCTATATAGCCGTTAAACAGCGGCTCCATTACTTTTAAGTCTCAACTAATAGATACAAATACTATGCTGACAGTAGGTGTGTATCGACTATATAGCTACTATGTGGCCGCTATACCGCAGCTCCAATATTTGTGCATCTGGTGTATCACCACTATGTAGCTTCATAATAGAGTAGCTATCTGGCAGCTACCAAGTGGCTGTTTAGCTGCCCTATCATTTGCACAAAAAATGGCATACAGTGGCTATATAAACGCTGTACAGCAGCAGTTCCGCCATCCCCTACTGTAGCACACTGTTTTTTTGTTTTTGTTTCTTTTTTACTTCATTTGCATGCAGGAAATGTGATGCTGGTCAACAACTGAATCCGGCCCTCTCAGTTTTGCAAGATATTATTCGTAGTAATTGCGCATGCGTGATTAAAAAAAAAAAAAATAAACGAAAGTTCGAAAAGCGGTGAGTATTGACGTTTATCAAAACACGGAAACTGTGTTCGTCAATATTAGCATAATATAATCAAATTACAAATCCCGAGGCAACCCTGTTATCACTGTCAGCTACATCAGTCGTACATGCACGCATGCAAGAGCGGGCCGTTCCAATAGTGCATACGGTGATAAATTGTATTGCAGTGATCTGTAAAAGATGCGTGGACAGATGACCGTGATCTGATCCCATAAATTACAGCTCCACTTTGAAACTCGATTTTAAGTCGGGAGCACCAAGTAACAATGAGCCTTCAAGCATGCGATCGTCACGCCACCAGCTGGAGGCAGGGAAGTGGATTTCGTCAGCTTGCTCTTGTGCTGTACAAAGGCCAAGTTGGGATTGCACTTGGATGAGCTTGGCATGGTTCCAAAGAAATAAGGCCACAGTGGTCTGCAAAGCAGGGTCCTAGTGCTCGTGCTTTCGCTGATCAAACCACTTGCCTATTCGTGGATGGAACGTCTCATTATCAGCTGGCTGGCTATGTTTATCAGTAATGTTGCGCGCAGAACATAATTCATTGCATGTGATTTTGTGATAAGAAAAATCTTTTTCATTATCAACATGAAAAGCAACTTTGCTTATTGTGTTTTGGGATATGACCATGACCTAATTTTTCATTGAATATTACAAGGTCAGTTCAATGATTTTAATCAGTTTATCTTTCCATACTAATGAACACTATTTTCAGGGGAAAAAATGACAGTTTTGCTGGTATACACGTGCGACGTGACCTAGTGTATCATCTAAAAGTACGTAATCACTTATGGTCCAGGGGAAGTACGCATAAGGAGTTTAATCTGATCTTGAATTTAATCCTTAAATGAAAGTCAATGTGTATTTGGGCCTTGAACTACTGAATTGTTGGTCTAATGTTTGATCTAATTTTGCAGGACTAATTACTTAATGTTTTCCGCTGAAAAATAGTTTTGAATTAAAGTTTCCATTTTATCAAATTAACCTTATTTGATCCAGATTGCAATCCAAGATCAAAAGATTAAATAATGGATCAAACTAAGATTGACTTAAGAAAATGAACCTGTAAATCATTAACATTATATTGTAGCCAGGAGCATATATTAGCTAGTCCTTGAAGTTTTGATCAACCATTGAGCCAAGAATTAAGTAGTTTAGGGCCCAAACCACATTGATTTTAAATATGGGATTAAAGTTAGGATCAGATCAAATTCTTTGTGAATATGGCAGCTGATGTACTGTTCATAGTTGATCTGATCAAGAAATTGCCCACAAGAATTTTGCAGACACAAAAGCGTTTCTATTTTTCCGTGATACAATTCACTAAAAAACACAATATTGCACTGGTGATGTTCCTCAGCCAAGCCTTTGAGAAATACTTTGATTAGAGATATACAAAATTCTGTTTCAAAATTACTCTGACGAGATTACAGATATACAGTAAGGCTTACTTATGGTTGACAAAAAGTGTCCATAATAAACAGGTGTTCTTTGTATACAGGGGTTAAACCTACTAGACCTCAGAATACATTCATAACTTACTTGGGAGACTGACTGAAGACCAATTAGTGACCTAAATCCATGAATAATTCTATGGTTCTAACCGACGACATACATTTGTTTATAAACGCACTACAGCAAATAGCGAGGGGATATGCACAAGCTCTTACGCTAACATACATGTACACGCAAAAATGAAATTTACATTTCCCCACTTGCCTCATCAAACAGGGTATTAGCTGGGAAACAGTGTGGAAAAAAAGGTTGCCTGCTGTAAGTTGGCCGTTGCTGAGATGCCGCTAATGATATAGGCAAACAAAAATCGAAACTATGATGCTTTTAGTTCAAAGTCCAGACCCCAGGCAGTCTCTTTGAAAAGTGACATGGAAATATTCCAACACTGTTTCATCCAGTATTCAAGATAGTTGTAGTCCATTTTACCTGACACCGAAAAGAAGGCGCTTGGCTTCTTACGAAGAACAGACCAGTCAAAGGACAAAAAACAGACGATGCTCTTGCCGTATGAATAAACGATAATTACTTTGCCGAACAAAAATAGTATAACATAACATGTACACTCTAATAAATACAATATTAGATGTACCTGCTTGCAGTAACCAATGTTTCACCTCCGGGAAAACATTTATGTTTCAATTTCTCAGTGTTTCGTCTCGTAATAGTGGTTGAAGTGGACGCTTTTTAACAAATATGCTAGTCGCTGTGGATCACTTTGCGTACAAAAGTTTTGAAGTAACCGGAGCAAAAGAACAGTTTGCCTAGAATTGACCATCGCTGTTTTCGAACGCATGCAACTCGGCAAAAACCGTGTGGGCGCGCTGCGCTAGGGTGGCACACTGAACATCTATTCGTGATACCGTAGTTTAAATCAATTGACCACTTGCTTTACTGGGAACGACCAAACAATATGCCAATTTCTCTGGCCATAGTTCACCAAAAGAATAGTTTGATGTATTAATCAAATATAGTTCCCCAAATCGAGCTGAGTTACCAGCACAAATCGTCCACTGTTGGAGAGGAATGAAGAGTGTATGCTTCCGTTTACGGGTAGCAACGACAGGGCGTGCAGTATCTAATCACCTGCACCTGTATAGCTGATTTATCTGGCGTGGCAAAGCTGTAACAAAGTGCAGTGGATGTTGCTTCTCTGTGATATGAAGCTTCTCATTTGCTGATACAGCATCTTATCGTTTACAATCAGGAAGTAAGGTCTCAGATACCTCGCGTAAGTGAAAGGGCATGTCAGGCGTACTTTATTACATGGCAGCAGCACCTGTTTCATCTGTCGCAGGATATCTCGGACCTTCGCTGCCAGCAGGTGAAATATTTGGTTAGTGAAGGCCAATATTGTTTTTCTTTCTTTCTTTCTTTCTTTCTTTCTTTCTTTCTTTCTTTCTTTCTTTCTTTCTTTCTTTCTTTCTTTCTTTCTTTCTTTCTTCGATTGTCATGGCCCTGCGTGTAAGCTATGAGGACGGAGATTCAAATTTGATGAGATCAACAAAATTGTGGACAGTTGCTTTTGACAAGTAGTTCTGTTGGCTTTTGAAATGTGAGTTCTGTGTGTTGAGAGGGCGAACTCGCTACGTTACATGCAGACTGTAAGCCTGACGTTGTCTTGTTTGGTTGTTGTCTTTTTAGCTTGGAATTTTCTTTGGGCCATCGTCCCTCTGTCTGTTTGCCTGTGTATATACACAATATACATATTCAACGTTCCCCCTTCCCAGCCCCCTGCCCCCGAAAAAACAAAATTAGACCCACTTTGGTCGGATCCTTTTCAGAAAGACAACTTTCGTTGGCCGGAACCTCTTCACCTTTTTCGAGTGCGTATCTGAATGTTTGTTCCGCAAAATAACTCTTTCGCCATTTGTTTATGACATTTAATCAACTGCTGGTCTATTTTCGGGGAAAGTAATTAAACATTCTTCTCTGAAGAAACCGCCGAGTCAATTGCTTTGAAATTGCTTAGGTGTACGTCTGCTGGGTTCCCAAACCTTTACAAGCTCAACAGGCAGCACGCATTTTTTTTTTTATAAATTTGCGTGTGCTTTTGTATTTTTCGACTTCTCCAAAACCATGCGATTGATAAATCTTTACACATGGTGGGTATTTACTAATTTATTCACTAGGTTTTGCTGATGGGATAATTGAGAAAAAAAATTACACAATAGAAATAAAAGTGTAGACTTATTAAAATGCACAGGGATGTGTGTGTAGATTTCTCAAAATATTTAGCGAGCTCCCGGTCATACTTCGTAAAGAACTTCCTAGGGTGGAATTCCCAGATCATGGTTTACGGATATTTGATTTTTAATCAATTTTTCATCATTTTTTGCGAAAATTTGGAAAATATTTCTCAAGCGGCAGAGCTAATTGCTTCAAAACGACACAGCAAGACATATGGACCCCACAATTTTATTTTGATTTTTTTATATTTATGATCTTCACTAAGGGGGCTAGTCCGGTCTCAATTAGTACAATTCTTGGGCGATAACTCAGGAATTATGTGACCTTAATATTTGAAATTTCACATGGTGATGGCAATCTATGGAATTAGGCTGCAAGTGCATTTGGATCACCTTCACATGATACTGAATATGGGCCTAACAGGATAAATTTTGTGAATAAAATGTGCGGATGATTACACAAAAACACATTGAGATGGAACTTTGAAATTGCGCAGAAGATTGTCATCTATAGGGCCATGTTGAGACTTCACATAAGTAACCGCGATTATATTTGTAAGGTCACGGCTACGTCAGTGAACTTTTCTCGGAAGGCGAGGTAAGAACTATTTTAGCTACGATTTTGGCGTCGTACATACTGATAGTCTTTTGAAATGGCCAGGATGAGCCTTCGCATGCATGAAATTAACCTTGTTCGCTGAGTCCAAGGGCCACTTAAGTAAGCATTTCGTCATATCTCGTTCAATAGGCTACACTTCAGTCGCAGTTGAACCTATGGAAATCTGGAACCCTTTTAGCATTATTTAGTTTACAATAAACCTAAATACAATTTGAGGACTCAGAAATCTACATCATAATCCATATTTGCTTGTCTTATGAACAAATTGCGTGTATATCCAAAAGTATCATATCCAGGGTTTTTATATAGGGTTCCTGTCAAATTTCAGAAAAAACGCATGCAAGTTATTAAGGAAAAAACACGATCTTACATCACCTAATCACAGGACGTCACAGAATGCAGTCATTGTGTTGTTTGCGGCCTGCCACCTTAGGAAGTACTCCAAAGTATTCCTGTCCCATTTAACTTGGATGAGCTGCTTTATGCAGCCCTCCCCTCCAACTGCAGGTAGATTTCTACAGGAGACATATCAGTATTCCAAGATGAAGTGGATGATGCTTTTTGCCCAGTCAGAGCCTCTTCGTATCTATGGAAAGCTTGGGTATGTTTTTTCCCATCCTGTCCGGTTGATCAATACATGGAAAGGTTGACAGTGCATTTCATTACTGTGACTGCAAATACAAGTTGCCGTCCCTGCTGGAACAGCTGTGGCACACACACACACACACACACACACACACAGACACACGCACACGCACACGCACACGCACACGCACGCACGCACACACGCGCGCGCGCTTTTTAATCAGATGACAGACATAAAGAGGCCCATCACTATCACAAATGCTGATTGGACTGTGACCGTTGATGTACCAAAAAGCCTATGGAATATTGCTGGAAAAGCAAGAGATTATTTGTGTGTGTGTGTGTGTGTGTATGGAGGGGGGGGGGCAATGCATAGTCTCTTTGTCATTTTTGTTGTAAACAAAGTGAAGTATATGTCATGAAGATAACTTGGTCTGACATGAGCAGTCCGAGCATCATAATAATGAAGCAGCAAGAGCAAGGAAGTCTAAGAACCTAGCTGTTTGAACTGAACCAAAACAGCACTAGCTATATCGTTGCATCCACTATCAGCAGCGAAGAAATACCTAATCAAAAACTTAATAGAGAAAGACAGCAACGCCTTAGGTTACTGGCGTGGTCACTCCTGTAATGTATTTAAGCAATCAGTGCAGAAGTGCCATAGGGCTTTAGACTCTTCAGTGGCATCTGAGGGACTCTCTTACAGCTAGCCATACAGTAAATGACGTGCGATCGCCGTTACTACCACTCAAAGTAGAGAAATTCAAAATCTCATCAGTTACTGATGCGATAAAACGAAGGGCAGAAAAAAACCAAACAAACCCAAAATACCCCCCCCCAAAAAAAAGTGAAAAAACAAAACAAAACAACCTAAACAAAAAACCCCAAAACCAAACCCCTAAAACACCCCCCCCCCCAAAAAAAAATCTCCCCCTTCCAAAAAAAAAAAAGAAAAAAAAAAAAGATGACTCCGTTCCAGACACACGTTAAATCATGTTAATGCATTTAAGTCACGTATGAATAACTGTTGACAAATATACTTTATTACCCCCCCCCCAATCCGAAGAAGGAGGGGGCATATAGTGATTACTTTGTCCATGTGTATGTGTTTGTGTGTGTGTTTGTGTGTCCAGACTGACAGTTTTCACGCGATAACTGGATAAGTTTTTTGCTTAAGGCTTTCATTTTGCAGATGCTTCTAGTCCTGAAGGTCTTGGACGAGTTCGAAGTTGGGTAACCTTGACACAATTCCCAAGGTCACAAAGCCATTTTATTGAATTTGGTTTTCATGCAATAACGTAAAACGTTTTTGACATAGGCTTGTCAAATTGCAGTTGCCAACAGCCCTACGTAGCGTCTCGGAATAGTTCGAAGATGGGTAACCGTGACTGATTTTTCAAGGCCACAGAGCCATTTTTGTGAATTTGTGATTACTATTCTGGCCATACTAGCTGATCAGTATGGGGGACTGTGTTGATAGGGATGTATTTATTATATTTACATTTTTTCCTATGTTTTCGATTTTTGATAATAATTACAAGTGATGCACGATCGCCAAAGAACGTTTTTGCCACATAAATTGCCTTGGTTTAAGGGGGGTGTGATCAATAGAAAGATAAGCGCTAACCACGCCCCCGTTACCTGGCAACCAGTCTATCCCAAAAGCAACAAACAGGAAAGAAAAATAGTCCCTTTGTAAATGTTCATTTATTTGAACAGATAGCTTTACAAAATACAAGATTCGTTCACATTAGGGAAAAAGTATTCAAGTAAGTTATTTTTTGGGATAAAATACCCAGAATAACACAATGAATACGAGATTAACACCATATTACTGAAAAGTAGTGCCCAATGTACTGGCGTATAAAATTGTGAAGGGGCTGCATAGCTGGCGCGTGCAGACTCGCGTGTAGACGATGTCTTCATGAAATGGTGAGGAGAACAACAGTTCCTATTCTTTCAATGTTAAACAATAAAGGGAATGCAAATATAAAGAAATATGCTTGAAATACATGTCAGCAAGCATGAGGCCTCCATGACTATTACAAATGCTTTTTAGTAACTTTACTGAAAACCCTATCCTGTCTAAAAGAAGGACGCAGTTCTTTGCGCACCTTTTGTTGGTATTGTCTCCATACGTTACGGTATATTCAAACAGTGTGGACGCTCTGTTCTGTTCATCTTGTTTCCTCGTTTGTAGCAGCAAAAATGCACAAAATGAAGGAAACACTTTAAATTCAAGGCAGGAGAGTGCCATTACCATTACAATTATAAATTAATTTTCCTTTTTTATATCTTGGGTCCATATTGATACATCTGAAGTGTCCTGGTCTTTCAGTACTCAAATTGATAATTCGAGGTCAAAAGCATTGTATGATCTCTATAAGAATTGTAGAAATTCTCTGATAGCAAAAGCTAAAATAAGAATGAACGGCTTTCTCTGAGCCTGCAATGAACTAACAAATGATTGTCTTGGCAATTTGAAGGAAATAATAGCATTCGCCTATATCAACATTGCACCTCATATGCAGAAACGGTTATATAGATTTCGTCCCATCGCATCTATGAACCAACTGTTTACGAGGAATTCATTTATTCATGTAAGTCCCATTCATTGCCAAAATGAAAGGACAGTACACAATTTGATAACAAAGACATTTTAAATTTTACAAGAGGCATTGTGTGTCACGGGAAGTAAATAAATGAATGTAACCAGTCAACGTGACGGGACAGAATTTTTGCCTTCCGTCCAGTTGCATTTATGAACCACCTCTTTACAAGGAAGTCACTTATCCATGTCAGTACAATTCATTGCTAAAATGAAAGGACTGCACAAAATATTGGTAGATTGGACACTTTAAATTTATAAGGGGCTTTATGTGTACTGGGAAGTAAGTAAATTAATGAAACAACGCAACGGGACGGAATCTTTGCCTAGATAGTGATAACAAAATGGAATGTACAGAAGAAATATTTTTCTGTAGTGCAAGTTTTAAACACAACCACCTTAGGTCAGTTTATATTCTAACTTTGAAATCTGACAGAGGAAAAATATTTTTCAGCCAGCCAACAAAAGATTTCTGTCCCGTTGCGCTGAGAAATCACGTCTAGTCTATATTTTCAGCTGTATCTCAAAAGAAAAGTATTGCTAATAGGTAATTGAATATGTTTAATACTTATAAACATGTATCCTTACCAAATCACGTCTAGTCTATATTTTCAGCTGTATCTCAAAAGAAAAGTATTGCTAATAGGTAATTGAATATGTTTAATACTTATAAACATGTATCCGTACCAAAATACATTTGGAATAAGAAAAAAAAAATTCACAACATGTGTTGACTATTTTTGACCCTGACAAAATTGTTTCTCTTCCTGTATTTGGATTGAAAAAAAATGGAAATGAAAATTAAAAAAAAAAAAACAAAAAAAAAAACCTAGAAAAGGTTTGCTTTAAAGCAAATCTGACTGTGTGCCTTAAAAAATTGTAAATATGGCTAGATGAAATATTTCGAAGTTCAAATGACCTTGACCTTGACCTTGACCTATGACCTTTAGAAGTCACATGTAAATTACAAAAATGTTCAGTGTTGCTATACCTACAGTTTTAGCCCAACATGAACCAAATAAGATGGAAATTGACCAAGTGGGCTAGATGAAACTTTCAAAGGTCCAAGTGACCTTGACCTTTGCCCTTTAGTGGTAACATGTAATTTTCAGAAATTTGCCGCGTTGCAATACTTACAGTTTGGGCCCAGTATGGTTAAAATTGACAGTTATAACTGGATGAACATTTCAAAGGTCCAAATGACCTTGGCCTTTGATTTTTAGAGGTCACATATACATTACAAAAATGTGCTATGTTACAATATCTACAATTTGAGCCCAACATGGTGACAATTAGACACAAATTGACCGAGTTATGGCCTGAAGTTTAAATTCAAATGGCAAAACGACCTGGACCTTTGACCTTTAGATGTCAATGTAAATTACAAACATGTGCAGTGTTAAAAATCTATGAATTGAAGTTGGATTGGTTACCTGTACCTAAAAAAGTTATTGGAGATGTTCAAGATTTCAAGTTTTAAATGCGCCCAATTTGCATAATATTCAACATATTTTCTCCCCTTTATTCATGCGCAAAAATTCATGTATAGATCTATAATCATGGCAAGTTCGACGTTTCTGAGTGTAATAGTGTCAGAGAAAAATGGCGAACATAATTTGTAATTAATGAAAGATAGAAGGAAGGAAATAGAGAAAGAAAGAAATAAAAAACTGTCGGAAGAACAGAGTGTCTGTGTTAGCAGACTGACATAAAAAAATCCAGCCTAATCGGACCATCCGTCCGGGGGAGGTGGGGGGTTCAGACCAGGAATAATAGAGACATAATACGGAGCTTAGCCTGCTTCCGAGGCCAAAAACAAAACAAAAAACAAAGAAAATCTGAACACATGTAAAGCCACCGCAACATCGCAAGACAAAATTGTTGATGCATTTGTGTTAACACCGCATGTCAAGAAAGCATTCACCTATTTCTGGTAAATTAGGTCTGGAGCAAACGCTGAATCCTCCCCAGAGAAAGGTTTGACATATTTCGTCCCAACACCACGTGTGGAGAAAGCTTTTGTGACATCACCTGGTTGGAGAATATTGAACACATTTTTTGCCAATATAACATGTCAAAGAATGTCGCAAGTAAGCAGGAAGGAAGGTATGAAAATGGGCTGGTTCAATTTTCAAGGTCACGGACGTGTTTTTGTCTCGTGATGGTTTGATCGAATACAATACCTGGACATGAATTACCAAGAACATAGCGGGAACTCTTTGCATTGAAACTTCCTGCTAGTGTATTTCCTTACCTTTAATTGATTCTCGTGGTACGGCACGATTGTAACAGTATTATGTTTTCCCATCTCGGTTAACCGTATGCAAAACTTGGACTATTTTGAGGAAGACAGTGACCCCGCTTCTATGCTGCAGTAAAGCTAGCATATCTTGATGCCAGTTGTAATATGCCACCAGGGCGCCTTCTGCGACATTTAGGATATCAAGGGAGCCCAGCAGCTCTTTCTAGCTTGAAGAGATAATTGGCCGGACTTGATTAATTTACTTTACAGGTGCGCCTCCGGAGACTAAACCTGTTACCGAGATCCAGCAGGGCAACTTTTTGTAAGCGGGGACTAGTCTCATGAGGACACGTATCCAATCACCAATAGCTGCTCTGGTATTTCAGTGTCCTCAAATGGATTGTTGTAGTTTTCCAGGTACCTGTAACCACGTTGGTATAACTTAGGTTTTCAAACACTTACTCTGAAAGTTGTCTGAACATCTGCCACAAATGTTCTCTTGTACGACATCGTGAACTACATGTATGCGAGAAGTTGTTTGCAATATTTCTTTCCCTGATATGCGGCGTAAGCGCGGCTTAGTAGAAGCCTGCAACATTCTGGAACAGGAAAACCGAGAACGCGGTTCCGTGTTCATAAGACCAACAACTACATTATGTACCAGTCATTTAAGAGAGTAGAACTTCAATCATGGCCCGATCGTCATTTTTGCGAACATGCCATTCGATTTCATAGCGCGCGCGCGCTATGTAATCGACGTATTATTTTGTATTATTGACAGCCTTGCAAGTAAATGCTGGGAACCCAAAAATATCTTAAAATATTCACCGAATGATGAATTTCAACAGATGACATTACCACAGATGAACCGGGATTTCAAGTATGGAAGGCCGGTCTGTCTGTCCGTGGTGTTTATCAGCCTAAAGGCTTCATGTAAGCCTTAAGTCCTCTCATTTCAACTCAGTCCAGCCAAAATGACGATACCTGTAATCCAATTCGAAGCCACAGTCTTTTTATTATGTCATTCGTCGTATTATGCTTCTGTGGCTTTTGAAAATTTTTTTTTCACTTCTTTTGTGTTGGGTTGTCGCAGGTTACTTCTCATAGGTCCGCTGGCGCATGCCTCATGATAATTGATATTCTCTCGCAGATTCAGCGTTGTCAACAGTTAAGCCTGGATCAGTAGACCAAGGTCCGCCACTGATGCACATCAAATCTTGCTCGTCAATTGTGTGATCCAAACACAACATGCCACAGCTCAAGTTAAAGATTTTGTTCATTTATTATCTGTTGGCCTACTGTTGCATGGAAACGGTCTTGGACTCTCCACATTAACATGTCTAAACTGTCTCAAGTTGCCTTATGGTCTTCGACGTCCGAGCTTTCTTATCAAAGACGATGAATCAGCAAGATTAGTGCATTCGAAAAGACAGTTTATGCAGGAAGAAAAAGAACGGCAAGTTATTTTAAAAACTTATTGAAAATCACTTTTTAATCTGTTTTTGGCATTATTGAAGTGTTGGAAATCCTATTTCTTTTGTTTTGTGTACATAGTTAGAATAGTAATGCTGGTTCGAGTCTAAGTAGGGTTGTCGTATTTAGGACACTACATGTATGTACGGCTGTCTTATTTTGGACACTTCTTCATATCTAAGGACAAATGCAACGCGTAGCAAGTCCATGTTTTCAAATATGATAAAGTATCCCAACTTAATTTTTATATCTCTTCGTTTTAAGTCTAAAAGAAAATTCCAAAAGATTATGTGTTCGAACCGTGGTCATTGGAATAGTGCCTGATGGCACTGTCGGGAAAGATATCGCGTTTCCTGTCGGGAAATACGACATATTAATGACATCATTTTCCGTTGGGAATACACCATTTTAATGACGTCATGGTCCGTCAGGAATTCGTCAAATCAGGTTTTCCAAGTTACTCACGAAATGTCGATTGATGTTCTCAAAGATAGTCCTCAAAGCTAAAAATAGGCCATGTTTATTGGTCATAAACAAAAGTGGTGACAAAAAGGCAGTCTTACAGTATAGTAGAGTGTATCTGAATCCAAAGCTACGAAACTTTTAAATTGAAAACGTTTCCTCAAACAGTGAATAGCATGGGTTGTCTGGTTGTTCAAAAAATCACCGTGAAGGTATGGAGCTCATGGTTATGCAAAATGTGTTATTGCAGTTTTGAACGATATGGACCCTATTTCGCAAAAATTGTCCCCGTGTTTCTTTTGAGGCAAGGAAAACTGACATCCCCAAGGGTAAAGCAATCATTGACGACCGCACACTGCCTTTATAAGTGATCCTTATAAAAAATTATAATGATGTGCCCTAATTAATGACAATGTAAGCCAAGTAATATAATTGGGCCGTTATTAATGGCAATGCCAGTCATATAATGTAAGTGTGTTGCTATTAATGACAATATCAAGCATGTTTTATAATTGAACCGTCATTAATGACTATCGTCAGCCATGTAATATAAGTGCATCCCAGTAAATGATAATCGTCAGCCTTGTAATCAGGATTTTTCTTACTTAATGCCAATGTCAGCATGTGCTATTAGTGTGCCGTTGTTAATGACTATGTCAGCCATGTAATATAAGTGTGTCGTTATTAATGAGAATAATCAGCCATGTAATATAGTTGCGCCCTAATTAAAGGAAATATTAGCCACATAATGTCTGTGTGCCGTTATTAATGACAGTGTCAGTCTCTAATATAAGTGTGCCGTTATTAATGACAAAGTCAGTCAAGTAATATAAGAGTACCGTTATTAATGATTTACTTCTGCTTAGCAGAGGTGTTCACAAACTTGGCCATAAAACACAATAAACTAGAAATAAATCTAACATACTATATATGTTTGAAAATTATGTGGAGAATTGTGTTTTGTCATTGTCATTTGTGCCTCTTCTCTTTGTTTAAGAAAAAAAAAGTATAGACACATTTGTTTCACATGGATTGTGAAAGAAGCCAAGCATTGACTTATCGAGTCACCCTCCGTGGCACAGATGTTGGCGTATACTTCCTACCTTGCCTAGTGGAGGAAACCGAAGAACTCGGAGAAAACCACCGTGCACGGTTAAAGTGGCAGGAACTTTTTCCACATGCTGCCCAGGACGAGAATCGAACCCGGGTCGCAGAGGTGTAAGGCGAGCGTCTTACCGCTCAGCCAACCTCGCACCCGGTTTTTCAGCAATTGCGCAAAAAGGAACGCAGTTTTCCTAATTTTTCAGTTTGAAATGGACACAACTTTTTTATTGTTGATTCAAACTTTGAAGTTCTTGTGGCAAAATAAACCAGAAGAAGTAAATACAAAAAGCAGTTCTCACTTTTTTTTTTTTTTTTTTTTAGCAAATTCTGCTTTATTTGGTTTCTAGGACTGTTTGATGTTGGAAGTTTGACATCTCACTTTAGCATTAAAGAGCTAACTGTTTGGAGTTGAACTCTGACAGCCCTAGAAACCAAACAAGGCAAAATTTACAAAAAGTGATACCCGCTTTTCATATTCAGCCCTTCAATGCTAAAATAAGAAGTTAACCGTCTCACATCATACAGTCCTACAAACAAAACAAAGCAAAATTTGCTAAAAGTGAGACTCGCTTTTTGTATTCACTTCTTATAATTATTTAGCCACAAGAATTTCAAAGTTTGAATGTAAAATTTTACAGCTGAATCCATTTGAAACTGAAAAAATATGTAAATTTTATGTTCACTTTGCGCAATTGCTGTATAAATTCAAGACAAGTGACACAAATAACGACAAAACACAATTTTCCATTGTATGTACTTCTCATTTTTTTTTAGTTTATTTTGTTTTATTGCCAATTTTGTAGACACCTCTGCTAAGCAGAAGTATATCCTCAATGAGAATCATTAGCCATGCAATAAAGATGTGCCCTAATCAATGACAATCATCAGCCATGTTATATGGATGTGGCTTAATTAATGACAGTCGTCAACCATGTAATAAGGTTGCGTCCAATTCATGATCATCGGCAGCTATGTAATGTAGATGTCCACTTATTAATGATAATGGTCAGTCATGTTATGCAGGTGAGTCCTTGTTAAGGACAATGGTCAGCCATGTAACATAGGCGTGCTGTAATTCAATACAACAGTCAGCCATGTAATATTGGTGTGCTACAATTCAGTACAACAGTCACCCATATAATATAGGTGTGCTGCAATTCACTACAATAGTCAGCCATGTAATATAGGTATATTGTAATTCAATACAATAGTCAACCATGTAATGTAGGTGTGCCCTAATTACGTACTAATAGAATGTTGCATGGTCAATCATTCGTTATTGCGCTGGTGAGTTCGGACATTTTTCGGTTTTTGCGAAGTTAGACCGAGCGAAAACCGAAAATGCATCATCGAGTGTCACCAACGCGATCTCAATTGCAATTCATGCAACATTCTATTTGTCACATACTTTTCCAAGTAATTCTACAGCAGAAAAAACTCTGAAGGGAGAAGTTTCCAAGTTAGGTCGTTATTTTTATCAGGCGAATAACTCATAACTTGCATACATATCCATACACGGCGACATTGTACGTCTACATTGATGCACTTTCTAAATAATATTATTTTGCCTAATAAATCTAGTTTATGCACGTGTGCAAAACAAGAAACACGTTCAAACGTTAACGGTTTGTGACTGTTCGATGACTTGTGGGATTCTATGCTTTCTTGAACATGTAAATTTCCTTTCAAAAATATTTCTGGAAACCATACTTGAAATGTGACTGCTATGCTTACAATTTTTGGCTATTGTTATGCAATTTGACTACTGTTCTTACGATTTTTGACTACTGTTTTGTGTTTTGAGGCCTGATGTCATTTCTTACTGGCTGATGTTTGACATTTGAACCAGTGTATTTGCAAATTCTGACGATGTTTTGACTTTTCCCCACTATATTTGCACATTAAAAAACTTTTCTTTTTGAAATACTCTTAGTGTATCTCCTTTAAAACAACATCATGCCTTTAGCTACATGTCTAAAACACATCGAATTGTATAATCATGTTGTTTGGATTCTTGTTGATGGTCGGTTTAGGCCTAGGGGGCTTTTCTGATGGATTGATGTTGGTATTAGTGTCACTTTGTGGACTTGTATGGATGATGATCATTGTTGAGACGGTGGTTGCAACTAGTACCTTTTAAATGCTGATTTTTTGGATATTTTCAACAAATTAGGAATCTGTGCTTACAAATTCTCTGATGTGCTGCATATTTTGGACCCTTTTCATGAATTATACGGTCTTATATGCACATGAATGATGCATCTGTTCAAGCCAATTTACTGAAATAGGCCTATAATTTTAAACATTTATTTTTTTGGCATTCAGTCATGTTAAAACTAGCCATGGCTTTTTTGACCCTATGGACCTTTGCACATACGTTTTGGACTTTTTTGGGTACAGACAAATTATGAATTTATTTGATTCAGCTATACATACCAAGGAACACTGCCTTTGGTCGGAATTGACTTGGATTTGTTTCATTAGGACTACGGTTTGGATATGGTAATGACACTGTCTAATTTTAATTACACGTGCAACGCGGGAAACAAGAGCAGTTGCTCTGGGGCCTCAAACTGTGGTCCTGAGATTAGTATGGAACTTTGTCCAGCTTCAAAGCATATATTTATCACAATATACTGCACTGGCTAGCTGTCACTGTCTGACTCAATAATGGGTTTACAAATACGTCTCCGCAGAGGTATATAAATGTTATTGCAGGCCTGATTATTTATTTAGACATTTGTGGTGGTGCAATCACGAAACAGGCCACTTCCTGTGTTTGCGGGTAAAACCCTAGACTGAACCTGCGTGGGGAAGCAGTGTCAAAGATGTTCTATTAATGACCCTAGTAGGCCTAGTGGTATTGTTGATGTCCACGGCAGGATGTAGCAATTCTGGGAAAGCAGTAGGATGAGAAGCTGGCGCTGGTAGAGAGGGTGTGAGAAATGTTCTAGTGTTGCTCTATGGACATTTCACTGTGTAAATTTTAGTCGCTGCAGCACGCGATGTTGTTTGTTTTAATCAACACTGTCGTCTGCCACTTAGTCTTTTCATGAATGGGATTCAATAGCAGTCATGTGATTGCTATAGTTTAACTATTGAAAGTAGTCCCTCATATCAAATTTTATTGGATGGTCTTTATACCTTATCACAAAATTCTAAAGTGTTAAACAATCAGATTGTTAAAAAAAACCTTGTCCGCAACTAGTTTACTACAAGTTTTTGTCCTTCATCGGTAAATGCCTGTATCGCTAATCAGGTATGTGAGAAAATTATAAGCCATTCATATAGATATTTAAGCAACTTGAAGGAAGGTTAGATTAATAATTTCGTGTGCGATCAGATTTGCAGAATCAATCAATTTTAAGAAAACTGACTACAAATTCCTCGCATCCTGCTTGAAGAATTAGGGAACAACAGCCAAAGTACTGCTTTATAAATGCAGAGTCCTTTTGTTCCTTCGTTGTAAATAAATTGTTACCTATCATCGTTAGATAGCAAGGATTGGTGACTGTCACAAAAGTTGGAAATAAAGTTGGGTTATCATATACCATGCCGGTTTAGCAGGTCAAGCAATAAGTAGCAGGTATCTGATTTGTCGAGAGTCACAGTCGGCTGGATGGGAGGTTGCTCATGTCGAATGTTGCGTCCTTGCGGCTGCTTATTGACGGTTAACGTTAGAATTGGCCATATTCCAGATAAAGAATCTTTACCAAACAGACATGACTTGATTGTGAGAGTTAAATTGCATCAACGTTTCAAAAAGTGTCTTGTATTCTGGCGATAAGACAAATTCTTCTTAAAGGACGCTTATTGGCTTAACTAGACGTAATTTGATGGTGTAGCACGCATTCCCACAAGAGTTTTTGTCTCACGCATGTTTGGTGATCACGCCAAGACGTGCTTGATTCTCACTAACCCAAGCACCCGCTCGTCCTTCCAGACACAGGAGAAATCGCTTTTGTTAGCGCATCTGTTTACTTACTGGAAACTGATTTGAAAGCAGTATCAAAATCAGCCTTTATAGGTACGACTGATTTATCAATGGCTTCATTTGGGCTCTTTTTGGACATAAAGCTGTCATAATGTCCAGGAGTACGATCTTCTCGAGTTCCACCTTTCTGAGCAATTACCTCTTGTAATATCATGTCCTCAGACGCAGTGATTACTAACACTGTGTGCACTTGAATTATCTTTAGCCTGCGGTCGCCACGGACAGAGAACACCCCAGACATGTCGCAGAAACTGTTTATTTGTCTCATCACGCCTTGCCTTAGTGGTCGTCAGTCGCCAATTGACGTATCATGTGAGGGCTGTATAATATGATCTTGCATTGGCCATTTGAAATAGCAGGCGAGTTCTTGATGAATTGTCCTTTCCTGTTTATGGTCGTATTAAGTGAGGGTTACGCTTTTATTTGACCTTGCCATCTGTCCCAATTTGTCGGGTAACCCTTCTGAAGGATTCCTTAACAGATATACGATGACACCAACGCGTCCAGTAATCCTAAAGGAGCCAGGCAATTCAGACAATATGTATATATATATATACATACATACATACATATATCAATCACCGTTTCCAGGTTTAAACCAGTATTTAGACATAAAATATATACCTAGTCAAAGCTTTTTACCCGCGTACCAGGTTGGTCACTTCAACAAATTTCTAAACATGTAAAACAATATAGCTTGTTGTTGATGTTGCTTAAGTTTGTCTGGGCGTATTGGTCTAATGCAACAAATTCGTATTTCATTTGAGTATCAAAACGAGAGAAAACGATTTGATCCGCATCATCAAATTATATCATTAAAATGCATTTAATGATCTGTTA
Organism: Hermodice carunculata; assembly: GCA_964020975.1. Lineage (NCBI taxonomy): Eukaryota > Metazoa > Annelida > Polychaeta > Eunicida > Amphinomidae > Hermodice > Hermodice carunculata. The sequence continues at coordinate 49,567,673 of OZ026617.1, forward strand.
AAGCTGAAGTATACCTGACAAGAAACTTAATTTGGCATGACGCCCTTTAAAAAAGGTTTATTATGATATAAACTTGGTGCAGATCAGAACAGCAGAACATGAGTTATGATCAAATGAAATGCAATATTCTCACAGGCAAGTGAAAAACAATACAGTCAGCCACCACATATCAATCCGATGGTGCAATAGACTCACGGGTAGATTGTTAATATATTAAAGTTTTAAATTTCAATGTTTTATTTTGTTGGATTGGTTGTATGTGGTGTTGGTCATTAACTGCAATAACTCCGATGTGTGATTATTAAAAATAGAGTCCAAAGGGATTTATATGTCAACACTTAAAAACCTGCCATGACAGGCTGCTACGTCATCAATGTTGCAATCTGAGCTATATCACTGCAAACATGGCAGCTTGCAGGCCACAATATATGTGGCATTAAAAACCGATCATAACTCTGTCCTGCGGATCTGCTCTTTATAATAATTGCATCAAAATATTTCCATTCTTATCAAGTTTCACGTAAGAAAATTTTCTGAGTAGGGTGGTTTTGGCTTCAAAATATGTGATGATACAATTCTATATTTTATCTTAAAATTACATGTTTTATCAAATCTGCTTTAACATATTACCAGGTGCATTTTAATGCTATAATTAGAGTTGGTGCATTCAAACATATAGTCGAATACTCCATGACATTATCAAATGCATTTAGTCACATGGTGAAATAGATTTATATATAACGGAAGATATGGTAGAATCTGATAAAAACAAGGCACGGCGAGTCATAGTATATTCAGACATATACGTATACATATAAACACATGTCTGATATATGTGTAAGCGATTCTTAGTGAGGCTCGTTTAACATCAGTCACTCACCAATACTAACACATTGAAACATCCATTAACTTTTAGTTTCCGCGTTTCGCTCAACAAAAAGAATGGAGATAATAATTATAATCTGTGGAAAATCACGGTCTGATATATATGGATTATACAGTTATGTGCAAGTGAAAGGTTATTTCAGTTTCTTTTGTTCTAAATCGCTTGAAGTGGAGGCGTCTGTGATGAGACGCTGCTTTTTTGCCTGGAGCAAAGCGTTGCCTTAAGCTTTCTTGTCAAGTGTCAACACCTTCCATATCCTCTCGTAGAAACTAATCAGCCAAACCGATTCACCAAGGCCATTGAGTAGATTTGTTTTGTTTTTTAAATGTTCCGCTTTCATTAAAATAGTTAAATGAAATGTTAGAAGCAGCACGTCAGGATAATAAGTTTGAAGCCAAGCAAAAATTCTTATCATCAAATTATCGAAGGACTGTTTATCTTCGTTTTGGTTGTCGCACAAGCTTTTCACTCACGACGGAAGAAAACTTTGCGTGGATTGATTGGGTTCAGCTATATCACTGTGGTTTTTTCCTAGAAAGAAACCCGTCAGTATTAATGAAAACAATCGGCGTAGCTGTCAACTGGACATAGATAGGCCGCTCTTCATTTTTACAACACGTTTCATGATTTAGAAAAAAAAAAAAAACTGGGCCAGCAAGTGTTCCGTCTATGCTAAGGACTGCTTTATATTATTGCTGGCTTTTGTGTCCGTTTATTGGAATTCCTAAATGAGTTTTATGTGCAGGCTTCAGACGTGTGTGTATTTTGTATGCTACTCGTTTTTCTGAAGTACATCGTGCGCCTGAGTACAAGCCTAGTACTTGTCATCCTCAAAATGATTATCCCACAGCATAATTGAGTCTGTACCTTTTATTATGCCGATAAAATTTTAACACAAAATACGTATTGAGTGTTGCATCCAAGATGGCTGTATATATATATATATATATATATATATATATATATATATATATATATATATATATATATATATCTAGTGTAACAATTATTGTCCTGGCGGCTCACAAAGTCTTGACGGAGCATAAAGCAAGCAAATTAATCTGCCTTGCAGTGGGCGAAAATTTGCAGGACTGAGTTGAGAACAAACGCTCCGGTCACGGTGGGCCTTTTTTTCGTGAATGCATTTTAAGGTATGCTGACACGGCTGGGAGCCGAACGTAAAGGCCATTCCACCCGTTTTCCTTATCCAGCATATGGTTTCCAACAACACTTCATATTCTAAACTTCAAATGAATCGTTAAACAGCATCTCTGTATTTCATTTCAATATTTTACTGGCGACATCACACAGCTAGGAACTAAATATTGCACAAGACAAAACAGTACCTAACCACTGTGGCTATTTTGAACCAACCGTCTACCATCTCACTGCATGTCTTGCAAAAAACTATTTAATGCGAAGATATCGAAGCCCAATTCGTTCAAAGTCAGTGTTATTTTACCGTCACTCCACACAGACACCCCACACCCACACACTCTCATCACACCCTTCAATTTTGTCCTGGCAGGTCCAAGTCTCTGTATTCAAGGTCGGTTGAACCGTGGCATGCAACAGTCTTCTTGTTAACTTCATCGATTGGATTGACGACAATCCTAGCACCATGGTACAGTTCGGCTTACATAGTTCCGAAGGCGTAGAAATGAGGACATCATGCAATGAATTTATTGCTTTTAGTGAGCAACAGAACGGTATCACTGAAAAACTTTCCCAAACGATGATTTTGTCAGAAAATACAAGATAAATCTCCAAATAAGCAGAGCTGTAAGGCATGCCAGACCTCCATTTGTCAGACATTATGAAGTTGCTGATAAATTGATTGACTTGATTCGTTGCAGAACTGGCATCAGGGTATTAAAAAGGTCAAAGTTCTGAGTGTTTTATGAAGGTTACACGTTTTTGGAGCAGTAAGCCATGATGTTACAGGTAAGGGTATGTGGATACGGGTCGTGTAGATCGATGTAATGAACCTTGCAGAGCCTTCCCAGTAAGATCGACCTGACGCAGAGTAGATGTGCTGTATCACGCAAACATGTATTGGCGGATCGGGTATACATATGATCTTGAAGGCGGCGGCAAATGAAATCACGCAATTGTTTACAAACATACACACACACGTACAAACAGAAACACACAGACAGACCGACAGAGAGACAGACTCGCACACACAGATATATATGTATGTATATATATATATATGTATATATATATATATATATATATATATATATATATATATATATATATATATATATATATATATATATATATATATATATATATATATACATGATTGACGATACGTCAAACCCCTTTAATGGGAAATTTGCGTGACCTTCGATATAATATCAGTCACTTTTCTGTAGCAACATCATCACTATTTGCAATATTCGTCAACACTCACTCGTTTCTCGAGTCATCTTTTTTAAATGAAAGACGACACACATTGGGAACAATTATATGTGTGGTGGTATTTGAGACAGAAGAAAAGTGGACAAAAGTGAAATAAATGTTTTGCGTTTTTAGGGGAGTGAGAACATGAACAATCGGGATATGGAATAATACTGACTTTGTAAAGGTCATATTTTAGCTTAGAGAAACCTAGACGCATTTGGGTGTGACAGATGTCAGAGAAACGGTCACCAGTAGAAAAGAAGTCGGGGGACACTATTAACAGCAAGCAATGTAGCTTTGGGTCTGGATTTGAATATTGGAGAGAAATGGAATCTCTGATGTCAGAGGGTAGGTTGTTCCATAGCTTGATAGTACCGAGGAAAAAGGAATTACTATTATGACTGAGTTCTATATGTAGGAGGTAGAACGGAAGTAGAATGGAAGTAGAATGGCGTAAAGTCCGACCAGTAAACGACGGGGGTAAGATGTTGGACAGGTATGCAGGGGTGAGTTTATGGCGCATTTTATAAAAGAGAATCAGCTTGAGGTATTTGCGTGAGTTAGCAAGCGTAGGCCAGCCGAGTTCCTGAAGAAGTTTCATGTGTGAAGTGTGTGTTAACGCACCGATCATATTTTGGCTGCTTCATATTAGAGCGATTCAAGAATGTCAGATAGGCCTTTGCCGCAATTATTGAAGAGGACACAACCGTATTCGAATCATGGAAGGGTACAACCTCACTAAAGCTTCGCGGGAGAGTTTATATTTGAAGCTGCGTAGGACAGCCATACACTGGCTAGCTTTGTTAGTAATGCAAGTTATCTGAGCAAGCCAGGAAAGGTTACTACTAAGAGTGATTCCAAGGTGGTGTGGGTGACAGCCTCAGGAATGGCTGATTCACCAAGATAAGCGGGAGGGTGATATGGTTTATTGGCTTTGACAGAAAAAATAATTGGCATGTATTTCATGACATTAAAGATGACACGCCACAGTTTACCCCAATTACGAATGACAGAAAGATTCGTGTTTTAAGTGACGGGAGGAATGCTCTGAATTTTGAATAATTTCAAGCAAGCTTATGTCGTCAACAAAAAGTCTGACGTCACAGTTTATGTCATCAACAAGATCATTTACATAAACCAGGAACAAAAGCTGACCGAGTACGGATCCCTGGGGTACGCCGGCTTCAATTGGTAGCTAAGAAGACGTTAGACCATGAATTACAGCACACTGAATGCAATTAGAGAGGTAACTTTCCATCTATGACAATAGGGGATTACAAATGCGTAACTGACGATGCTTAAAGAGAAGGCCAGGGTGCCGTACCTTATCAGAGGCCTTAGAAACATATAGAAAGACCATTGGAGCTTCATTGGAATGTTAAAGGCCATTGTAAATGTTATATTTACATTCGGAGTTCTTGTTAGCATTGAAAGAATAGGGACAAATTTAGTTTTCATCAGTCGATGGTAACATCATGTACAGCACGGCACGTGCCAGTGGCTACTTTGCTACTCAACATAACAAGCGGCTGGCCACACCCATAGCTCCTCCCACTGATAAACAAAAGGTCCTTCGCAGTGGCTATCAAAACGTTGACCCACAAATCTTCACGACAAATTTAATTCTAGTATTAATGTTAATATGAATATAAATGTAAATATAAAAAATGAAGTCTGTCTCTGTTGTTGTCATTGGCAGGTAACAGAATGCCTACCAAGAACCGCGCTGTTACATACCAATGGCAACAATAGAGACAAACTTCATTTTCATAATGAACGATGTATACGAGTTGAGTTATGGTAGAGTCGCTAGACTTGAATTCTATCCCAGTCACATGCTAGCGCAAGGTAAATTCGTCTTTTTTCCGGGCATAAATTTGTAACAAATCCCAGCAACCATGCCCTCTCGTGCATTGCTGACGTTGCTTGTTGCGTCAGCAGCCAGGACATTGTGTTTCATCGATCTTGCTTTCATAAACGAAGTATAACGTGAAGTCTGCTCTTAGAACAGCACGCACCGCGTGATAACCAAAGTTGCAAAGCTTATTTCCGTTAAAAAAATAAAAGAGGGGGGGGGGGGTGGTGGTGGTGGTGGGTCTGTCACTTGAGGCATTTTTTGATATTTCAGTTGATCAGGTTTGCTTGTTTGTCTCTTGCAACATTACTATGTTGTCGGAAACTGGGATAGAATGGGGTTTAACTACTTCTGGGGAGGATCAGCCGTCCATGCCCTCCTTCGTCGGGCATGGACTAAACCTGCCAAGCCTTCATGGTGCGGGCTTAGTTGAACGTTCAATCCTCCCCAGAAGTAGTGAAACCCCTAATCTAAATTTTTTTGAAGTGAGAAGGTTTTTGCCTGTCAATTATTTGGATAGAGCATTATATATATATATATATATATATATATATATATATATATATATATATATATATATATATATATATATATATATATACATATATATATGTATCAGTCGTTCAAAGACTGGAGATATTGCATAAAAGAGAGATTGGGCGGTCAATACTTTTAATCTGTCGGTTGGGGTGTTCATGTTCATTACAGGGAGGTGTGATGTGACGCATGATGGATTGTATGGGGTGGTGGTGGTGGTGCTTATAATGGAAGTATATGAAAAAATTGGGACAGAGAAAAAGTGTTCAGTATAAGGCGTGTTCTGTATATGGAAGTGTTTGGTCAAGGAGGTTTTACTAATTCATGCAGAAGTACAAAATATGTTATGACGCCACCTGCTGAAGAAATGCAGGCGGGTGCAACGTCTGGAGGTTCCCGAGACTTTCTATACAATCTCAAAGCAGTTTACCCGGCAGTTTATAGATTTTTTTCGCCAAAAATGACACCCAAAAGTCATACAAAAATCCCCAAATCAGTGACGCATGATGGATTGTATAAATTTAGTGAAAATCCATCCAAGGTAGATCCCCTGCAAGTTTGAAGAGGATCCAGTGAAACACCAGAACGAACCAGAGCAAAATCAATTGAAATTTACATTTTTCTAACTATGAATCTTAAACGGACAGCTCAAGTTTGTTATCAATTGTATGTGCGTGTGTTTGTTTGTTTCCCTTGATACAGTCGTTGCAGTACTCTTTGAAAATTTAGCATAAGTGACAGATATGCTATGTCATAAAGACCAATGGAGAAACCACGCTGGGAAAGACCAGCCTCCGACATTGAATTATTCTGCCGTGTGCAATTCAGAGAGCTGTGTTGCTAGATATCAGAGTGGTAGGGTTGACAAGTATTCCTTTAATAGGAAGTCTTCGTGAAAGTAAAACTAGAATGAAAATGGACCATTAATTGTGATACCTTTTGGTTTTATAATCTGCAAACGTACTTGGCAGTGTGTTTTCCGTTGCCTTCCTTTCTTTCAGTCAGTTTGAGGACCTTTCTGAATTTTGGTAATTTCCCAATAGTGGATGAAGGCTGGTCCCCTGCCTCGCTGCTCCCCACAGGAGCGATCGAAGCGCCCCTTAATGAGCGGGCTGACCAGGGTACCAGGCTACGGCGGCAGCTGTTGAAGGGCCCCAACTATCCATGGAAATAATAGCAGTTGCACCTTCATGTCTGTTCAAAGTCTGTTTAACAGGGTACATAAGTGTCCTACATAGGTCAAACCTTGTGTCATTCGATGAATGTAGCACGGTATTGGATGGCAACGGACGCAAATTCTTGCCTACTGTGCACGCTTTATGGATGAAGGTATGCTACCTTACTTATAAAAACATAAAGCGGCCCGCTGATTGACCCACGGTAATTGTTTTCAGCCGCTGCCGAAATCAAACAAAAAAAAAAAAAAATCACATCCCCCAAAATAAAAAAACAAAACAAAACAAAAAACAAAACAAAACAAAACAAACACCCCCCACACACAAACCAAACCAAAGCAAAAACCCCCAGAAAAATTCGAAATTTGTTCCTATAATTTTCTCTAACTATAGTTACACAAAATTAGATACCCATGTATGTATATCTGTTTTCCAAATTTTGAAGTTGTTAAATATTTATAAAGCAGGCATGTCATTCATTCACTTATTAGTCATTGTCAATCTATTTTAAGAAAATACATAAAAAGAATTTGCTATTGGTTTGGCACTTTTAAGTTGGACAGGTTTATTTTGGGAAAAGTAACTGAGAATTGAAGTTTCCCAATGACGTGCCTGGTAAACACCATTTGCGCAACGTATGGTTTCGCCTGGGACGGGAAGACTCAAGCATGTTAGCCAGAGATAAGACATTTCATCCTGTATTAAATTAAATTTACGTTTGCTGATTGGTTAAAAAATACAACAGAATTCCCCGTATCCCTTCTTTGGTTATCGTTCTTGATCTCCAAACAGGTGTAGGCCTACAAATTCTGTATACCTGCATTGCGATCAGGCTTATGAATATTACTGAGCACCATCGGGGGTATGCATAATATAGCCTCGTTTTGGACTTGACACGAAACAGGTATACAAATTCCGTATACCTGTTTTGCGATCAGGCTCATGAATATTAATGAGCACCATCAGGAGTATACATAATCTAGCTTCGTTTTGGACTTGATCACCAAACAGGTATACAAATTCTGTATACCTGTTTTGCGATCAGGCTCATGAATCAAATGACTGATATCAGTAAAAAATAGGCCTATTTCAGTTGATAAAGACTTGGTTGCCAAATCTAGAATTGTACATGTAGTTAAATAGATGTTATTTGATAAATTGTTAGGTGTTTCACATGTTTTTCAGTAGCTTTTATTTCACATTTACAGTCCTATTACAGGGTAAAATCGTCATTACCTGTCTGTTGAGGGGATACAAGAAAATATCCACGTGAAAAGATTTGAATTCCATGAAACCAACGGCTGAATGGGATGTAAATATTTTCACGTGGATATTTTCTGACATCCCGTGAACAGACAGGTTGTAACTAATAATACCATTACCACCATAGTCCAGGAGATGAGACACCTTTATTTATGTTTTCGAGTGCATTTTGTTTGAACATGTTTTCTAAGGCAGAAATACCTGGAGAAATCAAATCTGGCAGTCTTACAAGCTGAAAGTGGTCCATTTTCTTTCCATGCAGCTGTTTTGGAGGGAATCTCGCCTTCCAAAATTGGCACAAAATTAAGGGGTAGGGGAAATTTAAACGGCCATATCTTCGTCCATATTGCTTACATCAGAATGAGTTACCCCTCAAAATGTTTCTATTTAGCCCCTCTATCCAATAAAGCAAACCAAATTTGAATATGTTAATTAGTGACGTCAACAGAGGTCATAAGGTCACCAAAACGGGTCAGAGGCTATACCTCCTGGAGGCTCCAGAAAAAACACCACAAACTAGAAGAAACAAGACCAAAATGGTTTATTTGACTTTTATTCAGTAGAAAAGATAATGCTTCACACATCTGTCCACAGTAAATCTTTGTAAAAGACAATCTGCATTGTTTCAAACAAACTGATTCAAATTACATTGCTTTTTCATCAAATTTTGACATTTTCCACTCTGGTGCATTGCTTGACATTGTAAAGTGGTCTGCAGCTGTTAGGCTAACTTTCTGAACAACAGGATTACGCAAAGCTCGGATACATTGCTTATGGTCTTTACTGACCACTTGGATGATAGAGAGGACTCAACAGATGAAGTTCGGTACTTGTGAATGGGACTGTAAGTTCAGAATGACAACATCTCTAGCATAACTCGTTGCCATTTCCAAACACAGTCAGACTTGCTGCAAAATAATGGAAATATATAGCACCCTTTGATATATCAAGAAAGCTGAATCAAGGGTTTTCAAGTGCTTTATAAATCATCTTCGATTTCATAGTCTGAATCATGAGAGTCAAAGGAATTTTCATACTCATCCTGGTCATCATTGTCTGATGGTTGGTCAGCTGTAACGTGCTCAGCTATGTCTTTTGGCATTTGGTCCCCAACAAACCAGACCATCTGGTATTTGCCATCAGTTAGTTTCCAACCACATTCAGTATGATCAATTGAATCAGATATTGGTCCTGGAGGTGTGCATTTCTTCAAATCATAGTCACATAGTTTGTCCTGTTCAGCTTTTGTGAAAGAACTCGCCTGGATGGAGGAAGAGTGATAGCATCTGCTCCTTTAATTGTGGCTAGTGGTTCAGACTCCTTTCTAGGTGCATACTTCTCTCTGAAGATTGCGTACCTGGCTTCCCCTAGGTTAGAGACTTTTGCTTTGTTGTTGCCTGCTGAGATCTCTTTGCTTTCTCCCAGCTTAGCAAAGAGATGTTGGTAATACTCTGACGACTCTACTTTGCCAACCCCATGTCAACGAATTTTTGGGCCCCCTTTCATATTTGATTTTTGTCGCATTTCATGTGACATCTTAACTACAGTTATAACATTGATGATGTTAACAGTGCAAAATAGCAAAATTGGTCATGTTACACTAGACTAAAGGTAAAAGGTGCTGGTCACAGTGTTTTGTCAGCTCAGCATGAGAATAGATTCTGCGCAAAATGTTAAAATGTAGTCCTGAATCATGTGAATGGCATTATAATTGATGCAGAATTATGACCAGATGACTCGATCCTAAGTTTACTTTCTAATAGAAAATGGGAAATTTAACTTGGTGCAAGTATGTTTGCGATCTGAGTATAAAAGTAATTTTTATGAATAGCTGAGCTACCCAAACTACATGTACACATACTTCTGTAAAATAACTATAAATGGCTTTTAATTTCCAGTTATGTAGAGAGGGGCAGGGGAGGCTTTTGTTTCCCAAATGTTTTGGCCACTTGACCCCTGAACAGTATCTAAGTGCCTCAAGGTGGATATAAATGAGGAAGAGGCTCTTTGATTCCAGACTATTGGGCCCCCTTTTGGTATCTAAATGCATTAAGTGGATCTTGAATATTTGGGCCCCCTATTTGTAAGTAAATGCCTTGCAGTGGATATAAATGGGGAGGGGGCCTTTTGGTTTCAGTATATTTGGCCCCTATTTGTACCAAAGGGTCCCCCCTCCCCATTTATATCCACTCTATGACACAAACAAATAGGGGGCCATATATTTGGGAACCAAAGGGCCCCCTCCCCGTGTATATTCACTGCAAGGTATTTACCAAATAGGGGGCTCAAATATCCTGGAACCAAAGGGACCCCCTCCCCCATTTATATCCACTGTAAGGCATTTACTTACAAACAGGGGGCCCAAACATTCTGGAACCAAAGGGCCCCTTCCTATTTGTATCCACTTCAAGACACATGCAAATGGGAGGCCCAAATATTCTGGAACCAAAGGGCCCCCCTCCCCATATATATCCACTGCAAGGCATTTACTTAAAATAGGGGGCCCCCAAATATTCTGGAACCAAAGGGCCCCCTCCCCATTTACATCCACTTTAAGACACAAACAAATAGGGGGCCCAAATATTCTGGAACCAAAGCCCCCCCCCTCCCCATTTACATCCACTTTAAGACACAAACAAATAGGGGGCCCAAATATTCTGGAACCAAAGGCCCCTCCCTCCCCATTTATATCCACTGCAAGGCATTTACTTACAAAAAGGGGGCCCAAATATTTTGGAACCAAAGGGCCTCCTCCCCATTTATATCCACTTCAAGACACATACAAATGGGGGGCCCAAATATTCTGGAACCAAAGGGCCCCCCTCCCCATATATATCCACTGCAATGCATTTACTTAAAAACAGGGGGCCCAAATATTCTGGAATCAAAGGGCCCCCTGCCCATTCACATCCACTTTAAGACACAAACAAATACGGGGCCCAAATATTCTGGAACCAAAGGGCCCCTCCCATTTATACCCACTTTAAGACGCTTACAAACAGAGGAAACCAGCTGAAAACCCACATCCCTGAGTCCATTCCAGAATATTTAGGTCCTCCCAGTATGAATGAGCTTTCTTTAAAAAAAAAAACTGGTGTTTTATTGTATTTTTTTCATTCATATCAAGAGCCAGATATGCCGCATATGTATCTCCAGCAATGCAGATAACCAGGAATCAGGGGGAAATGGAGACACCCGGATCTATACATGTGGGGTAGATTTGTGCTAAAATATGTGTTGCACAAATAAAAAAAAACAACATGGAGGAATTGTGAGATAATTCCTACAAGGTATTTGGGGGGGGGGGGGGGGGCAAATGTTTGCAGGGAGGCCAAGGGAGACGTTCGGCAAATGAATGGGCCCCTGGGGGACCATCTGTTCGGGGGGGGGGGGCAAGTATTCTCTGACACCGGTACTTGTTGATGGCTTATCTGACATTGTCACAACTGACATGGAGTAATGCAGACTTATCAACTATCATGTAGCTTTCACTGCATCTATACAAAACACAAGTGCATAAAATATCACTGCATCTAGATACAAAGCACAAGTGCATAAAATATCACTGCATCTGTACAAAACACAAGTGCATAAAACAAAGACTAAGGATGACACAAACAGCACATTCACGAAATAAAATAAAGGCTGATAACTTTCCTGCTCACCAAAAGCAAGCAGTAAACTGACTGGCTTTTCTACTGGCCTAACTTAGGCCAAGATTAAATGTCTTTCCAACAACAGAGTGGAGAAAATACAATGTCCTTTTGCTTACCATTCTCTTCGGCCTACTGCCTACCTAAAGCAAACAACTGGGACTTTACTAGTTAACTGCTAAAGTGTCAAAAACAAAAAATAATAAACAGATTAAGCCCTAATTACAAACTACATTTAACCAGACCTTATTTTAGGAACAGAAATGTGGCCAGACAATTCTAACAAGGACAGTGAAATTTTCCCACCAAATTACAACATACACCGCAAAGACCAGAATACAAATGGAGGCGGCATTTAAAGATAAAAAAGCTGATAAAACGTAAGCAGAAACCAATTAACCACATGCAGTCATCCCATAAACATTTCAATATTGAAATCTACAAGAAACATAAAGGACACACCCAGTCAAAGATACGAAAATCTTATTCTAAATATCTCATTACATTATCGAAACTAGTTTTGTGCAGAAAAACAGCAAACACTTCTGGTACATCAAATCCGGACAGAAAGACAATACAAGACCTAATTGCACTCGAGCACTGGTCAAACACGTGGGGCATGAAGTTCAACATCAACAAAATTTTGTTATATCATGCAAATCAATAGGACCAAATAACCTAAACACCACTGTTACCATCTATACCAACAACAACTTCGACAAGTAACACACAACCCATATCTCTGACTTATACTTAATGAAAAACTTAATATGTACATCACAAGCCGAAAAACACAGAAACTTGTTCTTTCCAACAATGGTCATTGACTGGAACAATCTCACCAATCACCAAATTTCTGCAGAGACAATAGACACTTTTAAAAGCAGACTGTCTGCAACATGATACTTGGACTAATTGTCCTACACCCTGGGAACTGTTACTCCAGGAAAAGATCTGCCCAGTATTTATACAGAACAGAACAGAACAGAACAGAGATGGGGTTTCCCCTCTTTCAGAACAATGCGATGTGCTTGAGGCAGGAATTCCCCTCTTTCAGTTTCACAATGCAATGTACATGATGTACTTGAAGCAGGGATTCCCCACTTTCAGTCGTTACCATGCAGTGTACTTGAAGTGGGGATTACCCACTTTCACTATGAGAAGTTCAGTTTAAAATAAATTTCACTTACTGTTGCTTGTTAGGCCTAATCACTGATTGATACATAAATTACCCCAACATACGTAAATATAATCAAATGAATTGAGCAATATTTTGAAATATGTTCCGCATACATTTATCTTTGATAGGTAATGCACAAGGGCAGAAGATGTCAATATTTGATGTAGGAACGAAAAACTTGGATCATTTTGTTTTTAACAATGCAGATTGTCTTTTACAAAGATTTACTATAGTCAGATGTCTGAAGTATCATCTTTTCTACTGCATAAAAGTCAAATAAACCATTTTGGTGTTGTTTCTTCTAGTTTGTGGTGTTTTTTCTGGAGCCTCCAGGAGGTATAGCCTCTGACCCGTTTTGGTGATCTTATGACCTCTGTTGACGTCACTAATTAACATATTCAAATTTGGTTTGCTTTATTGGATAGAGGGGCTAAATAGAAACATTTTGAGGGGTAACTCATTCTGATGTAAGCAATATGGACGAAGATATGGCCGTTTAAATTTCCCCTACCCCTTAATTTTGTGCCAATTTTGGAAGGCGAGATTCCCTCCAAAACAGCTGCATGGAAAGAAAATGGACCACTTTCAGCTTGTAAGACTGCCAGATTTGATTTCTCCAGGTATTTCTGCCTTAAAAAACATGTTCAAACAAAATGCACTCGAAAACATAAATAAAGGTGTCTCATCTCCCGGACTACCACTGTCGGGTTCGTGGACAAAAAATATGAGAAATTATTGTCAAAGCCACGTGGAACAAAATTCACATGCAGGCGCGTGCGTCCTGAAGAAAGTGTGACGTCGTACTTTAAGGCGACACGTCACTGTCAACAGCAGTTTTGCCTCTTTGATTTGGTTGCACTGTGCTCTCTATGCATGGAGAATCCGAAAGATGTCAAAGACGATGCATTATTATCAGTTAAGATATAACAAATGAAAATAACATATATTAAAAAGTAAGTTTGAAGGTGCATATATTATATGACAAAATTGACGCTCTGTGATTGTGACGTATGTAGGATATAATAATCTGCTGCAGGCGGGTGCCACGTGGTAATGTAAACACCGTACCTTACTGACTGACCGCAGATGTATATGGCATTATATACGGCTGAATAATGTACCACGGACCTGCATGTGACATACTTTTAAGGACACAGAGGCTTAGAAATAATTAAATATAAAGCTGTTGCATCGATCCGTTGAGTGTATTCCCATTCCCAGGAATTAATACTATAAATTATGGAGATCTAGTGGGCACCAGAAGGAGCTATTTATAGTCACGTTGTGTGGATTGCTAATAACACGGGGATCAGAAATAATTTCTGTTAACCTGTAAGGTTCCAAAAACAATAATTTTAGGTGATGAAAATACAGAGTTAACATCCATAGTTGATATTTTCAGTAGGATGAGTAAAAACACCAACCGACAAAAAATAGGCTTTCAGGTTTTTAGCTCTGCTGATTTGAGAATATAATCCGTTGTCCTTACCGGCCAGTTCTTATCTCAATTTTATCACGGAACCCGTCGGCTGGATAAAGCCTTGTAGATATGAACCTTGGGTGGGATTGTACTAAGGTTACACGGCAAGTTGTGGTTTTGTGATTTTCGCTTGGTTTTGTTCTGCTTGCTTGTATATTATGTGGGGGGGGGGGGGTGGGACCCTCTAATTTTGCATGATCAGAGGCTTCAAAATTTCACAGGAACACAACCGAATAGCCCTTGTCTATTGTTTTCAACATCGGCATATGAGATGGGGCAGGTTGATGCCACCTGCGGCGTCTGTGCGTTCATCTATCTATCTATCTATCTATCTATCTATCTATCTATCTATCTATCTATCTGTCTGTCTGTCTGTCTGTCCGTCTGTCTGTCTGTCTGTCTGTTTCTTCATCCATACATCCGTCCGTCCGTTTGTCTTGTCTGTCTGTCTCTCCACCCGGGCAAGGTTAGCGCGATATCTAAAACATTTTGACTCGCAGCTGCACCAAATGTTTGTTGGAGTTGTACATCAGGATAGACCAGCTGCCTAAAATAATAATAATAATAATAATAATAATAATAATAATAATAATAATAATAATAATAATAATAATAATAATAATAATTATTACTATTATTATTATTATTATTATTATTATTATTATTATTATTATCAATAATATCACCATCACTATTATTATTATTAATATTATTATGTCTCCCGGTGGAAGCCGGGGGACATATTGGTTTAGTGCCCGTTTCTTCTTCTTCTTCTTCTTCTTCTTCTTCTTCTTCTTCTTCTTCTTCTTCTTCTTCTTCTTCTTCTTCTTCTTCTTCTTCTTCTTCTTCTTCTTCTTCTTCTTCTTCTTCTTCTTCTTCTTCTTCTTCTTCTTCTTCTTCTTCTTCTTCTTCTTCTTCTTCTTCTTCTTCTTCTTCTTCTTCTTCTTCTTCTTCTTCTTCTTCTTCTTCTTCTTCTTCTTCTTCTTCTTCTTCTTCTTCTTCTTCTTCTTCTTCTTCTTCTTCTTCTTCTTCTTCTTCTTCTTCTTCAACACTTGGTTTCCGTGCGATAAGTCTTGAAGGACTTGACAGAATTTGATGAAACTTGGTAGGATTATGTATCTAGGCAAGACCTAGGTTGGGATTGTATTTGGATGACTTTGAGCGAATTCTCAAGGTCACAGGGTCACTTATGTGAAATTGGTTTCCGTGCGATAAGTCTTGAAGAACTTGATGGAATTTAATGAAACTTGGTTGGAATATGTATCTAGGCAAGACCTAGGTTGGGATTGTATTTGGGTGACCATGACCTAATTTTCAAGGTCACAGGGTCACTTATGGGAAATTGGTTTCCGTGTGATAAGTCATGAAGAACTTGATGGAATTTGATGAAACTTGGTAGGCTTATGTATATAGGCAAGACCTAGGTTGGGATTGTATTTGGGTGACCTTGAGCGAATTTTCAAGGTCACAGGGTCACTTATGTGAAATTGGTTTCCATTCGATAAGTCATGAAGAACTTGATGCAATTTGATGAAACTTGGTAGGATTATGTATCTTGGCAAGACCTAGGTTGGTGTTGTATTTGGATGACCTTGAGCGAGTTCTCAAGGTCACAGGGTCACTTGTGTGAGATTGGTTTCCATGCGATAAGTCATGAAGAACTTGATGGAATTTGATGAAACTTGGTAGGATTATGTATCTTGGCCAGACCTAGTTTGGAGTTGTATTTGGATGACCTTGAGCAAATTCTCAAGGTCACAGGGTCACTTATGTGAAATTGGTTTCCATGCGATAAGTCATGAAGAACTTGATGGAATATGATGAAACTTGGTAGGATTATGTATCTTGGCAAGACCTAGTTTGGAGTTGTATTTGGATGACCTTGAGCGAATTCTCAAGGTCACAGGGTCACTTATGTGAAATTGGTTTCCGTTCGATAAGTCATGAAGAACAGGATGGAATTTGATGAAACTTGGTAGGATTATGTATCAAGGTAAGACCAAGGTTGGGATTGTATTTGGGTGACCTTGACCTAATTTTCAAGGTCACAGGTTCATTTATGTGAAATTGGTTTCTCTGCAATAAGTCTTGAAGAACTTGATGAAAATTGCTGGAGTAATGTATCTAGGTGAGAGCTAAAATAGGATTGTAATTTTCAAGCAAACTTAGTCATTTGTAATTTGTTATCACCTGTAGCTTATTCAGAGACGTAAGTGTTCCACCGGGAGACATTTGATTTTCTGTTGGAAAATCAGTCTGTTCTAGTTATTATTATTATTATTATTATTATTATTATTATTATTATTATTATTATTATTATTATTATTATTATTATTATTATTATTATTATTATTATTATTATCATTATTATTATATAATGCATTTCTAAAACGTTTTATTTAGAAGCCGAGAGAGTGGCGCCAAAGGGAACAACTTACTACAATTTCTTTAGGATATACAGCCTCAACATTTTTCATTATGGATGGATCCTAAAATGTACCAGAACCCAATTTAAAGCAAGTACCACTGGGCTAATTATCGTATTTCATATTAATTTTAGTTCAGCCGACTAAATAACAATCAGCTCAGCTTACCATGCGTGTGCATGTAAAATTATCCTAAACCGCACACCACGTCATGCATTTCAAATATAATAATACCTCGGGTACCATGCATTTAAAAGGTACTGTTACACTGATTTTTAATTTGTATCTATTTTTGATGTCTAAGGAAATTGTTTTTCTTTGTCCGAAACTGTTTGGCAAATTGTTTTAAAACCAATCGAGATAACTTCTGTCAGACCTTATTTGGTGTGATAGGTGATGCAGCCTGTTTGCTACTTTTTTTTTTTTTTTCGTAATTATTGACCAACTCAAGTTCTCCCACACATGGCAAAGTGAACAACTCGTGGGGTAATATTTTGCACAAACATCAACAATTTTTATCCACATTTGGCCTGAAATTTCATGATGTGCATGTCCATTTACCCGACATTTACCCATTTCCGAAACTACACAAAAATCCTCATAAGTTTCGATTCATAGCAGGTTCCAAATTTTGCTCCACAAAATAACTGTCTGTTTTGTTGTCTCAAGGCTTAAAAAAGGTACAGTGATTTTGGTTTAATAACTGTGGTAAGATACATGTAGAAGCATCTCCGGTCTTAATAGGTTTTGGACTATATCTAATTGGGACTATATCTAATTCGAAGATCTTGTTGGAACAGTTGACTAGTACAGGTAATCATTATGTCTCCCCGTGCAACGGGGGGCATATGCAACGGGGGACATATTGATTTTGCGTCCGTTTCTTCTTCTTCTTCTTCTTCTTCTTCTTCTTCTTCTTCTTCTTCTTCTTCTTCTT
The DNA here is from genome assembly GCA_964020975.1 of Hermodice carunculata. Lineage (NCBI taxonomy): Eukaryota > Metazoa > Annelida > Polychaeta > Eunicida > Amphinomidae > Hermodice > Hermodice carunculata. The sequence goes on from OZ026617.1 coordinate 49,585,477, forward strand.
CTTCTTCTTCTTCTTCTTCTCTTTCTTCTTCTTCTTCTTCTTCTTCTTCTTCTTCTTCTTCTTCTTCTTCTTCTTCTTCTTCTTCTTCTTCTCCTTCTCCTTCTTCTCCTCCTCCTCCTCCTCCTCCTCCTCTTCTTCTTCTTCTTTTTCTTCTTCTTCTTCTTCTTCTTCTTCTTCTTCTTCTTCTTCTTCTTCAACACATTGTTGCGTGCGTTGCGGACGTGATAACTCAAGAAACATTTGACTTGGGAAGTTGAAATTTAAATAAGAACTTGCTTGGGATTGCAGATAGATGGCGACCTATCTTTCAAGGTAACATGGGCATGTCATGTAAAATCGATAACTCAAGAAAGATGTGACTTGGGAAGTTGAAATTTATGCTTAATAACACAAAAATATTTGTCCTCCTCGTCAGACATGGATACCAAGTGAAATCTTCAGTTCCTGATATAGCACTGCCAATAATACTGGGTAAAAATATATTAAAGTGAAAATTTGCTGGGACAATGAGCCTCAATAAGAGTGTGCTTGTGCTTTTGCATGGGTAATCTTTGCTTAGATTTTGAAATATCAATAAAGAGTGCACCTTCACCATATCTGTAGATCATTGAAATCGGTATGCCTATTTTTAAAAATAAGGGTGACAGTAGTAAAGGCGCACGTGGAGACATTTGATTTTCTGTAGGAAAATCAGCCTGTTCTAGTTTACCTGATAAACAAATTATCTGGGGACTTTTCCACTTTAGGTGCAACTATTCCTCATTCCGATTTGAAAGACTGTATTAAGTCACTCACATAAAAAATACATGAAAATTTACTTTCAAACAATGATCATATCTTATAAAGGTGCACAATTTGGCAATGGTGTGAAGAATGGGCTGTCTGCATTTATATATCTTCAGATTGTTGAGTTATTGAACTTTTTGATTGATCATATATTTGTCAATCCACCTTCAGACAGACGATTGATATTCCAAGGGTAGTAATTGTGCGCCTCTTTTAGTCCCATTCATATTTATCCTGCATTTAGTTTTTGCTTAAGATGTCAAAACAGGAGAAATTTCACGACAAAATTTAACATCTAGATATATTGAGCATCTATTAAGGATCACGAATGAACACTGTGCAGAATGTATTTGAGAAATATACCCTGATGATTTGGACTTAACGAAACTACGAAAAATGACATGGGATGTTCATTTCTAGATATAATGAATGATGTACAATGATAAGATTGAACTAAAGTTCAAATTATATGACAAACGTAATGATTTTTAATTTGACATAGTAAATTACTCTTGGATAGTAATATTGCACTTGGGTCAGCTAATGGTGTCTCTGTGTCAAGATTAATTGCCTTTGCCAGAGTATGCACCGATTTTGCCAACTTTGAGTCTCGTCATTCACTTTTATTTCGAAAAACTTATGAAACAGTGATATTCAAAACATTAAAAATTAAAGTGATTGCGTTTTGACGTTGCTGGGTAAAAATGAAAATTTATCATATAGATATCAGCTGGATTTGAGATGTTATCTAAATGATGTAGTAAATATGTACACATAACAGTTGGAACTGACGTTTTTTTCAGTGTGTGTATGAAACAAGATATTTCTTAAATTTGAGAGTTGCTGGCATTAAATCAATTAAAACAACTACCAACTTTAGTTGGTACGTGTCTCAAGTTAGAAGAGATATATTATACAAATATTGGATGGCAGGGATTCCAATAAAGGCAACATGAAGTTATATTCTGCAATTTGTATGATTTTCCTTGTTTTAATATAGAAGTCTGACACACTGTATAGTTAAATCACAAAATTTATTTCCCATTGGAATTCTACACATTTTGCCTGAAGCTATGGGAAAGCCCCAGTGAACGTCATTTGCGTTATAACGTCAGGCACGCACGGGGATTCCCTCAAGCTGTCCAATATAACTATCCAATATAACATTTACAGGGCAGGCACGTGGTACAAATAGAGACAGCTGATTGGCTACATATAGACTAATGCAGAATATTTTACTTTATACTGTACTTCATATTCATTCACTGATATAAAAATGATACTAAACTGTTGGTATGTCTACCATGGACGTCCGGATTTCGACTCGCCTTGTTTGACGGCTGACGGATTTTGATCATGGATGGTTCTTGTTTGCTTGGAGTTTAGGAGCAGTTTCTTTCCCGTTGTTGAAAACTGGTTTCCCATTCTATTTTTCATGACGGTTTTTATTTTGTGCTGTCAATATGACATAGTATCATGTTTTGACATTTTGTGGGTAAGGTTTTGCTTGGTGGATTTTCAAGTCTTGCTGTTATATCTGGTGATGCTCATGTTGATAAACTTGTCAAAATTTGGACGGTTTTTGACTTGGACCGAATTAAGAACTTCAAATGTGATGGTCTCACATTACCGTTGATGCAAAATTATTAGGTCGATTTTCTTTAAACATTGTTGAAATGCACCTCAGACAATCCTACATTATTCACTAGAAGAATTGCCGCCAATTCCCCACTTCTTGATGATTAAAAAAAAATGTCTTATATTCAATAAGGTTACTGTAGTATTCAGTACCTTAAAGGATTAAAACATGGCCAAACATGGTAGTGAGGATTGTATCGGCACGTAGACGATTTCGTGCCGGTCAAGACAAAGGTCTTCTATCTTGTGATATAATCCCAACTGTCAAGCTAAGCTGTGTTTTAATACATTTATGATGGATGCGTCTAATATTACCACATTAAAACTCACAAAATTTCTCTCAATGTCGACAAATTTAAAGTCCCCGTGCTGGATTGCAGTGCAACAGGTTACCAGTGAAAACGGTATGTGTGAGCATTATCTGCTCAATATGAAAACGAGGCATGGACTGTATTTCAGGATACACAACTGGTCACATGACTATACTCTTAAATATAATTGCCATACAACTTCCGTCTGCTGCCTAGCATGTTACAAGGTACATTACAATCATCCCAATGGATAGAGCAATGCTTAGGTCTATGCTGGCCATACCTTTTAAATAATGTCCGCGTTACCACAGACGCAAAGTCTCAAAAATGCCAGGCCATACGAATGTCTGATACTTTTGCACATTGATGTTTGATTCTTCTGGTCATTAAAGATAAATATTTGAGAAAAAAAATCAGTCAGCTGACTGTATTAGACGGTCAGTCGTCCGACGTCTGTGGCCTATCCGTCCATGATTTTTCAAATAGCTGTATGTCATTGATTTTTGATTTTATGTATTTTCTTTGGAATTTTTCGGAGGGAAATCGTGAAAACATATTTTCCTCTAAAACCCCTTGGCCATTTGCTTTTACTTTGCATTGGCACACTTCTGGGTGAAAGGATGAAAGGTACAAGTTATATTAGTGACTTTGACCTCATTCATAAGGTCACAGGGCCTCTCGCTGAATATTTCTCTGCTGGATAACCTGAAAATTATTTAAGATGGAACTTTGATGGTGGTCATCAATGTAGACCAGATTAAATTTTACTGTTCACTTGATAACATGAAACATATTGAGCTGGGACCAATTTTGCCTAGGACTTTGACTATGAAGTCAGCAATTTGACAGTCTTCAAGTAGTGGCTGGTGCTTCACCAAATATTTAGAGCTGTCCCCTACAATAGGCCATAGTGATTTTGTTAAAAATAGCTGTCCGTGTGTACACTTTGATGTTCGTATGAAAGTGTGGTTCATTAACACGACTTCCCCTAAGAACAGTTGTGTAGTGCCTAGGGTCATCCGTGCATTATACACTATTCATTCAACATGTGGTGCTGTGATTGGTTCATTTTAAGAAATGAATTTTTAATGTCTTTATGTAATTTCTATCTTCTGTCAAACCAACCGCTTGATTTTTTCAAACACAATTATAGTAATATGTTATCTTAACTTCCTTTTATTAATTTAGTTCACATGCGGCTGTCATTTCCTGATTTAGAAGGGATTTGTGAGCAAACACTTTGAGTTAAGGTTGAGGGTCCACATGCATGACCTTGATCAACTCATACAGATATTCCAAAAAGAAACATCATAAAAAATTCAATTCGATATTATTCGCAAATTTACTTTAAAAAATGTCACCACGTATCACCGTAATCATAAAATTTACTAACATTCAGATTATGGTTTTGCCAGATATATTAAAAATTATTTTCTGAATCAGTAGTCCGAGTTTTGTACGATTGCAAATCGTTACATTTGTAATAATCAAGTAGGGCCTGTGTAAAAGTCTGATATCTATTGTTTTGTACACATCTTTGCCTCTCATTGTTGGTTACATTTTCCTAAACCGAACTGATACGATGTACTCTATTAATCAGATAAAATTATTTTATAGTTGGCGCCGACGATAGGAACATATTCCTTAATTGCGGTCATCCTGACAAATAATTGTAGTCTTAACTGATTTTTTCTTTTACTTTGATAAAAGAGGTCCCTTTCATTTCCCATCAACTGGTTAACTATGAACATACCAAAATGTTATTTCTTGCTCAAATAAACGGATCTTGAATATTGGTCAATTTACATATATCACAAGATTACTTTAAGGCGAATTTATCATTTGAATGATATCTGAAGCACTGTATGAATTGAATATCCATTATTCCACATGATGATAACCTTTAGAAGGGGTATTGTAAGACATACATTAGCGGTTTTGAACTTAATCCCAGGGTTAGAGATTTATTTCATTTTTATCATTTGACAAGTGCCACGGATGTGCCTAGGTAAAGGTTAAACAACGCCAAAGGAGGTAATGTATAAAAAGGGAAAGAACATCCATTGTAAACACGTTTCAACAGATGTTCAAGTTACCTAAGGCCTAACAAAAATATATGTATGGTTCCGGTAACCCGACCCAGCCTACTGAAAGGGCTAATATGTTTTATGAAACATAAAATAAAAGATTCAATCGACCCTTCTCTGATAAAAATTGATTGACCCTGGCTGAAAGATTTCATCGGGAAAGTGGCCGTTCTTTTTCAATAAACTCAACTTAAACACAGCACTTTTTTCAACTTGTTCTGGAGGGTTACCTTGAGCCAGGCAAACAGCATAGCTGCATAGCCTTGGTTTTTTGGTGAAACAGCATAGCCTGGTTGCCCGGAGATCATTATAACATTTCGCAAGGTTCCAGGTGTCTCTTCTGCGAGTAACCAGGGCAAACGGTCATTAAAGTACTTTTAGAGGACGACTTACTATCTTAACGTTAATCTGCCCGCCCGGTTATGTCTGAAGCAGTTATCACGGTTATTTACAATTCCAAATGCAACATGATACCCTGGCAAATCATGCCCGTTGGTGAGCGCCATTTCGAATATGACGCAATGCAGTCGCAAAAATTACGTTTGATTTGGATTTCAAAGGGAATCACGACCACAGCATATATCATATCATTTTTGATGCTCTGAAACATTTGCAATATATATACTTTTGTTTTCATACATTATACCCCCCCCCCCCCGCCCAAGGTCGTCCCATTGCCACCGTCATTTACAAACCATTGGGTGCGGAATCCACAATTTTCAAAATTGCAGCCATGTCCATGTGGATTAGTCCCGATTGGATATTTTGAAGAGGTAGTCTCTAAAATATTTGTGAAGAGTGTTAAGGAAAGGTTAATTTGTTGAATAATGTAATGTACACGGAACTTTTCCTGAGTGAGCATTACCTGAAAATGTAAATATAATGCCTTGAAGTTGTGGGTGGCGGTGGGCCCAGAATAGGAATATTGTATCCGACACTGAAGTCGCCCCAGGCCATGATTAAAGTAGCAACACTGGGCGGACAAGCCAAGCGCCGTCTCTGGGTCAACGACGGAGCTTTGTGGAGAAGGTTCCCCCAATAGTGGATACAGGTCCGAAATTACCGCAGGTTTCTAAGTAATTGGTACCAATCAGATAAATCTGAGCTGGGTGTGTGACATTGCATATATAAAGATTGTTCTGTATAGGGAACCAGTGACACTGTACTGGGGTGTTCTTGACTTAATTTCCAAGAATTAATGATCTCCTGAATGTGTATGAGCTGTGCACAGGACTGTCACTATCTTCTTGTTCTGTCAGAAGGAATCGCTTTTAAATATATTACCAAATCCTGTCAAAAGTCCATTGCTGACTTGTCCATGGTACATGTAGTCTTAATGTATACTTCGCACATAAACGCTTGTAAAAATTCGTGGTGGACTCGGGTCTATTTAACCCCACTGATCCTACTACTACAATGATTCACAACGTAACTACCAGGATCTTGTCAGCAACTATTTTGTCTGCTGGTGGTTTGCATTATAGGGTCAGGAAAGCGGTCTTTGGATTATGTAGTTCCCCCCTCTTCTCTTCAATATTGGGTCTAAGCTGTTATAAAATTGTTTACAGAATTGGCTTTTACTGTTTCTGTTGACAAGCTATTCCACACATCTCTTATTCTTTGTGAGAAGAAGAGTTTTCTTTTGTCCAGCCTGGCTTTTTTCAAATAAAAATCTTAAATTAATTTCCTGTTGTCCCGAAATTTGGATTATTATAAAGAAGTCCTCTTTTTCAAACCTTCAAAATTGTTCATTATCTTAAAAACCTCTATCAAGTCTGCCCTCAGTCGTCGTAGCTCCAATGTCATTAAGTTCCTTTTCTTTAGTCTTTGTTCATATGGTAGCTGACTTAATCCAGTCATCATTTTTAGTTGCCCTTCTATGCACCTTCTCCATGTTGTCAAGGTCAAGGTCCTTAAGGTAATATGGTCTCTACGTTTGTACACAGTACTCTAAGTGAGGCCCGACCAGTGACTCGTGAAGCAATATTATCCTGTGATATGTATTCATAGGTTATTCTTATAATGCCCAGAACTTATTTTCCTTTCTTCACTATATTTGCACACTGGGTGCTTGACTGCAATGAGTGATGTATTGTGATGCCTAAATCTTTCTCTTCTTGGCAAGATGCCATTATTTTATTTTCCAGCATGTAGTCAAATTCAATTTTATTGTTATTATAGCCAAAGTGTGAACACCTGCATTTATCAACATTGAATAATATTCTATGGACCACAGACACAAGTCGTTAAAATCATTTTGAAGAATTGTAGCAGCTTCCACTGTACCCACACATGTATATATTTTGGAATCATCTGCAAACGTCAAAACCCACTTTTCATTTCATTATTGGTGTCATTTATATAGATGAGGAAGAGGGTTGGTCCTAATACCAAACCCTGGGGAACTCCATTGGATACCTCTGTCCACTTGGAAGCTCGGGCATTAATCACCACTCTGTTCTCTGTCTTCCAACCATTTCCCAATCCATGCATGTATATTCCCACCAATGCCATGTGCTTTAACCTTATCAAGCAACCTTTTGTGGTGCACTTTGTCAAAAGCCTTACTAAAATCCAAGTACACTACATCCACTGGTTGCCCTACTTCTACATATTTTGTAAAGTCTTTTAAAAAACTTCGGCAAATTGGTCAAGCAGGACGATCTGCCACTTGTCAATCCATGCTGTGAATCTTCAAGAGATAATATTCCTTTAAATGTGTCACTATAGGGTCCCGTTTTATTGCTTCCAGTAACTTATAAATGTGTTAAGTCAGGCTAACTGGTCTTTGATTAGAGGCCATGGATTTAGATCCCTTCTTGTAAATCGGTGTCACATTTGCTTTCCTCCGTTCTCTTGGTACTTCTTGATCCGTAAAACTTTTGTTAAACAAACTTGTATCTGGTTTTGAGATTACATCAGCCGTTTCCTTCAAAGCTCTTGAGTAAATGGTATCTGCGAAAGGGATTTATATAGGGATATGGTCTTTTCCCGATCACCTTTTCCGAAATAAAAATGTGCTTAAATCAAGTTTCATCAGTTCCCGGGGGCCTATCTGGTTTTAATTGTAGAAACCTCTAGGTAACTGCCTCTGTTTGAACTGCAATGTTATATAGTTCCATGTTATCCAACCCAGAAAATACTCTCCTTGGTTCAGACATTTCCTGAGTCCTTTCTTTTGTAAAAACTGAAGAAAAGTAATCATTGAATTTGTTAGCAGTTTTCTTATCGTCTGTGATTATTGAACCATCTCGATCTTTCAAGGGACCCACATTTTCCTTTACACTCATTTTCCCGCTTGCATAACTTTTAAAAGCCTTTGATCCTTTTGAAAACATTTTTTGCAATTTTGTTTTCAAACGTCCGTTTAGTCAGTTTTAGAACTTTAGTAGCTTATTCAAGGCTTTTTTTTTATTTCGAACATAATTATTATATTCTTTCGTAGCTGCGGTGTCTTCCATTGTTCATATTTATGTTTTTAACTCTTTTTATGTTTCTGTTCCACCGTGATGGGTTTTTCATTAATTTTGTACTCCTTTTTGGGACATATTTAACTGCTTCGTCAATATTGTCTTTAAATATCCGTCACATCCCGTTTGTATCGTTGTTTTCAATGAATGATTCCGAATTTACTTCCTTTTAAAACTTTTTTTTATCCCTTTGTAGTCTCCATACCTGTTGCCATAATATTCTTGTTTCCATTGTGTAATATTTACCTGACTTATCAAGCCAAAAAATATAGTGTTGTGGTCACTGGTACCAAAATTGTCACAAATATTTGACCCCTTCAATCAGGCTATTTTCTGTAGATGATACAAGGTCCAGTATACTTGTTCCTGTTGTGGCTTGTTCCACGTGCTGAAAAGCATTCTTATGTCAAATCTAGGAATTTCTGCCCCTCTGCTTAAGCATGTAATTTCTTCCAGTCTGTTGGTGAGTGGTTACAGTCTACACAAATCGTAATAATCTTTTATTTGTCACATGCAAGTTGGATTTGTCAGTATGTAGCATATCATGTTGCTCTTCACCAGCTGATGTACTGTTGTAGCAGACTGCAACCGATATTCGATTTGTACTTGTCGTTAATTTGTACCACACTGACTCGGAATGGTGTGTTTTCATAATTGATTTTTCCATTTCAATGTTCAAATTCTCTTTGGCATACATAATGAAATCACCACCTTTGCGTTGTTTGCGATCGTTTCTTACTATGTTTTATCCTGTAATGACAATTTTTGCGTCTTTCATGTCTTCATGTGCCCATGATTCTGTCACAAACATTAAATCTGGTTCATTTTCATCAACATAGCATTTCAATTCCGGCATTCTGTTTGTCAAATTCATGGCATTAATTAACATACATTTCAATTTGTTTTTATTTTTATTATCCCGAGATTCCATGGAGGTCCCCGAACTTTGAAGGTCCAGAGTCCCCCATCTGATTCTTGCCTTTTCTCCGGGTATTTCTACCTTTTGTCTGATGTTCTCTCTTTCTTCTTGTGTAATATCATCAGAAACACTGACATGCTCTATAAACTTGCATCTGGACTCTTAAGCTTCGGTAGATTTGCCATAAACCTGCGTTTTCTTCAGTGTTAATCAAGGACACTTAGCGGCCTTGGTTTAGACGCGTTCTCTATGGGTTTACCCAGTCGGATTATGTTTTTCCCTCTGTGTCAGAATTATGCGTCACTTACTTGTACAGTAATTTCAAAAAGTCAGTATCATGTTTCTACCTATCACGACGATTTTCTACTTTGCCTTGTTCACCCTAATGTATAATAATATTTTCATCCCGTATTTAACGCGACAATTCTTCCTTTTTGTGTTCTATCATTGTTTATTTAACAATTTTCTTGACATTATCCTTAGTTCTTTTATTTTCAACTTCTTTGTTTTTGAATACCTCTGCCCATGTTTTGTTAACTTTATTTGAGCCTCCTTAGTGTATGTGCCAATTTTATCTTCCACGTTACTCTAAAAAGCTTTGAATTTTGTATTTACGTTATTTAAAATTTTATCAGTCAGAGTTTTAGATTCCTTTACCGTAGGTTTCTTAAAATCTACCACGCATAAAGAACACAACCAGAAACAATATGGTAGTTGCAGTCTATCATACTCTTCTTCTTGCATGTCACTACACTTTGCACAGAAATATTGCCCACTTTCACCATCACACAGTAAAATCCTGTCATCATCGCTGTCAAACTCGTTCTTGTACACATGGCACTTCCAGTTTTCATCACCTCCATGCTCACTCATTTTGCTACTCCCAGATGCACCATTCGCATTCACTCTCACATTTGCTGTGGGCCCTCTGCCTGTACCTTTTCTACACATCTCACCTTTCTTTGTATCAGCTTTTTCCCTTCTTGTGTGAATTAACATACTTATCTAACCACACCGGCATAACCAGTCAAGTGACTGATAATAGCTATATTTGTATTGTTTTCCTAATACATTCTGGGAGTTCAATTGTCTCCACGTTTGTTGATATTCATAACTGGCGCAAAACAGCGGGGTTTTTTTGGGGGGGGGGGATGGCCTTTCCAGAAGATAAATAGTACCCCCTGGTTTCAATGCCAATGCTGCTAGTCAGTCCCCATTTTTTTTTTTTTTTTGGGTACAACAACGTTTTGTATCGTAAAAGATGTCTAAAATAGCAAGAGCTCAATTCCCACTGCTAAAGTTTACTACTACTACTACTACTACTACTACTACTACTACTACTACTACTACTACTACTACTACTACTACTACTACTACTACTACTACTACTACTACCAATACTACGACTACCACTACTGTACTGGCTGAAGCTACTCCTTTACAACGGGATCAAAGTGGGAAGGGACAAACCATTGTGCGTCAAAATGCGTTTGTAAAGTGAAAGAATATGAGCACATGAATGGCGTTCAGATAGACACATTTATCATTAAGTGCTCACATGCGGTATGAGATTCATTTTTCAATGTTTTGCATTCACATGCTTTCAATATTCCCACTGAAAGCATAACAAACAAAGTATATCAGTTATGCAATCTGAAATTATGACATAAATGTTTAAAAAGTACCATGTGACAGACATTAATGCAGGTTGACGCGTTTTAAATGTCACCGTCCATTTTGCCATACTTTCATTTTGAAAGCCGGTTTGTTTGCAGTTCATGCGATGACTTTTATCGTTCTGCTATCGAAAGCAGGTAAACGCCCATCTTACGCTGAAAACAGTCGTGTAGATTTTATACGGTTCATTTTCTTCCAGTCGTAGCCTATAAAGGGACGAACATGTTCCTTAAAAGAAAATCTCGGCTTTGACTTGGTATCAGCAATACTGTGGGAAAACCAATTACCTATTTACAAAATCTGAGAGACGGTTTTCTGCCTCACGTAAATGTCTTCCTTTTGAGAGCAACATGGTAAGATTTGCTTCCCAAATACGTGAAAATCCGTGTTCAAAAATAATGTTTGAAACATTGAGAGCGTCGTAGAAAAGGAGTTCTAACTTTTCTCTAGGTTCATTATGTTCTTTACACTGCTTTTTATAATCTTCAGAAAGTTTAACACACACACACACACACACACACATATATATATATGTATATATATATATATATATATATATATATATATATATATATATATATGTATAATGTGTGTGTTTGCTTTTTCCTTTTTTTTGAGAGAGAGAGTTGACAATGAGAGGACATAAACACAGACCCCCCCCCCCCCAAAAAAAAATCATTATGGCAGGTCTGTTGTAGCACATCTCTCTTTGGGAACACCCTTTTTCTACTGTCTGCTGCTTGTGTATGGAATATTTTATCTTCTGGTGTCAGGGATGCGCCATTTTTTATGCCTGTAAGAGTTGAGTGTGTTGCACACGTTTCCCTTCGAGGCTCGGCCACTCATGAAACATGTTACCCATGAAGTTGATTACCCAAATGTAGTCCGATTTCATAATCTCAACACGTGTTTGCTTTCTCGACGCCAAACCTACTATTTAAGTCAATTTTTGCTGCAGTTTGCCTCATTCAATGCATTAAGTCAGGTCATCCCTAGGACGGCTTGCAGCATTGTTTTACAGGTGTTAATTTTAAGACCTTGTGTAATGTTGACAAAGTCCGCTGTCCGTTAATGATTTTCTATTACGACTTCTCCTTGAGACTGTTGGCCCAACCATCATCAGACTTGGTAGGAGTGTTCCTTGGGCGTATCTTTACCAACTTTGTTCAATAAGTCACGCTTCGATGATTTTTTGATTTACCATGAGTTTTCGGGGTCATTGCCTTGCCAGTTGGGAATCAATTTTGCAAATTAAACTTCCGCTGTTTTTGAGAGCTTAATCTGAATTGTCTACAGCAGGGGGTGCTGAGAGTTTCAAGACATTTTACAATGATTAATTGATGTGGTTATGAAATTGTCGAATTCTTTCACCAAAACCGCCAGCTGGAGTTTTTTTTTTTTTAATTGAGTAGCCATGTAGATCAACTCTATCACTGTTATGTTGTGCTTTTTCGCGACTTTAACACTGTGATCACGACAGTGATCAACAACATCATACAGCAAAGATGAACCATAGCAAATCTCTCCAATTGTGCTTTCCTTTCAGACTCATCTTTAACCATGGTTTGGTTACCTGAGAACAGGCTGACGGCTGCGAACCTCTTATCGTAATTTCTGTAAGATAAGTGTCTTGCAACTAATTTACAATGTGCAAGACACGCCTTTGTGTATGAATATAGTCAGCAAAAAGCATTAAGCCTCATAATGAAAAAAAAGCGCATACCGGTAATGTTTTCTCAATGTTGATCATAAAAAAACCTAATTTATCATTGTCATTTTCTAACAGATGGTAGTGTTGATTTGAATAATCGTATTTTTGTAACCTGGATACCCTTGTAGTGCGATTGTGGATTAACACGTTAGGATGGGTAGCACAGTCATAGTGCAAAGTTTAGGATTTTGAAAATTTTTAAATATGATGGCCGAGAGAGAGAGAGAGAGAGAGAGAGAGAGAGAGAGAGAGAGAGAGAGAGAGAGAGAGAGAGAGAGAGAGAGAGAGAGAGAGAGAGAGAGAGAGAGAGAGAGAGAGAGAGAGAGAGAGAGAGAGAGAGAGAGAGAGAGAGAGAGAGAGAGAGAGAGAGAGAGAGAGAGAGAGAGAGAGAGAGAGAGAGAGAGAGAGAGTAAATGAAATGAAATAAAACCATCGTTTCTCGTGCGCATTTGTTATTCTCTGGGCCACCAGATGGTGCGATGATCTAATGCGAATGAACGCTGCATTCTGCCAATTGCTTCTCATACGCGCATCACAGATAGTACTGTTTACCGGGCTAGAAGCCACAGCAATGAACTTATCCTCAAAATGTTTCTTATTAACATTGGGAAGGAGCCCTCGTGGTGTTCAAAGATCGCATGAATAGTTGCAAACCGGCTTGGGAGTTATAGCATACTTTAACGCCGAATATTTGACAAAGTTTGGCAACTACAGTCTCGAGGTGAGCGGTATGTTTACTCATATGTAGGGCAAATGATGTGTCATACATAATGATGCTTGTGTTGCTCTTCCAGTTGATGTAATAGCGGTGCTTCAAATGAATCATATGCCATTCAAATGGACCGCTGCTGTCCCGCGTCGCGTTATCCACATTGGATTGTGAATGCATTCATACATAGATGCACATACATACATACATACATACATACATACATACATACATACATACATACATACATACATGCAGGCATGCATACATACATACATATACACACATACATATACACACATACACACATACGTTAAGAAATGATGATATTTCAGTCCAGTTCAACAGGTGCACTGTTGCGTGTGTAAAGCTGTGAGATAGTGGTTGGCGTGCTATGTACCACTTTTTCAGTAGTCATTAACAAGTGACTGTTGGGTCAACGTGTCCAGGTAAACTATTCCAGCACAACTTCTGGGCGTAAAAGCTAAACGCCCAATATTGTCAGATAATTTTTAGGAATCGTGGTATTCAGGTTTATACCTGGTCTCAAGGATAACAGTGATTATTATAATCACCATAATAACAGTGATGGCAATTTGTAATGATAATATTACATATAACTGGCGATAATGATGCTGATGACGACGACGACATTGATGATGATCATGATATATGTTGCTGCGTTATCATCTTTCTGGGATGAAACTCAACCGAGCTTCTTTTCAGTGGGCCAGGCACAAGAAACGAATGAACTACTGGGCTAAGTGTACAACGCTAGAAATGCACGAGACGTACGTAGAAGTCTGTAAGGAGAAAATTTATATCGTATCGTCTGGAATCGAAATTGTCTGGTTCTTTAGGAGTGATTGTGTACTGGAAGTCCACCACTAACTTTTAATCGTGGCAAATGGAATTGATGGAGTCAACGTGCCGGTTTCCATTGTTTCAGAAATAATTGACTAGTCATAATAATAAGACGCGACACATGCGCCATTTAATATATGGAACTAAAAACCGTTTCAGGTGACAATTAAAATTGTGCAGTTGATGATTTAATGTACATTGTCCATCATCATATTTTACACTTCGCAACCAGAATGAGCGAAAAGAGTGTCAGGCAAAATGCCATCCATTTGTCAAATGGCTTGTTACCTGCTTGTAGAATGCCACAATAGACGTGAACGCCCAGATGTGATTTAAGCGCTTGCTGGAATTTTCTTGTTCATGACACATGTACTGTTTTCGCGGCCTTAAAAACATAGAGCTCTCAATGACCATTCTTTTGAATGTTTATTTTGTCATTCCATGTTCGCAAAATAAAATGTTTACAATGAGCACCCGTATTTTTTGCTAAAGGCATTGCGTCAATAAAAAGCTTAGTTATCAATTGGATTAGATATTTCCACGTACATTTTCAAATACTTTTTAAATGTCGTCGGTTTAATAGCTCTTTTCTTTAGTTTTGTTTTGCAATAAGTATTTTAAGTGAAAATGTGCGGCGGAAACTCTTCGCGTAGTCTATTGCGTCCATCATGAGCCAAGAGACTGGTCCCAGCTGACTCGGTCTTACCATCCTGTTATCAACTTAGTCTTATTGAATGAAGGGCTAGTCGTTAAGCTCGGTAATACAAGGAATGGTAATTTCAAATGTCGTCTGCAATACATTTTCCTGTGACAGTTTGAGTAGAAGTATGAGGACAAGCTCTTTGCAGTCAAAGTCTTACAAACCTCCACCCACCGCTTTGGGCGTTGACCGGCGGTGCCCGAAAGTGTTCCCATGCAATTCTAAAGCAATTGGTCAAGCGTTTTCGAAGAAAATTTTGCAAGATTTTTCTCTAAAATCAGAAACAAAAGAAAAAAAAAATACTGGACCGTGATCAGAGGAGGACGCTTGATACAGAGACCCTCACAATGTAATTCCCCATAAATTTTTATGCAGATCAATAGGTCAACGGGGTCGATAAAACGTCGTATACATGCATGTGCACCAGTATCCCTACAGCACCAGTCGAACCTACCCCTTCACTGTAAATTACCTGTCTTGAAGCAATCTTTGAAACTCAGCAATTGACATTACTCCCATATAGTGAATAACCATCGTGGACAAGCTGCATTTATAAAATACTCGAAGCGAATCCAGTTTGTGGTTCAGAAGTGGTCGAAAATTACAACAGACACACCAAAGTTCATAAGAAACAGAAAAAGTTGCAGCGCTACCTGTTGAGCAAATTAAGATGTAGAGATATCCAAAAGTTTCTCTGTGCAATTACGAAGCGATTGGCCTAATGTTTTTTCTTTTTCATGACGAGGAATCTTGCACGATAATGCTTGTCCCAAGAATTCGTGAGGACGACATTTCTTATGGATATCCTTGACACCGAGATCGACGAAGCGTGGGGTTGAGCATTCAGGTTTCCGAATTGTGGTGACAATGGGGGTGGGGTGGGGTTTGGGGGGGATCTGCAGTTCATTATTAAAGTAGTTTAGTTCACTTTGTGAACACACCTGTTGAAAGTCTCTGTACTGATGAAGAACAATTACTTCTTTTCGTGACCGTTATGACGCAATTGAGCCAAGGTTTCCCATGTTTGGCACAAGAAGCGTCCAAGCTGCTCGCTTACCCCGCATGTGTACATCTTGTGTCCGATTTGCCGCCTGAACTACCGGTAAGCATGCGCACTACACTCCAATTTAAATGTGTTGTACACAGAGCCTCTTCCTGGCGTCAAGCACGCCTTACTGCAAGTGCGAGCCAGCGAAAGAAGACATTAGCCCCTGAAGTGCGAGCTATTACGAGTGAAGGACTATATGCCACCTTTTGCAAGTGTTACATTTGAATAACTACAAAGGCCTGGTGTAACAGTGATAAGATAGACAGTCAACTTATTTTCTCCAAACAAACAAGCAACAACAACAAAAAAAAAAAATAAATAAATAAAATAAATAAAAAAAAAAAAAAAATGAAAAAAAAAAAATAAAAAAAAAAAAAAAATAAAGATAAATTAAATCGGTACATGCCTGGATATAATATATTACATCGAAATAAAGTAAACATACCACGTTTGACATCACGGTTAATCATTTAATACATATAAATAGATTAGAATAACACCACAGTAAATAATGTCGACTAGACAAAACTATTTTGAACATCACAGTGAATGAAATTTGACGTAACAGTGAAAACAAGCAACTGAAATACTGGCTATTGTCCCAAAATTAAAATTGACAGGAGTATGACATCTCTGATATAGTATCACAATAATCAGTTAGAAAGGACAGACTGGTGTATGTATAATATTTATATTGTAATTTTTTTGTTAAATGCATGTACCAGGATAGCCCAAGAAAGCCATCAATGGCTTATTTCCACCTGGGTCCCGTTCAAACAATTAAATTAAATAATAAAATGTATAAATGAATATAACAATAAGATAAGATTTCATAATTTTTTTCTGACATTATATATATATGGACAAGCAATATTAAAACTGTTCCGGAAAACTATCAGTAAGAATATTCATCCGTCTTTTTTTTTAAGGCTTCAGATGATAAACGCTTTTAACTTCATGTTTGAAAATGTCCTTGGTTCTGATATTCTTGATGGATGTGGAGAGACTATTCCAGTCTTTAATAGGTGTATAGTAAAAAGTTGAATTTTGTGATTAGTGATTTGAGCTATGTAAAGACTATACGACTCTGCATATATTTATGGACATTTTAGCTTATGTTGTTTAACTGTGTCCTCCACCTTGAGAAATCCAATGCTGTTGAGTTCTGTTAGTCCTATGTGGTATCTTGGTCCTTTATTTAGGATGAATCTAGCTGTTTTGTTTTGCATTGTTTGGAGTTTTTCTTTTAATGTTTTGTTTCTACCAGAATACCAGGATGAAAACGAATAGTCAAAGTGATATTGTAATAAAACAGTAGCCAAAGTTTTCCTGGATTCTCTGCTTAGGGAAGTTGCATGTCTGTAAAGAAATTTCAATCAGCAATTTGCCTTTTTTGATCATGTTATTTACCATTGATTTTCATGATAATGTAATGTCTATATTTGAGCTTAAATATGTTACCTTTTTGTTTTCTTCGATTTGAGTGTTATTGCACGAGACAGAGAAATTTGGTACTTTCTTTTGTTTTTTCTTGGAACCAAATAGCATCGTCTCTGTTCTCCCAAGGTGAAGAGACTGTTTATTGTCAACTAACCATAAATAATATGAATTGAGTTCTCGCGTGAGACGTTGCGCTATGGCCCAGGGATATTCACCGCAGATGATTAGAGCACTGTTATCAGCATACAGCATCAGTTTGCAAATGACACTCAATTGCATATCATTTATGTAGCACAAGAATAAAAGGGACCCCAAGATGCTTCGTTGGGGGACGCCACATTTGACTGGCAATGGGTCCGATTCAACGCCGTTTACTGGTACCATACGACTTTTTAGTCCCCCGCCCACTTGGTGGGGGACTATAGGTTTGCACCTCGTCCGTCCGTCCGTCCTTCCGTCCGTCCGTCCTTCCGTCCGTCCTTCCGTCCGTCCCTCCTTCCGTCCTTCCGTCCGAAGTTTCTCCGGGCCATATTTCCAACACCATAACACCCACAGCTACCAAATTTAATGTGTTTGTACTTCCTAGGATAGAGGTGTATGGTGTGCCAAAAGTAGGTCACTAGGTCAAATCTCTGGGTCACAGAATACGTATGTATGAAAAATCTTGTCCGGGCCATAACTTTTTTGTCCTTTTACTTAGAGTCATGAAATGTTACACAAATGTGAAGCTTAGTCTAAGAAAGTGTCATAAAGCAAAACTAGGTCACTAGGTGAAATATTTGGGTCACCACGATATGTAAATATACAGAAACAAATTTTGTCCGGCACATATCTTCCCTATATTAAAGCTACCTCTTCAATTTTTTTATGGTGGGTAGACCTTAGGTAGTAGCTGTGCATAGGCATTGTTTTGTGTGGCTAATTACTTGCATTAATTAATTATTTAACAAAGTTCGTTAAGCAAGACAAATTTTGTCCGGGCCATATCTTCTAAACTATTAATGCTAGCCCTTTGAATTTTTTGTGGTGGATAGACCATAGGTAGTAGGTGTGCATAGGCATTGTTTTGTGTGGCTAATTACTTGCATTAATTAATTATTTAACGAAGTTCATTAAGCAAGCTCAAGATACAATACAAATTTTGTCCGGGCCATATCTTCTAAATTATTGATGCCAGCCCTTTGATTTTTTTTATGGTGGGTAGACCTTAGAGGGGATATGGTAATGGGCACCGTCCGTTTGTCCGTCCGTCCGTCAAATATTTGGGTCACAGTAATACATAAATGTACAGTATTTTCATGTCCTTACTGTAATTCTCAAAAATTTTGACTTCTTGTTATAAAAGTTTACTGATAATGTATTGTGACCTAAAAGTGTGTCACGACGCAAAACTAGGTCACTAGGTCAAATATCTAGGTCACAGTGTAAACTCCATGTAAAACCTTGTCCATGCCATATTTCCCTTACTATAATACCTACAGCTACCAAAGTTATTATATCAATACTACCTGGGGAGTTGTTGTGTCACATGGCAAAAGTAGGTCACTAGGTCAAATATCTAGGTCACTGTGAAATCCATTCAAAATCTTGTCCGGGCCGTAACTTTTTTGTCCTTTTACTTAGATTAATGAAATTTTACACAAATGTGAAGCTTAATCTAAGAATGTGCCATACTTTTAATTTTTTTTTCATCTAGGTCACACCCCTATATAGTAGTCCATTCAACCTCGTGGGCGACGAGCGGGGGACTATGTATTGCTCTGCAATACTCATTAACTTGTTAGACTTAGGCTTATTGATTGAGCAAAAAAGGAACAGTTGAGAACAGTTATCTTTGAAAGAATCTCCGATTTTATGCTGGCAAACTAAAGGAAATCTTGTATATTGATTCCGTTCAAAGCAATTAAGTAGCACTAGGTTTTAGTATCACGTAGAAATTAGCATGACAAGACAAGGCAAGACAAGACAAGACAAGACAAGATAAAGCAGGACAAGGCAACAAGCACCAGAACACGATTTCATCTGCAGTATATGTCTACATTTTGATCTGCCCGGGCCGACAGCAAGGGGACCTCATTGTTTCTACAGAAAATTTAGTCCCTCACAATACTATTGTATTGAAAAGTTTTTAACATATTTATGTTGTACGTACATGCACACGGTTTCTCTTTCATTACCATCTGGGCAGGTATGCTGATTTTACTTGAAGTTTTTACTAAAACAACAAAAAAACAAAACAACAAAAAAAAAAAACAAAACAAAAAGACCCCCCACCCCCCCACCCCCACCACCACCACCAACAACAAAAAATTACAGGATCCACTCAGGCGTGATCTTTTGAACACATGTGGTAGAGGGCATCCACCGTGAAAGCCCGCTAAGTTTGAAGATACAAGGTTACTATGAATCTGACAGATACATTAATATAGGGTTACTATGAATTTGATATATATATATATATATATATATATATATATTATATATATATAATATATATATATATATATATATATATATATATTTATTTATTTATTATATATACACACACACATATATATATGTATATTTATATATATATTGATACATTAAGGTAACTAAGAATCTGAGTAATATATTGGTACAAGGTTACTATGAATCGGAGAGATACATTTTGGAAAAGAATTAGTGTCTGCAGTTATTGATAAATATTTCTAAGGTTGAGAGGACCGGTTTAAAACCACCAGTTGCCTTTTATGGGTGACTGCCTGTCTCAAGTCAAGAGTGAAATTTGTTTCTTTACATTGGTATTGGAAGAGAAATGTTAATACTTTGGCAAGTCCGGAAACTCTTTGCTGTCATTGTTGGGTTTGGAATTAATGAATATGGATCATGTGTTTCTGTACTATTTGAAAATTACTTCATTGGCTATGTTGTGCCGTGGGCTTTGTTCTCCGACTCATAGTTATAGTGGAGGTAGAGAGTGTTAATAATGTTCCAGATTCATAAATATCACAAAAACGATGTAGGCCTACTTTACTCTTTTACTTTAAACTTAGCTGACTGACAAGTCGGGGGAACTATAAGGTGATAGGCCCTAACAGGTCTCTTTTTATTTTTGGCAGAAGAAATGAAATTTGTGTTTTGGGTGGTTAGGCCCATACATTTTGGAAAAGATTAGTGTCTGCAGTTAATGATAAATATTTCTAAGGTTGAGAGGACCGGTTTAAAACCACCAGTTGCCTTTTATGGGTGACTGCCTGTCTCAAGTCAAGAGTGAAATTTGTTTCTTTACATTGGTATTGGAAGAGAAATGTTAATACTTTGGCAAGTCTGGAAACTCTTTGCTGTCATTGTTGGGTTTGGAATTAATGAATGTGGATCATGTGGTTTCTGTACTAATTGATACAATGATACAATGAATCTGATATATACAGTGATACGAGGTAACCGTGAAACCGTAATCGTGACCTAAAATATCCTGGAAATGGCATGGATTTAAATGGTTTCGCGTATGTGTCAGCTATATTCTAGCCAGGAAAAAGCGATTCTAACAGTAAATGGTAGTGAGTATGTTACAAAGAGGGAAGCTGCCCTACACTATGAATTTCTATCAAATTTATTTCGACTGTTTTCTCCCCCTACCGGTCAATAAGTTTGTGTTGCTCCTCACACACAGCGGACAAAAGCTCCCTTGTACAACATGAAATACGTAATGATTTAAATGCTCTTTCCGGTTGGACTGTCTCGATATTTTAAACTTTGATTTAAATGGCCTAATTTTGCAGAGCCCTTGAAGGAACATGGGCTTGAAATAGAGAACGTACCTGATGGCCTCGAGATGGCAAGTCAGGGCTGCAAGATGGTGGCTTGAGGCCAGGAGAGGTAACTTGTAAAAGCCAGAGCAAATGTTGATTTGTATTTTTTTGGATCATCATGGACTGGACGATTGGTTCAGGCTATGGTGTTCTGTAAAATGATATGGAGAAGAACATTAACCTTCGGAGAATTAAACTGGTTGTGCTTTCGGGGCTGATTTTGACTTTGGATGTCTGTGACAGTCGTGAGAGACAAAAATGTCTATGTAGCTTTAGTAGCGCAGCTGCTTACATATGGCTTAGCTTAAGGACGTCTGACTTAAGCAACTAAGCTTATCTGTGTAGCAAAATGTAAACATGAAAGGGCGCCTGAGCACGACCGGGTATTCCAATAAAATAATTCCTACTTCAAGACCAATACAGAAAGCCGTTCCCCGATCGCGCTGATTGAAATATTTCACCTAAATTTTAAAGAAAATGTCCGAATTCTCACCTTATTTTAAGAAAATGTATTCACCATAAGACCGCATCCTACATAACATAATATACATAACATAATCGTAACCTAATCTAACTTAAATTAACCTACCCTAACCTAATTTGTATTAAAAGTTAAAGGCGGTCATGGCTATTGAGATGGTGATAGAGATATGCAGATAGGTGTGGGGATAGAGATGTGGTCAGAAAATGGGAAATAATGTACAAATTGTTTACAGGTGATGATACAGATGTATTGATGCAGAAATAGATGTAAGCAAGTTAACCCACATTAACCCACATTAAGAATTATCTGACTGTAACCTGTGCAGACTCTTCTAGACAAGATGATATATATGTGTGTGTATGTGTGTGTGTATGTGTGACCCTGAAAATAATGACTTATTATGAAGACAGCAATGTTGTACAACACGTTAGAGGTATAACTGGACAGAGGACATCTCGCTCAATCGACCCGTTACTGTATGAAACATAAATATGGTCTGTCTGCTTATCAATAATAGTTGCAAACATGATATCTCAAAGCCATTTGGAAGTAAGACAATAGATGGCATGGCCTTTCTCTGTAAGTATATATTTACCAGATAATGAAGATAGAAACGTCGCTCCTCTAATTATAAGCTTGTCTGGAGATACTTTACCTGTGAATGGTATTTACTTCTCTGTCACGCTCAAGTATAAAAGATATTATGACCGCATAAGGTAGACACGATTGCATGCCATATAGAGGACAGCGTGCGTGTGTCAGTGCGAGCGTGGATCGTCCCCCTTCATTTATACATTTGGGTGTGTTTGAATTGACCTATTTGGAAAGTGATGCGTCAAAAAGCGCTTTAATTTCCAATAATGTGTTAAAGTAACAATTTTGAAGATATTAGCTGTCTTAGTAATTATGCCTGATCCTGTCGACAAGACAATTAATTAAAACTAATTGGTGTAAACTGAGAATCCTCTGCGCGACGGACAGACCATACGAGGTGCCTGTAATTGAGCAAGTAAAATCTAGAGCCTAATGAAATCCCCTATATACCATAACGACCAACAGTTTTGTTTGATGCACGATTCCACCAATCCCAGTAGAGAAAATCGGTATCTGGAGCGTAAAATTACGTATTTTAAAAGAGAATACTTCTCGCAATAAAATGATGTACGTAGGTGGCAATAAATGGTTTCTTCAGGACAATCATGCTCAAAATGATCAGAATTTTTTCCTGGTAGAAGAACTTTAATGTATTTTGACTAATCTCAACAATAATGAAAATATGAAGGAGAACTGGAGATGAGACCTATCAAGACATAACGACCCAGATCGACAGCTTTCCTTCGCGTGGGTTGGGCGCCCAACCACGCTAGAGAAAGCTGTTGACTCAGCCTTAGTTCAAGGGTATAGGATCAAATGTCTTGCATTTGAGTACGTTATGTAGGTTAAAATATGATGTGTCCCCAAGGCATTTATAACGATATAACTATTGTCCAAACGGCTTCATCAAAGAAAGAACGCTGTTTTTGGACAGAAAGCAGAGCGTACCACTTGGACGCAATGTACTCAGTAGAGCAAAGAGTTACAGTTTTTTTTTTTTGAGTTGTTGTAGATGATGGGTGAGGTAAATTTGTATGCAAATAGTTCTTTATTTTTTATGTCATCAAAACTATACTTTAAAGGTGCATGGCAAATATTAATTTTTAGCTCAGCTGACTTGCTAGCCAGGCTGAGCTTTTGCTAGGCTCAGTTGTCCGTCGATTCACAATTCACTCTTCGACTTCTCCAAAATCATCAGCCAGATTCACTTCAAACTTGGTGCCAATGTACCTTGGGTGTGTCTCTACCAAGTTTGTTCGAACGATCACGCTCCAGTGATGTTTGGATTTTTTAAAGGGATTATTTGCTGATTTCGCGGGCAAATCTTAAGAAAAATATCTTCTCCAAAACTGCTCATCCCATTGCTTTGTAATCACAGAGTAACATTCCTAAAGACTGCTAGTTCTTAATTTGTTTACCAGGTGGCGCTGCATTTTTGATTTTTTAATGATTTTTTTGGTGTGTTTTGCTATTTTTGACTTCTCTGAAACCGTCAGCTGGATTCACTTCAAACTAGGTGGCAAAGTTCCTCTAGTGGGTCTGCACCAAGTTTTTTCCAATGGTCACGCTCCGAGGATTTTTTATGGTTCTTTTTGTTCTTTTTCGAAAAATCTGAAATAAATCTTCTCCGAAACCGCTAATCCAATTCTTTTGGAATCAGACAGGGACTCTCATAGGGACGCGTAGTTGTTAATTTGTTCATCAGATGGCGTTGCAATTTTTTTCCATTTTTTACTTAATTTTTGTATGTTTTGTTTTTACTCTTATCCTTGCCTTCATGGACGAGGTTGGGTGCCAAATTTTCGTCCGCGCTAAGACATCGAATATGAACAGCCTTAGACAAGAAGGATGCCAGATGCGAAGACTGTTTCACTTATTACAGAAATGGTTAGCATGAGGAGTTAAAAACAGCTTTTAGACTGATCAACATATGAAAAAAATTCTGCATGAATAGCAATTTTATGGCTCATATATCATTTATTTGTGAATTTGTTTGCTGCTACCAGAATGTCTTGATGCGAAAATGTGATGATGAATTACAATCCCCAAAAAGGGGCTCAGATCCATGCTTGGTGTGGTAGATTTCTTTCACTTGACTCTGATGAGATGCCATGACCGCATTTAGCTTAGATTGGAGCAGCTCGGCCAGTAGTGGGCTATAAGGTGTAGGAGGAAGGGGGTGGGTCGGTGTTAAAATTAGAAAATGGCATGGTTCAGGGGAAGTGCTGCCAATTTTTTTCATTTTGTTTTAACAAAATGATTCTCTCGCTTTTTCATGAAAAATGAAGCTTAGATTGGGACAGCTATGTCAGTTGGTGGTTTGATGTGTAGGAGGAAGGTGTGTGTGTGTGTGTGTGTGAGAGAGAGAGAGAGAGAGAGAGAGAGAGAGAGAGAGAGAGAGAGAGAGAGAGAGAGAGAGAGAGAGAGAGAGAGAGAGAGAGAGAGAGAGAGAGAGAGAGAGAGAGAGAGAGAGAGAGAGAGAGAGAGAGAGAGAGAGAGAGAGAGAGAGAGAGAGAGAGAGAGAGAGAGAGAGAGAGAGAGAGAACATTGAAAAATGCCATGGTCAAGGGAAATGCTGCCCATTTTTTTCACAAAATGATTGTCGCGCTTTTTCATAAAGCATTTAAGTAAGATTGGGACAGCTGTGCCAGTTTGTGGGCTGAGGTGTAAGAGAAAGGGGGATTAGAATTGAAAAATGGCACGGCCCAG
Organism: Hermodice carunculata; assembly: GCA_964020975.1. Lineage (NCBI taxonomy): Eukaryota > Metazoa > Annelida > Polychaeta > Eunicida > Amphinomidae > Hermodice > Hermodice carunculata. Next base: position 49,610,418 of record OZ026617.1, read on the forward strand.
GGAAAGTGATGCCGATTTAAAAGAAAAAATTATTGTCTCCCTTTTTCATGAAACATTTGGCTTAGATTGGGACAGCTCTGTCAGATGGTGGGCTGAGGTGTATAGAAGAAAGGGGGGGGGTTACTTTTCAGCCGACTGAGCCAAGATAAGGGTGCACTTTCTAAGCTCACTCCGTCGAAGACTGAAGCAAAATACACCGACACACATGGCGTGGCATATGCATTGAAAAGTGAACTTGTGAAGAAGGTAAAGAACACTGCATCTTACAAATACTTCTAAATGCGCTCAGCTAAAGCTCAAGACAGGTCTCTTACAGGTGGAAGTTCGATTATGTGATCAAGATTAGGTGAGCTGAGCAAGGGCTGTTCACAAAGCCCTGTTGTTATGATTTTTATGTGTTTTCGCTAATTTCAACTTCATCCCCATAATCGTCACTCAGATTAAGCTCAAACTTGGCGGATATGTTCCTTGTGACAGGGTCCAACAAAGTTTTTCTCTACGTACCACTTCTTTGGATTCCAGGCTTTTAACGATTTTTTTTTCAATTCGGGTACTTACTTATAAAAGCACTTTTCCTATTGATTACTGTGGAAGTCAATGGGCATTTTAATTTTTCTTTAATTTCTTATGCTCCAGTAAAAATTATATTTTAATTGGTTTTTTTCTTTAGACAAATCTTAGAAATGCTTCTAAATGTTATATGCGCTCAGCTAAAGCTCAACCCAGGTCTATTCAGTTGCAACTTTGATTTTGTGAACAAGCTTAAGTCAGCTGGCCACGGGCTCTTCACTCATCCATCTAGTTAATAATTCCTGGCAACTTTGTTGGTAACATACGTGGGAACAGTCAGCACAGCAAACGCATTGCTGGCCACATCGGTCAAAAGTAATCAATAATTTCAAATGCCGTTTGCTTCAATGTTTTTATTTCTTGATGAGATGCATAGAATTACCCGAAATCAATATCGAATTTCATGGAATCATTATTTGGCCCACATGAATGTGACAATGAATAATTTAGCACAGCAAACAGCTGAGAGACAAATGACACATAGAGAAGAACGGTTGATCGGCAACATGGCACTACTCGTGAATTATTTTTTTTTAAAAAAACGAACATTCCCATGCGGAAATGTTTATTTACCTTTGGACGAGACATCCAAGTCAGTGCGTAATAGCGCAGGTAACTACCAGATGGCGTGCAAGCACTACTGGGTACTTACTCTGGCCAGAACTGGTGAAGCTTTATTTAGTTCACCATTCGGTAAGTTGGAACATTATTATGAAATGATCAACTTAGGGAGAAAGTTGTAAGGGCCTCTTTTTAACCAAAACCATGAATTTGCTTAAACATTCTTCCTTCACAAAAGGAAATTTCTCCAAACATCCTCCCCCCGAAATGCATTTTACAGATTACGTAATATTCTGCCAAGTCCAGTCTTTTATGTGGCATTCATTACGCGTATTTAGGATCTTTTTAATAACACTGAGTCGCATGGTAAACTGGATCACTTCTTCTTATGTCATGAGTTTAACATTGTGTCTGATGTAAAAAATTTGAATTCAATCTGAAATATTTCATGAAATGTATTTTGAACGTTATGAATAAACAAAATCCATCTTATCCATCGTTAGTTTCAAATTTAAATCCACAACTTGAAGGTTGTGTTTTTTTTTCTCTCGAAAATTCCAAGCCTGAGCTGATGCTATCATCACATGCTAAAATCTAGGTTCATATCTTACCATATATTCTCAGCCAAATTGATCACGGTGACATTGGCTTGTTTGTGCGGAATTATTTAAGGTATATTTGGATCTGATCAGATATTAAACTCCAACTTTGAGCATTTGGCTGTTTTCATCTTCTGAGAGGTAATACCTTTTGTCGATAAACAGTGACACCTATGGAAGTTTTGTAGTTTCGTATAAATTTGGTGCAAGTTAGGGTATTGGAGTTTGGAAAGCATATTACAAGCGCTGGCAGCCATGCTGTAAATGCAAGAGTGAACATTTTGTGCACGAGAACATCAATCTGTTTTCTCTATATACTATCTTTGAAATGCATATTAGCGTTTTTTGTCAGTTTTAACAGAGGTTTTTGAGTTTGAAAATCGGAAGTAACTTTGCAGGTGTGGATTAAGCACCTTGAGGTCGTATGTTTAAAACTTAAAATGTATATCTGATTATAATGAGTCATTTTGAGCGATAGTATAATGTTGCAATAATGGTGACAGATTGCTGCAAATTTGCCATATAGCATTATTCCTGTTTCCTCCAATCCTTTTTAAGGATTCAACCCGCAATCAACAACTTCAAATATCGTCTGCCGTATCTGCCTTCTCATTAGACCTTTTGATCAAACGTATGAAAGAAAGCGGTTAATATAGTCCTAGCAATAACCTTACATGGTGCCGTGCTCACGGTGTGCCAGCCATGTCCTATGGGATGGACTTTTGCAGGTTAAGGTATCTTTCCTTCATGTAATAATACAAAGAGCTGCTAGTATGCCTTGCCTTACAAATCAGTTGTTCATTTTTGGAACGAAAGTAGACCAGAACAATTCTGGTTGCAAAAGTTGTCAAGAGAGAAGTAGATATTTTAGTTTTTTTTAAGTGCACAGGTGTAGCAAATACTGCACTCTGTTTAAATCGAAAAAGCATGAAAAGGAATGTTTTTTGTTAATTTTAAAGTCAGTTGCCAGAAACCGTATAAAAAGTGTGATAGTTATGTAAAAAAACAATTGGCCTACATCTGTATTTTAGTACATAGTTATCTTTGGTGTGCCATATTACTTTGTGACAGCAAGGCATATGTTAGGTGAATAATTAATAAATAACATACAGTACATGGTCGACTTCAGTGGGGGAAGGGGGGGGGGTAATGTTGACAGCTGTTTATTGCTTATCATTGCCAACAAATGCAGGAGATGAATTGAAGAAAAAAATGTTAGATAACGATCTAATGCTAGGCCTCGTATGTCTTTGTGACTTGATGTTAAAAATCAATAATATCAAGCCGAGTCGCTTGTTGCAACAGCGCGCTGTACAATACGGGACACGGAGGTCATTTATCGTTGAGGATGTGTCCACTTTTTCATTTTTCTAAATATCCTACCCTCATGGAGAACCTGTTTTCAAAAACTTAAGACCGGGCTAAAGGTGCTTCATTGTTGCCTTCTGTCATTTTATTATGTGTACTGAACATTTTCCTGATCAGAATTATATTGAGTCAACAGCTTTATTTGCTGTGGCATGCTATTTAATTCTGATATGTGGCTCGTGTAAACCGTTTGCTTGTTCACACTAAAAAAATGGCCATCTGCTGGTGTTCTACAATGACCATTTGGGGTATCAACGCCACATGCATTAAAACTCAAAGTGAACGTTGTCACGTGTGTGCGTGGCAGCATAATACAATGGTGTTTTTTTTTGTTTTTTTTTTAAATTTTGTTATTTTTTAACCAGTATACCAGTACATGTTTGTTTCACTAATACTCTTTCTATCCGTGTGAATTGTATTTAATCACCTCTAAGACAAATGTGGGCCTCTGAATTGGTGTCACGAATATATTCAAACACCAAAATTGGCGATTGGTTTCATTCCGTGCAGATAGAGGACACTGGGTCAGGGCTGGCCGATGCAATACCAGATATTATCTGCAACTTTGAGGTTTGGTGTTTGCTGATGAATTCTTCCATGCAAATCATGACCATTTGGCAACCTGTCTGCTCTTAACAGTGACCTCGGTCCTCCCTGCGCCATTCCCAGATGAGCTCAACACATCACTCCCATAACTAATGGAGCCACCAGATGAAAATTCCAGCAATGACACCAATATCTGATTTGAAGATCCTATTTTCATTTGTGATTGTTCTCACAATTGCAATTTCGTTGTTGTTGCTATGGTGAGTATGTCTGCTCCAACATTTTGTCTGGTCCTAATGGTTGAAGCATCAATACACTTTCTGAAGGAAGACGTAATGTGATTCATTCATCATTGAGATGTTTTTCGGGTCAAACTGTCATGGTAACTTTAGACAAGCAAAAAAAAAAAAAAAAAAAAAAAAAACTGCAACAAGAGCACACCGACAGAAGAGTGGAGGGATGAATCACGAATAACCGATATCCAAAGTAACTAATGTAAACTTCGTCCGAGCATTCGAGGCTGGGCATGCGCAGGAAGACAGGTGTCTGTTGTTGGACAACATCATGTCAAAGCTGGATGTCACATGGTGCACATGGTGTCAGGCGTTGAATGTTTTCAGCTTTGATTTTGGAACCCCACTTTAACTTTTTTCCGATAACAGTATCAGTATGTCAGTATCTTTGCTTTGAGTGGGCTGTGATTTGGACCAGCACAGCCCACCCCACACCAGGGAAATGTTTTCACCTGGAGGGAGCTCTTTTGATGGGCTTCATGTGCATTTCTTATTTATATTTCTTTCCTGGTTCAGATATTTTATATTAAAAAGAAAGTTGATAAAATATCAAAGCAAGTAAACTCTGATATCTGGCCATTACGTGTCAGTTTTAGTAGAAAGGTTTTAATACTTGCTACAATGAAATGAAGCTCCTGACTGGTATTTTGTCTTCTTTATCAGACTTGCATGTTTGAAAACAGGTGCTCCGGATACTTCACCTGCTTACATGCATGTTGTGTGTGATTAATTGAATCGTGCCCGGATCTCAATGTTATGGAAAAAACGTAAACTTCTAATAGACGTGAAAGCTCGGTCGCAAACATTAAGACATCTAATTGTACCTTAAGACTCGTGTGAAAAATATGGTGTCGTTAGGTACGTGGATAGTTTTGCGCCTTATTTCAGTGTATCCCTGACCTGTACTTCATCCTTTTCTGTGATGACAGGAAAGAATTAAATAAGTTGATATAACATTAAAAAATACACAGGACGAAATGGTATGGGTCCAGTAGCGCAAGTCACTACGAGCATCCCTTTGAATGGGACAAGAAGGGTTTGTGTCTTGGTTGTAAGCAGCGTGTTTTCATACCAACATCCGTTTTGTTTTCAAATGGAGCTTTTCTTTCCTGATTTTTTTGCGAAATTCTGAGATCCCTCGTTACATTGATTGGCTTCATTGTTTAGGTCACGTATTTCATCCCCAGAAAAACTGTTGCATCAAAAGGTCAACCCATGAAGATGGTTACATTAGAATAGAATAGAATA